>CM068743.1:68951016-69401908 GCA_035084275.1 Hydrolagus colliei
TTATCTTTGTATCTATTAATAACATCTGATCTTATTAATAGATTCAATGTTAGCAGGCCAGCCAGCTGTGTAAAACACTTTTGAGACATTCTCCTGATGTGAAAGGCACTACACTGTAAATTGTATTGAATCTTTTTTCAAAATACTGACTGAGGAACATTTACAAGATGAGAGTGAATATTACCAGTTGATTAAATGCTGGGTGAAACTAAATTGAGCTTCACTGCTTCCCCTTTCCTAGCCATGAAACATTAGGGGATTTTTGTATGCCTGTACATTCTGTACCTTATTTAAGAGCATTTATTGCTGTTATAAGCACAAATACAAAAGCATAGTTGATCACAAGTAAGATGTGGTTAGGCACATCGGAGTGACATGGCAACGTGTGACCTATGTAAGTGCCTGAGACAGACAATATCGACAGCTCTATGACAGGATGAATAAACCCTGTCACTGCCTTTTATGGTTACTGGCAACCAACCTACATATAAAGGACTGGAGTTGGTGATAGTTTGCCGTAAAGGATAATTGAGCACCAATATAAAGCTGTGTGCTTGGGCATATAAGATGAGAGTCTGTCAAAGGCAGATGTACAGAGATAGAGAGTCCCTGTTAAAATGAAGTTCGGGGTTCAAATCCCACATCGAGACCATACAACAACAAACACTATATAGCACCCGCCATGCAAGATAGCATCTCAGAGCACTTAAACTCATATACTGTAGTTTGTTCTGACATGCCAATGTATTGCTAGGTAAGTACTGCATTAATTAGATGTGCCATCAGTCAGATGCGATATTAATCAGAGATTCTATCTGCCCATTCAGGTGGGAATTTAAGTACAGTACTGTATATAATAATATAAGAATGTGCTGGGTGATTCAAGATTAAGGTTCATCTAGTTCGCCATAGACCATCCGGGCAGTGGCTTGACACATCAAGTCATAAACTATATGCTCTATGCCGAGACATTATGTTTAAAAACCGATGGCGTCTTTCGAAACAAAAGGGTGGCTTGGTATTTTGGTCAACCATCCCCCCAAAATAAAAAGGGTCACTCCTTCATGGCTGTTCATGCTGCTGTGCACAAATTGGTTGTGGCATTCTACTACAAAATGCAGTCACTACACCTCAGGGTATATCTTGTAAAGCACTTTGGAATAGAAAAAAAGATGATTAAAGGATATGTGGTTCAAGCACTTCAGATAATGAAAGCAGTGGAATAAATGAGGTTAGGTTCTTTGCAGTCATCGTAAAGCATGGAAAAAAAAAGGGCTAGGCTTTAATGCTCTACAACAAGTGGCAAAATAAGAGCTAAGATGTAAAAGGGATAAGATTTGTGGTTGATGATTTACTCCAGAATGAATTATCGATCACAGTGAAGTTTGACCCATTTCTTCTAAGAAATTCTTAATTAAACAATTATTATACATTGTGGTAATGACTGGATCAAGAGCCCTAATTAAAATGGACAGACAGTTTTATATCACTTGAGAGTGGCTGCCTGCAGACATGAATCACAGTCTGATATTCCTTAGGAATGGCCAGAAAACCATTATAGTCTGGGTGTATGGTCAACTCAAAGGGCCTCACAAAGGAATTATATTTTGAAGTGGATTGACAATGTATTTGTGGGTGAAACTCGGCAGCTAATTGCGCACATTAGTGTGCCACAACTATAATGGTCAGATTTTTTTTAATGGATTATTATCCCCAGAAAGTGATTCAACAACCGACTAACGACTAGGCTTATACTTTCTGCTAGATAAACCAAAGTGTATGGAGTTAGAAAACTTGCCTAAGGGTTCCCTTGCCCAGGAATCAAACCCTAGTCCTCTTGTTTGCAAGGCGGGAGGTCGACCTCTATGTTACAGGCCTCCAAAAATTTGCCATTCCCAATATGACAATGAGTCAGTCTTGAGAGAAGATGAAGCCTTTTTCATCAAACTAATTTTGCAATCTTGTGAGAAGCTGGATTTTGTGCGATCAAACCTGGCTCAGTTGGCATCATCCACACCTCTGAGTCAGTAGGTTACGGGTTCAAAACCCACGTCAAACTCGCAGCCTGGGTTGACAGTTTAATGTGGTGTTGAGGAGCACTGTATTGTTGGAAATGCAATTGAGGCGAGACATTAAGACCAAGATCTGCTGTTCATGTGGAAGACGAAGCTCCCATGGCATTATTCGAGACGAAAAGAAAGTTCTTCCTGGTGTCTTGGCCAACAAATATCACGAATAAAAAAATATACAGTCATTCACTTTATGACTGTTTGTCAGACAGGAATGTGCGAAAATTGCCCACGGCATTCATGTACAAAATAATGATAATAATCCTGCATTTGATATAGTGCCTTCTGACGCCATTGGGACATCTCAAAGGGCTTGACAGATTGAGTGACAAATTATTTTTGAGAGTCTATTACCCTCGGAAAGTGATCTGGAGACACTTCACTTTACTGTGAGGCACTCTAAGATATCCTCCACATGGGAAACATTCTATATCAAATGAAAGAATTACTATTATCATAGAATCATAGAATTTTACGGCACAAAAGGAGGCCATTCGGCCCATCTAGTCTGTGCCGGCTCTTTGAAAAGAGCGATTCAATCCCACTGCCCTGCCCGCTCCCCATAGCCTAATAGACCCGTTCTCCCTAAATAAAGATCTAATTCCCTTTTAAAAGTTGTTATCGAATCAGCCTCCACCACCTTTTCAGGCAATGCATTCCAGATTCGAACAACTCGCTGAGTGAAAAAATTTCTCCTCAGCTCCCCTCTACAGCTCCCCTCTTATGTTCCCTAACTTTCCAGACACTGGGCAGAATCCAGGGTTACCGGTCTCTATTTCATGCCTGCGGAACAAAATATAAATTCATAAAAAAAGATGCTTGTAATGCTTGACCATAATAACACAACAACAACAAAATTACATTTCTAGTGCGCCTTTCATGTCGTGAGGACGTCACTTAAGTAGGAGAACACACTTAAGTAGGAGTTCCCTGTCACAGCAAGATTTTCAAATCTTCAAAGCAATCATGAAGCAAAATTGTCAAAGATGATTTGTGAATATTGCATCAGACTTCAGTTCCCACTGTTTCCATTGAAATGGGTGTAATGACCATTCAAATGTATTTTATACAGAAGTAACGACAGAACTGTTTGAAGTGTTAAACTCTAATAATGAAGTCCGGTTCCCTATCGTAGCATATGTTATGCTGGAACAATCACTGTGAGGACTATTAGACAGATAGATAGTGACAGAACTATTGAGATGTAGCATAAGAAACGATTCTAAGAATGCAGATTTTTACAGTGTGTTAAGATCCCGTCCCTCAACCAACAACAACAACAACTTCGATTTATATAGTACCCTCCACGCCGGACGGCATCTCAGAGCGCTTCACAATCGCGGATCGCGGGACCGAGCCAGGGGCAGGGAGGTGACCAAAAGCTTGGTCGAAGAGAAAGGTCTTCAACTGTGACCTGAAACTGGGAAGAGAGGGGGCGAGGTGAAGCGAGTGAGGAAGGGAGTTCCAGAGCCTCGGGGCGTAGTGGCTAAAGGCACGGCCGCCGAGGGTGGAGTGGAGGACTCGGGGGACATGGAGGAAGCCAGACCCAGAGGAGCGAAGGCAGCGGGTGCTGGGTTGGGGGGAGAGGAGATCAGAGAGATAGGGGGGGTGCAGAGGAGTGGAGGGATTTGAAAACAAGGGTGAGTATCTTGAAGTCGATCCTCTCTGGGATAGGGAGCCAATGAAGTCTGGCAAGGATTGGGGTAATGGGGGAGCGAAGCTTGGAGCGGGTGAGTATGTGGGCGGCAGAGTTTTGGATAAGATGGATTTTGTGGATTGTGGTGGAGGGGAGACCGGAGAGTAGGGCGTTGCAATAGTCCAGCCGAGAGGTGACGAAGGCGTGGACTAAGGTTTCGGCGGTTTTCAAGGTGAGGTATTGCCAGAGATGGGCGATCTGTCGGAGGTGGTAGAAGGCAGTGCTGGTGACGGACTGGATGTGGGGGAGGCAGGACAGTTGGGGGTCGAACCTGATGTCAAGGTTGTGCACAGGTTCGGTGAGTTTTAGGGGCAGCCTAGGAAGGTGGAGGAGGTGAGAGCCATGCGAATGGAGACGTTGACGAGAGCCAAGGAGTATGGCCTCCGTCTTGTCAACATTCAGCTGCAAGAAATTTGTGCTCATCCAGCCCCTGATGTCTGACAGGCAGGCTGACAGAACATCAGGGGACTGGGGGTCACAAAGTGAAGTGGAGAGATAGAGTTGGGTGTCATCTGCGTACATGTGGAAGTGTGCCCCATGTCTGCGGATCACATCCCCAAGAGGAAGCATGTAGATGAGGAAAAGGAGAGGGCCAAGGATGGATCCCTGGGGTACCCCACAGGTAACTGGGTGAGTGCGGGAGGAAAAACCATTTGTGGAGATGCACTGCTGGCAGTTTGTGAGGTAGGACTCGAACCAGGCGAGTGCGGTCCCACTGAGGTGGATGGCGGAGGACAGGCGGTGAAGAAGGATGGTGTGGTTGACTGTGTCAAAGGCAACCGACAGGTCCAGGAGGATAAGGAGGCAGAGGGAACCCTGGTCACAGATAGAGAGGACGTCGTTTGTGACTTTCGCAAGCGCAGTCTCTGTACTGTGGGCAGGGTGGAAACCGGACTGGAGGGGTTCGAAGAGTGCCATAGAATGCCATAGATTCCATCATTTCCCCATAATAAATTTGCATTTATATAGTGCCCTTCATATGAGGTAGCCCGTAGTCCCCAGGTGCAATTTTCAGGCTATATATTGTACTAGTCAGGCCGCACCTTAAGTGCTTCATCCAGTCCTGGTCACTATAACATAAGGGACCGGTCTCTAGAGCTGTATGAGGAGAACAATGATGAAGGAGAGCAATGAGGCTCCCCAGTGTTAGAGGAATTAGCTTTGAGCAATCATTAATCTACATCAATGATCTGGACTTGGGTGTACGGAGTACAGTTTCCAAGTTTGCAGATGACACTAAGTTAGGGAGAATAGTAAATAGTGAGGAGGATAGTAGCCATCTGCAAGAGGATATAGACAAATTGGTAAAGTGGGCAGATACATGGCAGATGAAGTTTAATGCAGAGAAGTGTGAGGTGATGCATTTTGGGAGAAGAAATGAAGGGAGGCAATATAGGCTAGATAGTACAATTTTAAATGGTGTGAAGGAACAGAGAGACCTGGGGATTTGTGTTAGTGACTCGTTGAAGGTGGCAGGACAGGTAGACAAGGCTGTTAAGAAGGCATATGGGATACTAGGCTTTATAAATAGGGGTATAGAGTACAAAAGTTAGGAAGTGCTGACTAACCTCTATAAGACTTTGGTGAGGCCTCAGCTGGAATACTGTGTTCAATTCTGGTCACCACATTACAGAAAGGATGTGAAGACTTTGGAAAGGGTACAAAGAAGATTTACTAGGATGGTGCCAGGATTGAGGGACTTCAGCTATGAGGAGAGGCTAGATAGGCTAGGGTTATTCTCTCTGGAGCAGAGAAGATTGAGGGGAGACCTAATAGAGGTTTATAAGATCATGAGGGGTTTCGACAGGGCAAATAGAGAAAAACTATTTCCACTCGTGGGCGAATCTGTGACTTGTGGTCACAGATTTAAAATAGTTTCAAGGCGAAGTAGAGGGGTGCTGAGGAGAATTTTTTTCACTCAGCGAGTTGTTCGAATCTGGAATGCATTGCCTGAAAAGGTGGTGGAGGCTGATTCGATAACAACTTTTAAAAGGGAATTAGATCTTTATTTAGGGAGAACAGGTCTATTAGGCTATGGGGAGCGGGCAGGGCAGTGGGATTGAATCGCTCTTTTCAAAGAGCCGGCACAGACTAGATGGGCCGAATGGCCTCCTTTTGTGCCATAAAAAAAAAAAAAATTACAAGCTGGGGCTCTTCAGACTTGAAAGACGATGTCTCAGAGGGACTTTATACAAGGTTAAGGTGGACAATATACAAGTGCATGCAGTCAGCTGTGACCAGTTGGGCATTTTGTCTGGATTAACCGGATTATTATATGAAAGGGTGTTTCTCCTGATGTCCTGTAGCTCAGTGGTTAGAGTACTCGCCTCGGAACCAGGAGACCTGGATTTTATTCCCAGCAGGTCAAAACCTTGAGCATGTTTCCTTACTCCTCATGCCTAATAATTATCCCTCAAGAAAAAAAAATTGGTCCCTTTAATCCACGACTGTTTGTGGTACGTTGGTACGTGTGCAATTGGCTGCCGTGCTTCACCCACAAATATACAGTCAATTAATTTTACTGTCTATTCCGAAGTACTTTGAGATGTTTAGAACATCTGAAAAGCTCTATATCAATTGCAAGGATTTTTAAAAAAATTAACCAATGTATCAAAAAAAGATAAAGATACAAATGATTCGGTGGCCAGGCGATGGTCTAGTTACCTGTTGTCTAAGGTTAACTGGTTTCCAGTTAAAACGGCTTCCATTATTCTTCTGTTTCATTTTCGAGGAATTTGAACCAAGCTTTATGGGAAGGAGTTTAGCTGTGATGGAGTTTGTATTGGGAATCAACTTAATTTAAAGGAAAGCTGGGGTTTTTGATTGTGAAGAGATTGGATTGATTGTGTTTGCAAATAGCAATGAAAGAGGGAAATGTCCTTTATTGTGTATGTAGCTTTGACATGGATCACTTATTCTCCAATGCATGGCACAAGCACAGGATAAATATAATCTTGTTAGGGTAAAATGAATTGTTATACATAGACTATCGATGTCCTGCCCGTCCATCCATCTGTCTATTCATATGCATGTTAAAGATTCCATGGCACTGTAGGAAAAAATGAAGGGTGTTTCTCGCAGTATCTTGGTCAACAAATTCGCCAAATAAAATTCGCTTCATGGCTGTTTGTGGGACATTATTATACACAAATTGGTTGCCGTGTTCATCAGCAAATACACAGTCAATAAATCTAAACTGAATCCTGTGAACCGCTTTGAAACGTTTGACAAGGTGCAAAGGGGCTCTATCAAATGCAAGGATTGCTATTGAAAATGATTGAAGCTGCCCATAATTTAGGGTCTTAAGCATGTTGATGGTTTTCACATTTGTGTTAAAGACCTGGCTGTACCTGTTAAATATTTGTCTATCTCTATTCTAAACATCCCTATTCACAGTTTATCATTAATAAATGAAGTCAAGGTCAACAATAAAGCAAGTGGTTGCTGTAACGGATAATATTTAATTTCACTGCTCCAAAGCCAATATTTCCCTGGCATTCACTTTGTTCTTGACATTTCTGCAAACGCCTACAACAACATACATGTATATAGCCCTCCACGCTGCGTGGCATCTCAGAGCGTTTAACAATGGCAGAGCCTGAGGCAGAGCCAGCGGGAAGAGCACGGTGACTGTAGGGACAGAGCTTGTTTGCTTTGACAGCAGTTCAGTGAAATGAGTTTAGGCAATCTCCAGTCGGTCCCCAAAGTAAGAACCCATAGCACAAAATTACCTTCACAATTCACACTTGGCACCGAGATATAATGAATAAATAAAGCAAAACCATGCAACTCGGATCCACAAATTAAGGTAATACATCGCAATCAGCCTTTCAGCGTCCTTATGATATTGATGTACCAATGTTTCGCTTTATTTTCCCTGATGCATGGTTTCAGTCTCACTACATAAAAGCAGTCTCTTAGGATTTCATTACTCTGGTTTGAAAATGGCAACGGTGTGGTAATAGATGATTATTCATTCTTTGCCCACAGCGGGCTACTTGTTATCACAAAAGCAGACAATCTGAAGAAGCACTTACTGAGAACACAACACACAGAGGTGAAAATGCACAGTAGGCCAATCAGCATCTGAAAGAGATAGAAATCCAAAAGATAAAGATTGAGTTTGCAGACGTATTGCTTTTAATAATAATCCTTGCATTTGCTAAAGCGCTTTCCGTGTCTTCTAGACAACTCAAAGTGCTTCACAGAATTTACTATAAAGTGAATTGACGATAATTCCCACAAACAGTCAAGGATTGAAATGACCAATTTATTATTGTGTTTTTTCAAGAATAATTATCAGGCACGCAGAGTAAGGAAACTTTCCCAAGATTTCGCCCTACCTGGATTCGAACCCAGTTCTCTCATTTGTAAGGTGAATGCTTTAACCACTGAGCTATAGGACTCCAATCAGGAGTCATCCCGCTTAGCTCCTGTTAACCCTGCAAGCCAATCTCCTAATGGGTAGGGTGTTCCTAGCTGGATAAGCAGTGGGAAATCTTACCACACAGTGATATCATAAAATCATACATTGCACACCCCAGAAGGAGGTCATTTGGCCCATCGTCTCTGTGCTGGCTCTTTGAAAGAAGCTATCCAAATCAATCCCACTCCTGCACTCTCCCCATAGACCCTGCAAACATGTCCTCCCCAAATATCTATCTGGATCAGGGGCAATCTATGTAGTTTTAGCTGGTTTTACTTTAGTAGTACTCCAATACACACTCTGGGGTCCCCAAGCCTTGGCTCTTGCCAATCTGGGCCTAATACTTTCCGGAATTAGATAAGCAGGATGCGTCTCTTCAGGGAGAGAGTGCACATTCCATTCCAACAATCTATCTCTGGGATTTCCACAACAACAACCAACAACTTGGACCCTGGGGGAATGAATCCAGGTCCCCTTCCTCACAAGGTAAATGCTCGAATCAATACACTACAGTAATGCAGGATGTCTCGCTAACGTGATGAAATGCAAAATCAAATGCGAAGATTATTATTATTATATCTTAACTCCTTGAGTTAGATTAGAAGATCTGCCATGATATTGATGGCGGGGCAGGCTCGAGGGGTCGAATGGCCTACTCCTGCTCCTTATTCTTATGTTCTCATGTTCCTTGGACACAGGGGTGGTGCCAGAGGACTGGAGGGTTGCTAATGTTACTCCCCTGTATAAAAAGGGGCAGAAGGACAAACCTGGGAACTACAGGCCAGTCAGTCTAATGTCGGTAGTGGGCAAACTTCTAGAGTATATAATCAGGGACAAGATAGATCTTCACTTAGAAAGATATAGGGTAATAAAGGACAGCCAGCATAGATTTGTTAAAGACAAATCTTGCCTTAATCTGACAAAATGCCGCATGAGAGGCTGATTAGGAAAGTAGAGGCCCACGGCGTTAAAGGGACAGTGGCAGTGTGGATCCACAACTGGCTGCGAGACAGAAAGCAGAGAGTTGTGGTGAGCGGCTGTTTTTCAGACTGGAGGGAAGTGTGCAGTGGCGTCACCCAGGGATCAGTTTTAGGACCACTGCTCTTTTTAATATATATTAATGATCTGGACTTGGGTGTAGGGAGCACAGTTTCCAAGTTTGCAGATGATACTAAGTTAGGGAGAATAGTAAATAATGAGGAGGATAGTAACTATCCGCAAGAAGATATAGATAAAATAATAAAGTGGGCAGACACATGGCAGATTAAGTTTAATGCAGAGAAGTGTGAGGTGATACATTTTGGGAGAAGAAATGAGGGGAGGCAATATAGGCTAGATAGTAAAATTTTAAGGGGTGTGAAGGAACAGAGAGACCTGAGGATTTGTGTTAGTGACTCTTTGAAGGTGGCAGAACAGGTAGACAAAGCTGTTAAGAAGGCATATGGGATACTAGGCTTTATAAATAGGGGTGTAGAGAACAAAAGTCAGAAAGTGCTGACTAACCTCTATAAAACTTTGGTTAGGCCTCAGCTGGAGTACTGTGTCCAATTCTGGTCACCACACAATAGAAAGGATGTTAAGGCATTGGAAAGGGTGCAAAGAAGGTTTACTAGAATGGTACCAGGATTGAGGGACTTCAGTTATGAGGAAAGGCTAGATAGGCTAGCTTTATTGTCTTTAGAACAGAGAAGGTTGAGAGGAGACCTAATAGAGGTTTATAAAATCTTGAGGGGATTCGACAGGATGAATAAGGAAAAACTGTTTCCACTGGTGGGTGAATTGTAGTCACAGATTTAAAATAGTTTCAAAATAAAGCAGAGGGGAGTTGAGGAGAAATTTTTTCACTCAATGGGTTGTTCGAATCTGGAATGCATTGCCTGAAAAGTGGAGGCCGATTTGATAACAGCTTTTAAAAGAGAATTAGATCTTTATTTAGGGAGAATAGGTCTGTTAAGTTATGGGGAGAGAGTGGGGCAATCCAACGGCACAGACTAGATGGGCTGAATGGCCTCCTTTTGTGCCGTAAAATTCTATGATTCTATGTTCTTATGATACCACAGGGCACAGCAGAATCCCAGGATGCTTCCTGTGGGTGTTGAGAGGTTCTATTTGTACAAAATGAGAATGTAGAGAATTATTCCCTGTGACCCAGAGGCCTGAAATTTCATGGTCTTAACCTTGGAATCTGGACCTTGTACAAATACAAAAGTTAGACTGATGAGCAGGGAAACAGTGTTACTTTGATTGCAAAATGGAACACAGATGGGTTCTGATTCAATAGTGCAATTGGCATCATTTGCTATTCATGCTTCACAGATTAGGCAAAACAACTCCAGAAGGATGAAAATGTGTCCTTTATTCATGGTAATCAAACACAAACCCTGGGCAGAGGCAACCTGGGGCCTCACCTACTCTAAGGAGCGGGGATAAAGGTTTAATAACAATCCTTGCATTTGATATAGTGCTTTTCAGGTCTTCTAGACGTCTCAAAGAGCTTCACAGTATATACTGTAAAGTGAATTGACTGTATACTTGTGGGCGAAACGCAGCAGCCAATTGCGCACAGCAGTTTCCCACAAACAGTCATGGATGAAATGACTGATTTTTATTATTTTTTTTGGGAGGGATTATTATTGGGCGTGTGGAGTATGGAATCTTGCCCAAGGTTTCGCCCTGACCTTCCTGGATTTGAACACAGGTCTCACGCTTGTAAGGCGAGTGCTCTAACCACTGAGCTAAACTCAAGACTGCATATCTCTTCATTCACTAATAGCTAGAGATTGGGCAAACACCACTCGGGAAATGCTACCTATATACTCCAGAAACTTTACTCTTTAACATTAATGATACTGCTTTAAAAGAGGTAAGAAATCTGGGCAGGAATTGAGTGGATCATAATAATAATCCACCCAATAATAATTTGATATCACGTATTATCGTGTCGTTGAGATGCCTCAAAGCGCTTCACAGGATACACTGTAAAATAAATTGACTAAATTTTGTGGGCAAAATGTGGTAGCCAATGCTGCACTGCATGGGATAACCCTCAATGATATCAATTGACCCTTCATCTTCCTTACTGCCAGCCTACAAATGAATCCAGTATAAGTATATTTCCTGTAGCTCAGTGATTAGAGCACTTGCCTTACAAGTGAGAGAGTTGGGTTCAATTCCAGGCAGGGTGAAACCTTGAGTAAGTTTCCTTACATCACATGACTGATAATAATTGCTCAAAAAAACAATAATAAATTGGTAATTTCAATCCACGACGTTTTATGGGACAACTCACTGTCCTACAAGTGTGCAATTGGTTAACGTATTTTGCCCACACATATACAGTCAATTCACTTTACAGTATATTCTGTGAAGCGCTTTGAGACGTCTAGAAGACGTAATAAGGCGATGTATCAAAGGGAAGGATATTAAGGATTGTTTTTATATGTAAATGCATGGACTATTGTCACAAAAGGGTTAGAATATAAGAGTAGGGAAGTGTTGCTGCAACAATATAGGGCCCTGGTGAGACCACACCTAGAATATTGTGTGAAGTTTTGGTCTCCTTATTTAAGAAAGGACATACTCGCCTTGGAGGGGGTATCGCGTAGATTCACTAGATTGGTACCTGGGATGAGCGAGATGAGCAATGAGGCTAGGTTGAAAAATCTAGGCCTATATTCTCTAGAATATAGAAGAATCAGAAGTGATCTTATAGAAACCTATAAGATTATTAAGGGAGCATGACAGAGTAGATAATGGGAAACTGTTTTTTCTGGTTGGAGAAACTATAATCAGGGGTCACAGTTTTAAAACTAGGGGTCAGCCCTTTCGCACTGAGTTGAGGAAAAACATCTTCACTTAGAGGGTAGTGAATTTATGAAATTCTCTACCCCAAAGGGCTGTGGATGCTCAGTCCTTGAACATATTCAAGACTGAGATTCTTGTGGATAAAGGGATTAAGGGATATGGGGATAAGGCAGGTAGCTGGAGTTAGATTAGAAGATCAGCCATGATTTTATTGAATGGCAGGGCAGGCTAAAGGGGCCAAATGGCTCCTAATTCTTATGTTCTTATGTTATTATTAGTGGTAGCACTCTCGTCTCTGAGTCAGAAGGTTGTAGGTTCAAATCCTACAATGACCATGCTTATGTAACCTTATTCTCTCCCTTCTCCCTTGCTCTTCATCTTACAGTGCAGTGCTCCGAGGCCCTGCTCTGCGTGAAGGGTGCTGTATAATCTTTGTGTTAAATTATTGGATCTTAGTCGGGGTAGGCAATTAGATTCAGTACAATTAGACTCTATCTAGATTTAAAGAGAGAGAAAAATTAAGCTTCACATTTCTGATGAACCATCTGTCTGTCCAGGTGGATGATTAAAACCCCCAAATAGATGGGTGTTCCCTATGTCATGATCAACGACTCCCCAGAAATATTGATCGTTTGCCTCATGTGTTGCTGTGTGTTGGAGCTTGCAGTACATAATTTGATACTTGTGTTTGCCCACGAGCACACAGTCACTACACTTGCTGGCAATTTCCTGTGAAGCACTTGGAGACATTTCTCCCACAGAATACATGGTCAATTCACTTTACAATATATTCTCAGAAGCGCTTTTGGATGCCTGAACGACGTGATAAAGCGCTATATCAAATGCAAGGATTATTATTATTGCTTTCAATATTTTCAGCATTACATCAAACTGTTAGGATTATGATTGTAATGGTCAGTTGAGCAAAAACCAAGGCTTGGGGAACTCAGATGGTGGGTTGTGGTACTGTTGGAGTTTAACCAGCCAAAACAATTGATATTGCTGTCTGCCAAGCTTTCCCGCTGCTAGTCCAACTGGGACACACTAACTGATAGGCCTTTAGCTTGTAGGGTTCACAGGAGCTGAGTGGGATTACTCCCTGCCCCCAGTGATTGAGCAAGATACCAGAGAGTGCCTAGCACCTATTGAATCGGAGTCCAAGAAAGAAAAGAATGTAAATAATGATAATGATAATAATAAATCATCCTTGCATTTGATATAACGCCTTATCATGTCTTCGAGTTGCCTCAAAGTGCTTCACAGAATGTACTGTAAAGTGAATTGACTGTATATTTTGAGCAGGGGGAAGGAAAGAAAATTGATGAGGAATGAAAAATCATAGTTCCATTGAGCTTTAAACCATAAAGAGCAGCTGCTTGCCCTGAAACTATCATTCCAGCAAAGGAAGTCAATGCAGGCTGGCTAAATTATGGAAATGCCTACAGATTATCCATCTGTCCTTCAGGTTACGGATCAGCACATTTTAAGGTAAAGATAGACAAAGTCAGAAGAAAAAAATATATACCAAGTTAAAGAAAATACAGTTCACACACAACCCAAAGGAAAATCAGAAGCAGATTTTGCTTCTTGCATTGAAAGCTTCAAAGCCAGACACTACTAAATTGTTCCCATGGAAATTGGATGAGACTTTTACAGATTTGGGGAATGAATGTGGAATATGAATTACAGATTGCTTTCATAGTTGCCTTCACAGCTTTTCCCAGTGCTACTTTATTCACAATTTGTAGATTGCACAGCCTCACTAGCGCACATAAAAGGATCAGTGGTTTCCTGTCTGTACGCCATATACATTCCCAGTCGAGGGACACCAGTGATTCGATTCATCTGAAATCATGCATATTTTCTCAACAATGATTGTATTGCTAATCTGAAAAATCACATTATACCTCAATGTTCAAATTCATGAAATCCTTTCCATTCACTTGACCTGTGCATCTACATGAATTTATTATCCCAGAGTTTCGACAATTTTTCAAGCTGAATGAAAGACAGCAGTTCCTATGCATGTAATTAATAATAATAAATAATAATCCTTGCATTTGATATAGCACTTTTCAAATCTTGTGGACAGCTCAAAACGTTTCACAGAATATACTGTGAATTGGCTGTACATTTATGGGCAAATCACAGCAGCCAATTGCACAGTAGTGTCCCACAAACAGTTGTGGATTGAAATGAACAATTTTTAATTTTATTTGTTTCTTGAGGATTATTATCAGGCATGTGGAGTAAGGAAACTTACCCAAGATTTTGCCCTGTCATAATAGAACCTCTCTCGTTTGTGAGGTGTGTGCTCTAACCATTGAGCTACAGAACTCCACTATAATAATATATTATTATATTTATTATCATAATAATAAAATCAATAATTATTATAATTTTTACATTTGACATAGCACCTATCTCAAAGTGCTTCACAGGAACAAATTATATTTCCCATTATATATCTGTGTATCAATTTGAAAAAACCCTGAAGCTCTTTGAGACAGTTATCTTATGTGAAAGGCACTTTCTAAATACAGTACAAGTTATTTACTCCTACTGCCTACACAAAATCACTTATGTACACCTCAGGACTCCAATCCTCAACCCCTTCATTTTTCTCATTGTGGACTCCTGTAGCATATTGGTTAGAACACTCGCCAGGCAAGCGAATGGTCCTGGATTCATATTTCTGGGTGGAGTGAACTGTTGACAAGTTTGCTTACTTCACATTCCTTTGTTTACCTAGCAGTACGTACAGACCTGATTGGTGGTCGATTGGCGGATCACTTTCCTGGGATAATAATCCCTCAAAATAAATTGGTCACTCAATGCACACTCAATGTTGTGGGATTCTGCTGTACCAAATTTGGCTTCCGCCCTTTCCCCACAAAATATACAGTCAATTCACTTTGACATAAAAGTGAATTGTATATTTTATGAAGCACTTTGAGACAGCTCAACGACGCCATAAGGCACTATATCAATTGCAAAAATTATGATTGATTATTATATTTGTACAAACATGTTTCTTACAAAAAACATACACTACATACAGTGAGGTCATTGTGTCCAAAATGCATCCCACAATAAGGTCAAAGTGAGGTCAAAAAAACATGTCTTGGCACAGAAACGGCTTTACTCCTGCAGCTCAGTGTATTGTAAACTTCTCGGTCTAACAGCAAGCCTTTTGTCTTGACGCTGAGCAAGCGGACTGACTGACTGACTGACTGACTGACAGAAGAGGAGCTTGTTAAAATTGTTTTCCAAAGCCTTGAAGCATGTTCCTCTGACATTGTCACTGCCCCGGTGAATTTTCACGTTGTGAGCATTGTAATATATGAAACTCAAACGTTGGCGTATTTTACTGGGTGAACAGAGCACACTGTGCAAAAAAGCTCCAGTCTTACACCAGGGGGCTAAATTGTTTTTATTTGTGTTGATTTGTACATGATACATTATGCATCCGCATTGTGACGGATTTCTGTCCCCTTAGTTGGTGCACACTGCGTCGATGCATATATGCATTATCCAATTAAGGTTTGAGTCTTACAAAGGTTGTAAATTAGTCCCAAAGGCATTAGAAGCAGCCTGACACAGCTGTAAGGGTGCTGCATTAAATCTGAAGGTTTTAGTCTGTGATACAGTAATAAAGTAAAATAGGAAAATAGCTGTTCCAGCAATACAGCTAAGTCAGTTGTCTGTCACCTTGCATTGTTGCAAAACTGTATGAAATACACAAATTTCTGAGATACGCAAACAGAAGCCTCAATTGAGACCAGGTAGATAATGCTAAACATTAAAATTCATAGGAAACTGTGAAAAGAGCTGAGGAATTGGGATGATAATAGATAGCTTCAGTTGGGAAGCTGACATAAACAGAGGTAGAATTAGCCAAACGAACAGCCTCCTTCTGTGTTATAATTTAAAAAGAAATCTATTTGAAGTGCAGCCGTGTATAAGGAAATGGGGGAAAAAGTGGAATGACCTGGATGCGGAAGTGGAGGAGAACAAAGCTCCTCTGGACCCACATGGAACATTTTGAACCATTTTCTGAGACGCTGCCCAGCGTGGAGGGTGTTATATAAATACAAGTTGTTATTTTTGTTGATGTAAACAGGTCAAATTGGAGCATGACACAATATCAACCATCTACCTTGTGCCAGAGAGGGAGGTGAAGTGGCTCATTGTACCAGAAGAGGTTGAGGGCCTGGTGATTCCGAGAGGGTCACTACTGAAGTATTACTACCGTGCTATCTCTCCCTCTGTGCATGCGTCTTACTACTTCTTACTTCTATCATTCTATCGGTCTATCTTACTTCTGTCGCTTGGGTTCTGACCTAACTATTCAGTGCCGTGGGACGTCCTGCTGTAATTTTGTTCTTGGTTTTGATGTTGTAACAAACAGAAAGGGTGCCATGGGGGTGCATTGAGCTAATGCTAGAATGATAAAAATTATAGCACAGAACAACAACAACCACAACAAAATGATGTATCTTGAGAGCCTTTTACATTGGGAGGAAGTCCCAAGGTCCTCAACAATCAGGGGTCAGGACCCAAGCATGGGTGGGGGGGGGGGGGGGGGGGGGGGCAGGGTGCTGATGAGGGAGGGCAGAGAGTTAGGAGGGTGGCTGAAGGCACGGTCGAAAAGGAGGGTCTTGAGTTGGGCCTTGAAGGAGACAAGGGAGGGAGTAGGTCAGGGATTGTGGGATTGTATTCCAAAGAGTTGGGGCAGAGAGGCTGAAAGGCTACCAATGGTAGGGCAGGTTGGGTGAGAGCCATGGAACAGACCAGAGCCTGTTGAATGGAGGGAGCGGACAGGTTGATAGAGGGGGGTCAGCAGGTCAGGGAGATAGGAGGAGGCAAGGCCGTGGAGGGCCTTGAAAATGAGCACAAGGATCTCGAATTCTATCCTCTGAGGGATGGTGAGCCAGTGGAGCTGAGCGGAGGGGGTGATGGACACGACTGCAGAATTTTGGATGATTTTCAGCTTGTAGAGGGATGTGTTGGGGAGGCCGACAAGGAGGGAGCTTCAGTAGTCGAGCCTTGAGGTGACAGATGGAGGCTGTTCAGGTAATTCTACATCTGTTTGTTTCCCTTTGCAATTCTGAATCTTTGTCCTATAGTTCTGTTGTGCATCCTAACATTTTGTTCTGGGTTTACATTTCCAGTATTATTTAGAATGTTATGCAACTCTATACTAATAATACTAGGTACTATACAAATGTAATATTGTTGTTATTGTCATAATTCTTGCATTTGATATAGCCCTTTGCAGAACATACTGTAAAGTGAATTGACTGTATAATTTGTGGTGAAAATGCGGCAGCCAATTACACTCGGCAGTGTCTCACAGTCGTGGATTGAGTGACCAAATTATTTTTATTATTTTTTGAAGGGATTAATACCCCTAAGTATGCGATGAACAACCGGGTTAGTATTTGCTGCAAGGTAAACGGAGGCGTATAGAGAAAGGAAATTAGCTCAATGTTTTATCCTCGCTGGGAATCGAACCCAGGTCCCCTCACTTGAGAGACGAGTGTTCTAACCACCAGGAAATTCACTAAACTGTAAGGTTCCCTCCATGTTGTTTCCTCGCAAGGCTGAAGAGCCCTGGCTTGTCTTATTGTTGCTCACAGCTCATTCAATCGAACAAGATATAACTTCATGAGTAAGTACTTTATAGCTTCTCTCCCCTCCTGAAGTCACACACTTGTGCAGATGAACGTACGGGCCTGTCTGCTGCAATTTACACATGGAACAGTCTGTCTGTGTTTAGCTTTCCCACCTCAGATTATGTTAATGCCAAACATTCAGAAAGGGGTCTCAAATCTCATGATATCCTGCCTCAGCTGGAAGAAATACATAATACCTTTTGATTGAATGAGTGACAGACTAAATATTAATCTGCTTGTTTGGGGAAGGGGAAGGTTGTCATATTGTATTTAATGAGTATTCCCCTCAGGCCAATGCCAGGAGGCAATCCATCAGGTTGAGTTTTCAGACACACCTTCCGGCTTTTTGCTCTTTGTAGGTCTGTGTCTTGGCAACTTAATGTAACATTATGTGCCAACTCAGGATAATTTGCCTGCAATCTCCTTGCAGCAACTGTTCCCATGTACCCTTCAATAAAAAATGTCCAGTAAAAACTGTACAAGATCTCTGTTCCAAGTGCAGGGTATTTCCGGGGATCATAATTTCTTCATAAATAAATATATATAATAATAAACATTGGGTCACTCAATCCACGACTATTTCGACTGAGCCTTCAGTCACCCCCACTGCCCCCACCCTCCACTCTCCCCAATCCCAATCCACAGCATGGGTCTGAAACACTGATTGACCAGCACCATGGGATGTCCCACCCACCCTCCGCCCCACTGTCAGAGGTCGTGCTTTCAGCCACTACGCCCCCAAACTCTGGATCACTCTCCCTCAATCCCTCTGCCTTGTCCTCTCTTTGCCCCCTTTTCAAGTCCTGCCTGAAAATCTCCCTCTTTGACGCAAAGTCCAAACCATTGTTTTTGTTGATGACGTAATATGCAGAAGAGAAGGTGGTTTATTATTTTATTCCATTTATAATAATGTACAATAAAGGCATTTGGTAGAGTATTTCATTTTATAATCCTTGCGTTCAATAATACTAGTGTTTGAGAGTTATCAAACCCATGAGGTGACTGTTGGCCTACATCAAATATTCATTCAAAGGGTCGTAACATACCCCAAAGATACCTTGGAAACTCATCATTGTCTGTCATACAAATTTAGATCCATTTGTTTTTGATCAATTAAATTTTGTTTAAATTTTTCTTTTCTTTGGCTGGCTAATTGCCATCATTCTCTTTTTAAAATCATGGAATATTTGTCAAAATATTTTCTGTCGCAAAAATTATTTTTCTCTAAACATCTGCATGTTTGAATTCTATTAATTTTCAAAACACACTCTGGTTTTACTTTTAATCTTGTTAAAAATTCTTTATCACTGTCCATTTAGTTTTTAATCGTCTATTTTTCTTGAACTTTCAATCACCTATTCATAGAATCATAGAATCATAGAATTTTACGGCACAAAAGGAGGCCATTCGGCCTCCTTTTGAAGTCTGTGCCGGCTCTTTGAAAAGAGCGATTCAATCCCACTGCCCTGCCCGCTCCCCATAGCCTAATAGACCCGTTCTCCCTAAATAAAGATCTAATTCCCTTTTAAAAGTTGTTATCGATTGTAAACAATTGTAATAAAATTTCAATACTCCAAATATTGTACACAAAAGAGCTTTGAAATTAGATTTGTCAAGTGGCTTATATTCACAGCCTGACACGAAAACCTGATGAAAATCTAACATGGGGTGTAAGGGTCAATTTAAATTTGTGACCCTGCGGTGAAGTAAGCCTGATCCAAATGTTGTACAATTAATATGCATGTTTATTAATTCAGGTTAGTAATAGCTATAAGTAGGGTCCGTCGATATGGAAATTTTCCGATGTCGATATGTCTGTGGGTTCATATCGATATATACCGATATATCGATATCACCGGGTTTATCTTGCCGCGCATGCGCGGAAATGGTGTTTAGTGGGAGGAGTGGGAGGAAGGGGAATGACCGGTCTGCGCATGTCTGATTGTGTTTGGTGGTGGGGGGGAGGGAAGAAGGGGAATGCGCGCGCATTCAGATATGTGTGCTCTACGCCCAGGAGGTTTGTGATGCTGGCGACAAGGTCAGTCAAATGCTATCTATGGTTTTTTGTTAGTTTACGGGAGCGTAATGGGCATTTGAATGTTTGGTTGTATATTTTCTGTATGCTGTAATGTGGCATTCATTGACGATATACCGATATTTTGTGGATATACCGATATTTTTTTCATACTGAATTTTTTGATATACCGATATATTCAAATTTCCAATATCAGTATATCGCTATGAAAAATTATACCGATATAACCAATATATCGCCGGACACTAGTTATAAGTAATTAAAAGTATTCATCACAACACTGCTTACATATTGACGTATAGCTCACAATTATTTTAATTGACCAAATCAAATGCTGTAGGAGAGATAGACTAGCAAGGTACAATTTAATGTCCAGATTAATCCAAATATAAGTCCATCAAATGGTATCCAAGTATTATTGTACGATTTCCAGTTCGATTTTCAAGTATGAGGTTTGATTGTATTGTTCCCAGTTCGATATCCAAGTATCTAGGTATTATTGTGCCAATCCCAGTTTGGTATCCAAGTACCATTGTACATCTAGAGTTGCTCCACTCACAGTCTTGATCTTCTCTTCGTCCGAAGCTGAAACATGGATTTGCGACTCCAAGTTCCAACTTCTCCTTTCTTCTTCCTCGATTTCACCTTCCTTCTTGAATCGATCTCTCTTTATTCAGCTCATCAGGTGACCGTTCAACCATTGTCCTTTGCAAGATGGTTCCTGTGCAAAAACGAACGTAACCCAGCTCCCTCTCCAGCTGCAGACCATATCTCCATGAGAAAATCGCTGATATAAACTGAAAACACTTTGTTGTTTATACACAATCTTTTGTTTCCTCTACAAAGCTAGTCACAAGCAAGTCCTATCAGGTGCAATTGGTTACATACGTCTCAAATCGCCAATATAATTTGAGATATTAATTAACACATTAATTACAGACTCCTACAGAGAGAATGTGGATAATTTCGCCCACAAATATACAGTTAATTCACTTTACAGTACAGTATATTCCATGAACCACTTTGAGATATCTAGAAAACATGAAAAGTGCAATATCAAATGCAAGTATTATTCTTATTCTTATTATTATTGGAATTAAGCACAGACCAGCCATTATCCAAATGGTGGAACAGGCGAGAGGGCCTGAATTGCTTACTCCTGTTCCCATGTCCCTATGGTTCAACCTCATCCTTGTAAAGCACTTCAAGATGTTATCCTATTGAATGGCCCTCCATAAAGACAAGTTGAAGTTTTAAGTTAATTAGTCAAGCTAGTCTTTCCCAGCAGGAATATTTTCATTCTCCAAATTCAGAAAGAGAATAGTTTGTCTGGAATAAATTGGCTGGATAAATACTTAAGGACAAATAACATTTATAATCTTTTAAGCCTCCATTAGATCCCTCTTAACTTTATCTGCAGACACGATGGGTTGAATTGTCTTCTTTTGTGCTGTATAATTTCTATGATTTTGTGAGCAACATTGGAACTTGGCCAGAAGACAGCGGGAACTGGTTTTAGACAGAACCATTTAGTTTATAAATCAGTGAGTTGTAAATTATTAGAACATAGGAACAGGATTAGACCATTCCGCCCCTAAAGCCTGTTCCACCATTCTCTATATCATGACTGATCTGTACCTCAACTCCGATTACCCGCCTTTGCCTCATATCCTTTGATATCCTGACCTAACAAAAGTTTATCCACAAAACACAAAATACTACAGATGCTGGGAATCTGAAATAAAAACAGAAGTTGCTGGGGAAAACTCAGCAGGTCAGGCAGCATCCATGGAGAAAGGAAAGTGAATTAACGTTTTGAGTCCATGACCCTTCATCAGAATTGCGTGCGTGCGTGCGTGCGTGCGTGCGTGTGTGTGTGTGTGGGTGTATGGTAGCTAGACAAGCTGCAGGAGAGCTTGTTAAACAACAATATCAATGGCAAGCTCTGCGGGTTTAGCTAGTTAGACACCAGCAGTTACCCTAACGCATACTCCCCTAATATAGTATAGTATACAAAGCATACTCTATAACGCTTGACTCCCCAAGCCTTGGCTTCCTACCAACCTGCCTGCTCCCTCCGTTCCCTACCAATATGCCTGCTCGCGCCATTCAGCGGGCTCTGGTCTGCTTCATATCTCCTGCCCGACCCACCCTTTCAGCTTCTCTGCCCCCATACTCTGGAACTTGATCCCACAGTCCCTCCCGCCTTACTTCCTCCCTTGCCTCCTTCAAGACTGGTCTCAAGACCCTCCTTTTCAACCATGACAGAAATGTATTTTGTCTATGAAATACACAGTCAAAATCTTGTGTAGGAATATGAGATGTCTCAACAAAAGGTGATCTATGAAATGCATGCGTTATTTTATTGTTTGGATCTACCTTTTTATTCTGGAAAAGGAACCAGTGTTTGATACTCTGGGAGCATGAGGTTTTCTTGTTTTATTGCTTGTCCGTTTGCTTTTGGTTATGCACAGCATAGTACTGTACTATACTTGCATTCGCTTTGTGTATGATTGTTTTTAAAAAAAGTAATAAAAACTGCTTGGAATGGTTTTAATAATATAAACTGGGACATTAATACAGTCAATGGAATTTCTCCCACAAATGAATGGACTCCATTCTCTTTATTGATGTAATTTTCAAACTAAGAGGCTATATCAGGCAGTTACCCCTCATTAAATATTCAGCAATATTTCCTGTCCCTATGCTCTGTGCTGAATTCTCCACAACATCTTGTTCAGCTCTTTGCCAATGTGACAAGATAACAGAATTTGATATTGTATACATTGACTTAATGCCGTCCTTCATTAATTCGTGTTGCAACATTAATACAGTCTTTTCTGAGTCATTGAATTTGGTTTCCTCTAATTAACCAGACATGAATAAATCACTAACAACTGAAAATAAATAGCTAAGTGCAAACACGTGAACACTACCCACTTTACAAAATATTGTGTGAGGCTCTTTGGGACATCCCAACAAAACATAATAATAATTCAATGATTATTATCACTGTTTTGTTTTTGCATTACTGTATTGTTGCAGGAAGATTGAGAAGCTGATGAAGCAAAATATGCTCCTGAGTGAAAGATTAGGGACTTGAGAATTGAGCCTGGATATCACTGGCTCCGGTTTCACTTGCTGGGTTTGGGCAAGGAATGGTCCAATTCAAAATGTGTAAATTGGTAGTAGGCTGAAGCTTTAAATCCCTTCCAGTGGAGTCGCCCTTAGCTCAGTGGTTAGAGTACATATGTTGCAAGTGGGAAACCTGAATTTGATTCCAAACTGGGCAAAACCTTGGGCAAGTTTCCTTACTCCACATGCCTGATAATATGCCTCATGCCTAAGAAACAATTAACAAATAACAACAATAATTTGGATTTATAAAGCGCCCTCCACACCAGATGGCATCTCAGAGCACATCACAAAGTGGAGCCCGGGGTCAAGCCAAGGGGAGGGAGATAAAGGTGACCAAAAGCACAGTCAAACAGAAAAGTCTTCAGGCCCGACCTGAAACTAGGCAAGGAGGGGCCGAGGTGAAGGGAGTGAAGGAGGGAGTTCCAGAGCTTCGGCCTGTAGTGGCTGAAGGCTATAGGATCCTGAAATCAATCCACTCTGAGACAGGGAGCCAGTGAAGTCTGGCAAGGACTGGGGTAATTGGGGACACTGCCGCGTTACGCCCACAAAATGTACAGTCAATTCACTTTACAGTATATTCCGTGAAGCACTTTGAGACATCTAGAAGTCATGAAAAGTGCCATATCAAATGCTAGTATGATTATTATTATGATTATTAGCTCATGCTAATAATACAAGCCTAAATTGGCAGCTGGGTTAAGGCTGATTTGCAGGTGATTTGAATTTGAATACAGTGGTAATTGTGGTATGGCAGGTGTGTGCTCTCGTTTACCAGTATAAAAGGAGAGAGATCCAGCTAGAGTATGATTGAAGTGTACTGGGCTTGAGTTAATGGTAAGAGTTAATGAGACAAAGAGCGCATGCGTTCACACACACACACCTTCCTGTCCATCTGTGACTAGGGCTCCCACTGTCTGCTTGTCCTCTTTCCATTTGCTGGATGAGGATCATGGACCATTCCATCCTCCTCTCATCTCAACCTTCAAGGTTCTGTCCTTGATTGGTTCTGGTCTTATCTCTCACACCATCTACAATTTATCTCCACTAACGTGTGGTGTTCCTCAGGGTCTATCCTCGGTCCCCGCCTCTTCAATTTCTACATGCTCCCCTTGGTGACATCATCCGCAGACATGGGGTCAATTTCCACATGTATACAAATGACACCCACCTCTGTCTCTATGCCTAACCCTTGATTCCAGAACAATTGGCATCCGGACAGACTGCCTGTCAGACATCAAGCCCTGGATAAGAAACAATCTTCTGCAGCTGAATGTTAGCAAAACCAAGGCCGTCCTGCTTTGGCTCACACCAGCGCTTATGCACCTCAGGCACTGGCAGCATCAGCATCCATAGATGCACGCTCCACCTCCCCAAGCCAGCAGGAACCTGGGCATCTTGTTCAACCCTCAACCCTCAACTATCCTTTCTACCCCATATCCATGCCATAACCAGCACAACCTTCCATCACCTTCACAACATTGTCCAACTCTACCACTGCCTTAACCCTCAGGCCACCGAAACTCTCATTCATGCATTTGTCACCTCAAGGTTCGACTACGGCAACTCCCTCCTTGTCGGCCTCCCCAATTCTTCCCTCCAAAAGTTGCAGATTATCCAAAACTATGGAACTTGTGTCCACCCCCACACCAGGTTCCGAAATCCCATCATCCCCACCCTTGCCTGGCTCCACTGGCTCCCTATGTCAGAGGATACAATTCAAGATCCTCGTGCTCACTTAGAGGGCTCTCCATGACCTTGCCCCCGTTTACCTCTCTGACCTCTGTTCAGCAGGCTCCCGCCTGACCCGCCCTGTCATCAGTGGCCAGGCTTTCAGAATCTCTGCCCCCACACTTTGGAACTCCATCCCCCAATCCAATCACCATGCTCCCTCCCTTGCCTCCTTCAAGGCCCAAATCAAGACAATACTTTTCAACCGTATCTTCAGCCACCCTCCTACCTCTCTTCCCGCCCTCATCTCAACCCTGTGTCCTCATGCATAAATCTAGAACAACAACAAATTACATTTGTATAGCGCTTTTTGTGCTGGTAGTATGTCACAAATTGCTGAAGTGGATAGTCAGGGATTTGGACGGTAGATATTTACAGGAGTGAAGAACAATTTAGTGTACAAGTTCAGGTGAGATATGAGAGCTGAACTCAGAGACTTGTGTGGTGATAACACTGTAAGAATTAAGGACATGGGGGCGCATGTAAGTCAATAAGAGGATACTGGAGAAAGAGCAGGTTGGTGTGGAAATGGTTGCTGGATTGGAATGCTTTGATTTGAGACCCAATAAACTGACAGTTGTATTGCTATGGAGTGGGTGTTAGACAAAGTTTGGAAATGGATAACGAATTCTGGAAGAAGAGAGTTGGACTCCATTTCAAGGTACAGTATGTGCAAAAACTGAGATGATTGAGGTTAATGAGATGTAATTGGCACTGATGAGTGGAATTTCTGAATCTTTCCAATGGCTATGAATTTGCGGATACAGCTGCAAAGGCAATGCACTTTTAGAATCTTGAGTGTATCAGGAGAAGAGGCAAAGGAATACTTTGACGCTTTGGAGAGTGAGATATTGATTGGAACAGACGAACAGTGTGCTCTGACCTGTGCCAGCATAGTGAAGGTGGTGTGGAGTGGGGTGTAAATAGATTGGAGGTAGAGAGGTGCCAGGGAGTGAAGTGATTTTAGAAAGTGAGAGTGAGGATCTTGAACTCTATCTGTGGTGCAGTAGAGAACCAGTGGAGCCTCTGGCAAGAACTGGAGAAATGGTACAGGTGAGGACATGGGTAGCAGAAATTTGTATCAAACACAGTCACTATTTCATTAATAATAATAATCCTTGTATTTGATACGGCATCTTATCACATCATTACGATGTCTCAAAGCACTTCACAGGATACACTGTATAGTGCAGTGATTGTATATTTTGTGTGTGAAATATAATTTTATATCAGTTTTGTCAAGCACAGTAGTTATCTCTGTCATCGCTAGCTTTGAGTGCAATGCATAGTTCTTTTTTTAATGAGGAAGTCCTGAAATTCAATAGCATTCATTTGGCCAAACATCAATCACATTATAAATTGCTTTAAGTGCACGAGCTCACCTTAGTCACAAGATGGCACTATTGAGCAGCAGAAATCCTGAGCACTTCAACAGCAAGAGTCCATCTGAACTGGAAAAATGCTAGGCTAATCCACATGTCAGTTTCGCTCAAAATGCCAGTCAGATAATACAGTGCCTACAGATCTGCCATCTTTCTTCGTTCACTCCTTGCTTTCAAAAGCCTAAAAAAACCTATCTTTATCAACCATGTTGGGGTGGTCCAGAGGCAATTTTAAGACTTCAAACTACTCAATGCAATTTTCTTAGGGGGCCCATCAATGGTTATTAGTACTTTCATGCATGCGATCCAAGTTGGAAGCAAGACACTCTTTATAATAATAAATAATAATAATCCTTGCATTTTATATAGCGCTTTTCACATCTTATCGATGTCCCAAAGCGCTTCACAGAATATACTATAAAGTTAATTGACTGTATATTTGTGGGCGAATCCCGGCAGCCAATTGCGCACAGCAGTGTCCCCCAAATAGTCATGGATTGAAATGACCAATTTTATTATTATTATGGGGTTTGTTTTGGAGGGATTATTATTAGGCATGTGGCATAAGAAAACTTGCCCAAGGTTTTGCCCTGATCTGCCTGAATTACGAACACAGGTCACCCCAGTTTGGTGTCCCCATATTGCAAGACAAGTGCTCTAACCACTGAGCCACAGGAGCTCATTTACCTGGACTGGTTCATAGTGTGTGCCAAATCACTGCACTATTAAAATCACCTGATATATTATGCTTATTTTTCGGTCAAGTTGTATCTGCTAACAAATTACCATTTGTCTTTTGTAAGCGAGTCAAAATTTTATTTTATGCAAATATTTACTTTCGGCGGGTGCAATGCCTCTTTTGGCGGCGGACCACCTGATTCACTGGGCTGGGGAGAGCTCTGTTTTTCGCTATATTTAACAAAATACAAGAGCACAACACACTCAAATACTCTCATTTTTATGATTTTTTGCATTTCTTTGGGGGCCCGCAATATGAGGGGCCTGTCGGTGTGTTGCGCCGATTGTACCAACATTAAAAATGCCTCTGGGTGGTCTAAGTGATTTAAGCTCCTCTCCCACTACCCCACGCCACTCCTCTATTTCATCTGGTCCTTCTGCTCCCTCCATAACGCATAATTGTTATGTTTCTGTAAAGGAAACACAAAAATATTAGTTATGGGGCCTGCAGATGTTTCTCAAATGGGGTATCTGGCCCTCAGCAGCCAAAATGGTCGGACCACCCTGAACTATGTCATAAGCTGCATTCGTCTTCCTACTTGATGCTCCCCATCGTCTCTGAAGTGGTTAGAGATGTTCATGTGAGGCAAAATGTGTTGCATAAGTGCGGGTCACTGCTGGGTAGAGTCACTCTACAATTCTATTGCTTTTACAAGCTGGAAAGTGCACTCAAAGTACAAATCATAATGCCAGAAATGATCAGTCTTCCTGCCTTCACCAATTGGTGTTTTTATATATTATTAAAAATATAAACAAGGCTTTAACATCTGAAACATATTTTGAGGAATGTCATGCTTTTGCTGCACCTCTGATTGTGGTGTCCTGTAGCGTTTTGGATAGACCACTTCTCCTCGCAGAGAAGATCTGGGTTTGATTCTCGGGGCTGGGTGAAACCTAGGCAAATTTCCGTATTCCACACACCTCTGTTTACCGAGCAGTAAGTAGGAACTCGGTTGTTAATCCATAGGCGAAACGCTCTTCCAGGTTTAATAATCCCTTAATAAATCAGTAGATAATGATAATTTGGTCATTCAATCCATGACTGTTTGTGAGAATTGCCTGCCGTGTTTCGCCCACAAAATATACAGTCAATTCACTTTACAGTACATTCTGAGAAGTGCTACAAGACGTTCTTGAAGATGTGATAAGGCACAATATCAAACGCAAGGATTATTATACTTAACATGCCGCATTTACATAACAAAACTGCATCCCTGGAGATTTGGACTTGACCTGTGACTGCCTGGATCTGCCCGAGTTTCGGTGCATTTCAGCACATGGTATGGTAGATCATAATTGTGACTGGCCTACAAGCCAAAGCCCTAACGACTAGCTAGTTCTAGCTGGACAAACAGCGAGAAAGCTTGCTGGACAGCAATATCAATGGCAAGATATGAGCTGGTTAGACACCAGCAGTACCTCAATCTACATCCTATTTTGCCCAAGCCTTGGCTCTTGCTGACCTGCACCTAATACTTTCCAGGATTAGGTAAGCAGGATGGGTCCTTCCGGGAAGAGAGAGCGCATTCCACTCCAACATTCTATCTCTGGGATTTTGTGTGTAGGTGGGAGACATGTAATTCTCAGCTTGCTGATGGGTTTTCTCATGTGTCAGACACCCACCTGACCCAAAAAAATGGCCTTTCTGTGACTCATCCACAAGCCCTGCTTGGGCTCCCAGTCAGTCATAGTCATGTTAAACCCTATGTGATGTCTGAAACAAAAACAGAAATCGCTGGGAACACTCAGCAGATCAGGCAGCATCTATGGAGAAAGGCAAGTGAGCCAACATTTCGGATCCATGATCCTTCATCAGACGAGATGAAACGTTGACTCACTTTCCTTTCTCCATAGACACGGCCTGACCTGCTGGGTGGTCCCAGCCATTTCGGTTTTTATTTCAGATTTCCAGCATCTGCAGTACAGTATTTTGTGTTTTTGCCTATGTGATGTCTTCCTGACACGAAAGCCACTAAATATAAAATGCAAGGATATTATTTAATCATTGGAAGCTGTTTGTTCATATGGAAAAATACGCATCAAGTTTGCCCGCGAAAACAGACACTCCATTCTACATGGTATATCCTATGAAGTGCTTTGAGACGTTCAGGCGCAAAATGCTCTGTACCAAATATTAGGACAATGATTATTATTATTATAAACCATCATTTGTTTCTGCATTGGATATTGTGGAAAGTGTTGGTTAGGAATTCATTACCGCAGATTACTGGGGGTGCTGGATAAATAGAATTACTTCACAATTTATAATTTCACTTTACAGTAAATTCTGTGAAGCAATTTGACATGACTCAACAATGTGATAAGGTGCTATATCAACCCAAAAATCTGATGTGTATGGTGAGGGGAGGAGTGTGATCCGCACATGTGTAGTGTGAGTGGATTCACATGTATACCTTGCGTATAGACATGAAGCTCGACTCTCTGCTGCAGAGTTCTGGGACATCAGACGCTGAATGGAGACCTGTCATCTGAACTGGTCCCATCAACTTCCCTGATGAAAGTGCTTTATGCTCTGAACGCGTGCATTATTTAACAGGACCCAGCTCACAGCATTAAGATGAGTAACTAGCGTTTCAGTTTGCTAGGGAGTGGACTTAATGTAACGGCATTGACACAACACTGACATTCTGCATTACCAAGGAACAAGTTGGTGATCAAAGGCATGTGGTAACTAAGGACAACCCATTTTTACCGCAGAACTGTAAGACTCTATGGTTTGTGGCAATGCTTTTGTGTATGGGCAAGTCTCCATTTCACTGGATTTTAAACTAGACATTTCACTCTGAACTCAAACCTCAGCAACATAGCAACCCTAGCAGAATTGGATCAACCTGAGATCAATCAAAACTAGAACTAAGATTTTCAGAATAAGCCTAAAGCCAGACCAAGGAACAAATTGTAACAATGCTTGTATTTGATACAGTGCCTTATGTCATAAAGATAAAGATGTCTCGAAGCAGGATTTTCACTGAAGTGTAATGGTCATGTTTGTATTTTGTTAGCAAAAGTGGTAGCAGCCACACAGCCCTGAAGTGAGTAATAATAATCCTTGCATTTGATATAGCACTTTTCACGTCTTCTAATCGTCTCGATGTGCTTCACAGAATATACTGTAAAGTGAATTTACTATATTTGTGGGCGAAACGCGGCTGCCAATTGCGCACAGCAGTGTCCCATTAAGGCTTTGGGTGCAATCCACTGTGATCCTTACTCTCCCACATTCGGTCCCTGACCAGGACTGCTTTCCTCCACTTTTCCTCCACTTCCGCCACATTGCCTCTCACCGACAATAGCTCACTCCACAAGTCGCCAAAAGCCTTGTCCTTGCCTTCGTAACCTCTTAGCTGGACTACTCAAATACCCTCCTCACAGGTCTCTCCTCCTCCTCACAAAATTCAACTCATCCAAAACTCTGTCACCCACACTAAACTCCACACCCTGATTACCCTGTGGAGTTCTGTAGCTCAATCGTTAGAGCACTCGCATTGGAAGTGAGAGACCTCAGTTTGATTCCCAGCAGGTCGAAACCTGGATAGGTTTCCTTATTCCTTTAGCCTGATAATGTTCCTTCAAACAAAATTGGTCACTTCAATCCATAACCATACGTGGGATCAACTTTAAGATCCTTACTCTGGTGTTTAGATTCCTCCACTCCTTGGCACCCCCCTATCTGTCCTACCTCCTCTCCTCACATTGTCTCCACTCTACTGGCTCCGGCCTCCTCCTTGTCCATTAAATCCTCTGCTCCACCATTATGGGCTGTGCCTTCAGCCACTATGCCCCAAAGCTATGGAACTCCCTACCTCAATCCCTTCAACTTGACCCTTCTTTAACTATTTTCAGGTTGTGCCTGAAGGCGTTTCTCTTCGACCATGCCTTTAGTCACCTTCCCCCTCACCCTGGCTCATGGCTCAGCATCGGGCCCTACCATTGGTAAGCGCTCTGGGACATCACTTGGCGTGAAGGACGCTATATACTGTAAATTCAAGTTGCTGTTGCTATCAGTGTATGTTTTCATGTTCTTTCTTATGATTTCATTTCACGAACTCTGGTCCAAAGCAGTTATTTAACACACCAGTCCTAAATCTCCAAACACCAGCTAGATTGATATGGAGTGAACACATTCACATGGAAAAGACTTGGAGCGTAAGCATTTTGTAAAGGTGATTCATAGACTTGGATTTCAGAGAATGTGGATGACAATACAGCCCTCGGAAGCTTTGTATACAGTGATGCGAGTTGCCTATTGCCTTCTGCAGGATGGTACACGATTATACAGTATTACCTTTGACCTGCCAGAGAGATGTGTCAGACATGTGGTCAAGAAGTGAAACCAATATAATAATAATTATCCAGCAGCCAATTGTGCACAGCAGTATCCCACAAACAGTCGTAGAGTGAGTCACCAAATTAGTGTTGTTTAAAAATTCAGTTGAAGGATTCGATGGCAATCTGATTCGAAGGTCAAACTCGCTCCCCTATATTAAAATCCTGTGCTTTTCCTTTCACCGGACACATTTAAGGACTGCACTCACTAGTTAGCAAAGTATCAGAAATTGTCACTTAATTTGTACGAGTGTCAGTACTTATCAAATAGCCTTATTGGCAGTCTGCATGTGGGTGGGGTGGGTGGGGGGGGGGGGGGGGTAAACTACTGGAAAACAACGTGCAACACAATATATTATAAGACAATTGCACGAACCTCTGCATTCAGCTGGTAAAGCTGCTGAAATGTGCCTGAACATGTTCGCACAGCTTTGCAATGCCTCCGTCTATCATGATTTGTCATATGATTGTCACCTTACCCTCTCCCTTGCCTCCTTCAAGTCTCAAGACCATACTCTTCGAGCACTCGGTCACTCTACTAACCCTACCTTTCCAGCCTTCTACCCCTACTAATCCCAACAAAGCAACAATAGAATTACAGTTGAAAACTACTGGCTCGAATGTGGATCCTTGACTGTCCAGTATCCAGACATCCTCTTGACGTGAAAGGCACTATACAAGTGTGATTTATTGTTGAGACATCTCGAAGCTCTTCACGGAATATTCTGTAAAGAGAATTGACTGTATAATACTTCTGCTCTGCATGCTTACTCAGTTTGCCCATTTGGCACAATTGGTTTAATTCATACAATGCACGGAACTTCATTATAAGTAGCCTTCCTGATGTTACCTTGACAGGGTCCTTCAACATCAGGGTTTGAGTAGCTTCTGTTGATTATTACTTCAACTACAGAAGCAAAGTCTTCAGCTTTGTGGTTGGTGATTGATTCCACGCTATCAGCCATTGCACAGATTCAGGTTCATGGATCAGCAATATCCTTCACGTTATGGAGTAGTCCAGCGCGATCACCTGCATCTCAAAGCACACCAACTACTCAGCAGGTTCAGCTCCTGCCCATAACATTCAAGGGATAACCTCTGTTTGTGCGACACTGCTGTGCACAATTGGCTGACATGTTTTACCCACAAAATATACAGTCAATTCACTTTACAGTACAACAACAACGATAACATGGATTTATATAGTGCCCACCATGCCGAACGGCATCTCAGAGTGCTTCCCGATAATGGATCCCGAGGTGGAGCCAGGGGGAGGGGGAAAAAGATGACCAAAAGCGCTGTCGAAAAGAAAGGTCTTTAGCCGAGACCTGAAAATAGGAAAGGAGGGGGTGAGGTGAAGGGAGTGAGAGAGGGAGTTCCAGAGCCTTGGGGGAAGGCACTGAAGGCACGGCTGCCGTTGGTGGAGCAGAGGATTTGGGGAACAAGGAGGAGGCCAGAACTGGTGGAGCGAAGGCAATGGGTACTGTTGTGAGGAGAGAGGAGCTCAGAAAGGTAGTGGGGTACAGAGGAGTGGAGGGATTTGAATACAGCATGATGATCTTGAAATTGATCCTCTCTGGGACAGGGAGCCAGTGCAGTCTGGCAAGGACAGGGAGCCAGTGCAGTCTGGGGTAATGGTTCAGCGGAGTTTTGTACAGGTGAGAATGGAGGCCCTCCTGATTGGCTCAAGCCAGCGCCTCCGCACATCGGGCGCTGCCAGCCTCAACATCCAAGGCTGCACTCTCCACCTCACAAAGCCAATCAGGAACCTCGGCATCATGTTCGATCAAAAACTTTCCTTCCTCCCTCACATCCGTGCCTTGACCGGCACTGCTTATTTCCACCTGCGCAACATTGCCAGGCTCCGCAACTATCTTACCCCCCGCGCTGCCGAAACACTCGTGCACGCATACATCACCTCACGGCTGGACTACGGAAACTCTCTCCTCGTCGGCCTCCCCAGTTCCTCCATTCACAGGCTGCAGGTCATCCAAAACTCTGCAGCCCGTGTACTATCCGGCACCCGCCTCCGCGACCACATAACCCCCACCCTCGCCCGTCTCCACTGGCTCCCCATCCTCCAGAGGATCGAGTTCAAGATCCTCGTCCTCACCTACAAGGCCTTACACGGCCTTGCCCCGCCCTATTTAACCGATTTACTCTCCCCCTACACGCCCACTCGGACCCTCCGTTCAACAGGACTTGGCCTGCTCCAAGCCCCCCGCCCGAACCGCCCCACCATCGGAGGCCGGGCCTTCAGTTTCTCCGCTCCCACCTTATGGAATGCCATCCCTCAATCCCTCCGTTTCGCCTCTTTCCTTTCCTCTTTCAAGGCCGGTTTGAAGACTTTCCTCTTCGACCGTGCCTTTTGTTCCACCCCGAACTCTTTTACCTCCCCTTCGTGTTTCATCCCTTCCCAAACACTCCCCTCCCAGCTCGGGTCACACGCCTCCTGTGCAGCGCCTTGGGACGTCCTCCCGACGTGAAAGGCGCTCTATAAATGTAATTTGTTGTTGTTGTTGTTGGGTGGCGGATTTCTGTATGAGCATATATGTATGATTATATCCTTTAGACGTCTCGAAGAAGCAGTAAGAAGCTACATCAAATGCAAGGATTATTATTATAGGTTTCCACATAGTCTCTGTCCATGTGGTCCTTATACTTCCTGCACAAATTCTCGCTCTCCTATATTAAATTCCATCTCCTTGACAGTTATTTTTCGCAGACCTTTTTAAATGCTGTTTGCCCTATAATTTCCACCTGACCTTATAAGAATTGTCACATTTTATGTTACCAGAAGTGCCCTTCGACACCTGATAGTGTAAACAGGGAATTGAGGATAGATCACTGCCGAGCTTCACTTGTCACTGCTCAGCAATTCATCATCCCCCTCTGCTTTTTATCACTCGCTCAGTTTTTCAGTTCAGCTAAGCTAATTTGCTATTAATTTCACAACCCTTAACCTTTCTTTAAAATCCTTAGAACTTTATCAAATGCCTCTGAATATCCATGTAAACTATAGCCGCGAGTTAGCCCTGACCCACCAATTTAGCTGCATCCTAATAATACAACTGTTTTTGATTGACCACAAACAACTGTTTGTGGGACCTTGCAGTGTGGAATTGGCTGGGGGGCTGGGAGTGGAAAAGCCCCAAACTCTAGATTGCAGCCTAGAGTTCAAACCATCGTGGGGCGGGGAGAAAATTGATAAATTCTGTCAGCTCATTCTCTATTTCTCACGTATTTTTAGGTGGTCATTAAGAAGGGCTATGCGTTTATATTTAAAAAAATTAAATCCATAATAATACAGTATGGTGCTTTTATTCCTTATGGCTAAATAATGAGAACTGGAGGTTTCCCTGTAATTTGATTCTCTTCAAAGTGGCAATTAACAGTTCAGTGAAGTCTGGTGACTGGCAGAGAAATATTAATTCAGTCCCCATTTAAATTGGAAATGATTGACAAACCTTGGCTCCCAGGGCCAAGGCTACTGGAGTCCCATAGCATATTGGTTAGAGCACTTGTCTTGCAAATGAGAGTATCTGGGTTTCATTCCCGGCCAGGGCGAACCCTTAGCCAAGTTTCCTTATTCCACATGCCTCTGATGACTTAGCAATAAGTAGGAACCTGGTTGTTAATCCATTGATGGATTGCTTTTCCAGGGTTAAAAATCCCTTTAAAAATAAATAATATGATCACTGAATCCATGACAGCTGCTGTGTACAATTGGCTACCATGTTTTGCCCCCAAAATATAGTCAATTTACTTTTACAGTAATATGCTGCGAAACACTTTGAGACATCTCAAGATGTATTAAGGAGTGGTATTAAATGCAAAGATTATTATTATGTAGAAGAACAAGATATGGGCAGGAGAATAGGCTGGAAGAGATTGCATAGAAATAGAGGACACACCTGTTGAGTACTGTATGATAATAATTCTTTAATATGATATGCCTCTGATGGGCGAAATGGCGTGCTTTTGAGCTGTAAATTTCTATGATTCTTAAACTTTGAAATAGTCCATGCTTAAAAAAAAGTAAAGATATTTTTTCCATTTAACTGAGGGAATCAATAATCTTTCTGTTTTGATGGACTTGTTGTTTAAATTCCTGCTGGGTGTGGGCTAATCCACATGCCACTTGCCTGCAGTCTGACCCATGTTCCCAGCACTGTGATGCAGATTGTCAAATGTGATCTATTTACTGCTGTGTTTTGAGAGCAAAACTTGATCCCGGGTGTCCTTGGATCACTGAAATCTGTTTGATGGCTAGCTTTTCTGATGTGTCCGAGGGAAATCAAGGGCAAAGAGCCTGGTAGCTTGTGGAATTACTAAAAATGTATCTTAGACAACAGAAACAACAACAACAAAAAATTAATTTTATAGTGCCTTTCACATCAGGAGGATGTCAACATCTGAAACAACAACTTGCATTTATATAGCCCCACTTACACAGGGTAGTGTGACATGGCAAAGCATGATGCTGAGGGGAGGGAGGAAGTGACTCAGTTGGCACGGTCAATGAGGAAGGTCTTCAAGCACAACCTGAAGATGAGGAAGCAGGCAGCAAAATGGAGTCCTGTAGCTTAATGGTTAGAGCACTTCCCTTACAAGTGAGTGACCTGGGTTCAATTCCAGGCAGGGCAATACCTTGGACAAGTTTCCTTACTCCACATGCCTAAATAATAATTCTTCCCAAAAAATAAATAATAAATTGGTCATTTCAATCCACGACTGCTTGTGAGACACTGCGCAATTGGTTGCCGCGTTTCGCCCAGAAGTGAGACATCTAGAAGATGTGAAAGGTGTTATAACAAATGCAAGGATTATTACCCACTCCCTCTTCGAACCCCTCCAGTCCGGTTTCCGCCCTGCCCACAGTACAGAGACTGCGCTTGTGAAAGTCACAAACTATGTCCTCTCTATCTGTGACCAGGGTTCCCTCTGCCTCCTTATGCTCCTGGACTTGTCGGCTGCCTTTGACACAGAAGACCACGCCATCCTCCTCCACCGCCTGTCCTCCACCATCCACCTCAGTGGGACCGCACTCGCCTGGTTCGAGTCCTACCTCACAAACCGCCAGCAGTACATCTCCACAAACGGTTTTTCCTCCCGCACTCACCCAGTTACCTGTGGGGTACCCCAGGGATCCATCCTTGGCCCTCTCCTTTTCCTCATCTACATGCTTCCTCTTGGGGATGTGATCCGCAGACATGGGGCACACTTCCACATGTACGCGGATGACACCCAACTCTATCTCTCCACTTCACTTTGTGATCCCCCCAGTCCCCCGATGTTCTGTCAGCCTGCCTGTCAGACATCAGGGGCTGGATGAGCACAAATTTCTTGCAGCTGAATGTTGACAAGATGGAGGCCATACTCCTTGGCTCTCATCAATGTCTCCATTCGCACGGCTCTCACCTCCTCCACCTTCCCGGCCTGCCCCTAAAACTCACCGAACCTGTGCGCAACCTTGGCATCAGGTTCGACCCCCAACTGTCCTTCCTCCCCCACATCCGGTCCGTCACCAGCACTGCCTTCTACCACCTCCGACGGATCGCCCGTCTCCGGCAATACCTCACCTCAAAAGCCGTCAAAACCTTGGTCACCTCTCGGCTGGACTATTGCTAGAGCCTTTGTCACCTCTCGGCTGGACTATTGCAACGCCCTCCTCGCCGTTCTCCCCTCCACCACAATCCACAAAATCCAGCTTATCCAGAACTCTGCCGCCCGCATACTCACCCGCTCTAAGCTTTGCTCCCCCATTGCCCCAATCCTTGCCAGACTTCACTGGCTCCCTATCCCAGAGAGGATCGACTTCAAGATCCTCTCCCTTGTTTTCAAATCCCTCCACTCCTCTGCACCCCCCTATCTCTCTGGTCTCCTCTCCCCACAACCCAGCACCTGCTGCCTTCACTCCTCTGGGTCTGGCCTCCACCATGTCCCCCGAGTCCTCCGCTCCACCCTCGGCGGCCGTGCCTTTAGCGACTACGCCCCGAGGCTCTGGAACTCCCTTGCTCACTCGCTTTGCCTCGCCCCCTCTCTTCCCAGTTTCAGGTCACAGTTGAAGACCTTTCTCTTCGACCAAGCTTTTGGTCACCTTTCTGCCCCTGCCCCTGGCTCGGTCCCGGGATCCGCTACTGTGAAGCACTCTGAGACCCGTCCGGCGTGGAGGGCGCTATATAAATCGAAGTTGTTGTTGTTGATGTATTATTATGGTGGAGGAATAGAGGACGCATGTTCCAGAATTTTGGGTTGTAATGGCTGGAAGCGTGGCCGCAGATCTTGGAATGGAGGGCACAAAGGAGATGCAGGATGCCAGAGCCAATTGAGCAGATTCAGCGGGCAGTGGGTTGGGAGTAAGCAGGTCGGAGAGGTAGGGAGTTGAATTGCTTTGAAAATGAATGTGAGGATTTTGAAATCAATCCGTTTGGTGGTAGGAAGGGAGCCAGTGGAGCCTGAAAGCATAAAATGCTTTACTGATGGATTTTAAAAAAAAGTTTAAAAAAAACAAGCAATTAGATTGCAATTTCAATCTATATGCATGACGTAAATGCTTGTTTAAAATTGGTTCCATCACTGGTCCTGTATCTCCGGAAGAATGACAAATTAATGAAAAATTGGAGGCACATTACCTCCTCTGTGAAATCTTTGTAATCAGTTCTCTCCTGATCACTTTATTTTGCTGATACATCAATTCATGACTTTTGTGGGGCACTCCTGTGCGCAATTGTCTGTCACGTTTCAGCTACAAAATATACAGTCAATTCACTCTACAGTATATTCTGTGAAGGGCTTTGAGGCCTCTCGAAGACATGATAAGGCGCTATATCAAATGCAAGAATTATTATAATAATATTGCTATTCAGCCTCTGTTCTCCATAGTCACAAGGTGAAGATATGCCTTCTTCACTTAAAGGATGTGAAATTAGAATAATAATCCTCATACTGTACTGTATGCCTGTACCTATATTAGATATAGCACTTTATCAAGATGATTCAAAGCACTTTACAAGACATACTGTGAAGTGTAACAACTCTGTATTTTGAGTCACAGCCAATATGCCCCCAAAAGAACCATGAAGTGAATTTTTATCTTTGGGATTGTTGGTCAAGATACCAAGAGAAATTCCCATCTCTTTTTGAGTGTGCCATGGGATCTTTAACATAGGGCTTTCGTCTAACATCTCATCCAAAGGATGGCACTTCTGATAATCTGGTGCTCTTTCCCATTCCTCCAACACTGCACTGGATTGTTACCTAGGAACTCCATTCCGCCGTCCCTTTGCCTTTGATCATGTCTTCAGCCACCCTCCTAGTCCTACCTTTGCTGCCATCCACTGCTCCTGATACCAAACCCCTGCTCGGATCCAAATCCCTGACTGTCCAGTGCCTTGGGACATCCTCCCGAAGTGAAAGGTGCTTTATAAATGTAATTTGCTGTTATTACCACAGCTTCAATAAGTTCAAAATTCAGTTGTGGGGGAAGAGTGGTATGGGCTGAATCAGGCTGATGCAAACACCATGATGTTTGAAAGCTTCAGTTAATAGAAACTGTAAAATCATAAATAACTAAAATAAAACTGTCCCTTCAGAGTTAATTAATCAGATTTAAAAGTCCTTTTACCTTCATGTCTCAGTTTATATTTGCAACCATTATGCACCGTTCCCCTTGAACGCAAAACATGTAAAGAGCCCTTGAAACACAGCCTTGAGTTTTTATTACAGTAACGCAATATGTGTGCCTGGGGATACTATTTACAGTTCATGCACAGTTTTTCAGTCATGGAACATTATAAAATAGAAACGGACCATTTGGACCAAGTCAATTCTGGTATTTTTCTTCACACAAGTCACCCATATTAACAATAAATTACAGTTCTAGCACAACAAATTGCATTGACACAGTGTCCCACACACAAGGCAGCACCCCAGAACACTTCACAATGGTGGAGCATCACAGTAGCCAGCGAGTGGTAACCATAGAAAAGGAAAGTCTTCAGGCGTGATCTGAAGATGGGGAAGGGTCAAGGTAGAGAGAAAGAGAGAGTGTTCCAGAGATTTGAGGCAAAGTGGTTGAAAGCGCAGCCACCAATGGTGGAATGGAAGGCACGAGGGACATACAGAAGGCCAGAACCAGTTGAGTGGATGCAATGGGTTGTGGGGTAGGGGATAAGCAGGTCGGGGAGGTAGGGAGGTGCCAGGCATGAAGGGATTTGAAAAGGAGTGTGAGGATTTTTAAATTGATCCATAGTTACTCAAACCACAGCGGTTTGTAGGCACCCTGGTGTTGCGCAATTGGCTGTCATGTTTCGCCCTCAAAGTGCAGTGTGTTGAACTTCATAGCTTAAAGGAGCTGCCAACAAAGAAAAGAGAAATGAAGAAGCACTTTAGTTGATATTCTCTGCCTTGTTGTGACCTCGGGCTTTTTGTAGCAATTTCGTGCAATTTTCAGCCTGTGCGTATTTACCCTTGGGGCTGTCATCTGCAGTAGAAGCGTTCAACATGCTGCATGTTTAAAAATGTAATTTGTAGTGAAATAGGTCAGAATATATTGGTTGTGAAGAGTGAGACAAGGTAGGGATACACTATTGGTGCTGAGAGCAGCTGATTTTATTATTCTCCCCCACCCCCCACCCCATGCTAACATCTTTGCAATACCAGGACTTCTAGCCTGGCTCCCTATCGCCAAACAGATTGACTTCAAGATCTTCACACTAATTTGCAAATCCCTTCATGCCCTAGCATCTCCCTGCCTCTCCAACCTGCTGACTCCTTAACCCACTACCTGCTTCCTCCGCTCGACCCACACCAGTTGTCTCTTGTGCCTTCAACTCCACCATCTGTGGCCACTATTCCTCTTTCCCTCTGCCTTACCCCTTCCTTTCTCATCTTCAGATCGCACCTCCACTTCGACCGTGCCTATGGTCACCTCCCCACTCCCTCTGCTTGGTGTCCTGCTCCACCAGGGTCAAAATCTTTGGGACACTACCTTAAATGAGGGGGGTCTATACAACAACAACAACAACAACAACTTTGATTTATGTAGCGCCCTCCATGCTGGACGGCATCTCAGAGCGCTTCACACTAACGGATCCCAGGCCCGAGCCAGGGGCAGGGGGAAAAAGTTGACCGAAGACGCAGTCGAAAAGAAAGGTCTTTAGCCGAGACCTGAAACTAGGAAGGCAAGTTGTTGATAACATGTGTTTCACAGCCATACTAGCCCCAAATCACTTCCTTTGTTCTCCTGGGCCACACCCCTCCCTCCATATGACCTGATGATTCCTCTCACGATTGATTGTGGGACATAAGTTGTTGTGCACAAATAGCCACTGCATTCAACAACAGAAACTTGACATTTGACAATGATTGAAGAGCTTTGAGATGTTAGGCTTTGGGACCCCAGAGTATGCGTGGAGTTTAGCCAGATAAAACCATGTACAGTACCTTGTTATTGAAAGCACTGCATGGCAAGCTTCCTGCTACACCGACCTGCCAGCTCTCTCCACTCATCAGGATCCATCCTGCTCCACGTCCTCTGCCCAGTCTGCCCCACCATCAGCAGTCGGATCTTCAGCTTCTCTGCCCTTACCCTTTGGAACTCCATCCCGCAATCGCTTTGCCTTGCTCCTCTCCTTGCCTCCTTCAACACCTGTCTCAAGACCCTCCTCTTCGACCGGGCCTTCGGTCACCCTCCTACCCGGGCAGCTGATTGCATGCAGCAATGTTCCACACATGGTCATTGATTGAGTGATTTTTTTTCAGGATTAGTACTCCTGGAAAACAATTCCCTATCAACCTCCAACTGATTTCCTACTGAGTAAGGAAGTGTGAGTAAGGAAGCTTGCCAAATGTTTCACCCTGCCCAGGGATCAAAACCAAGTCCTCTCGCTTGCGAGGCAAGTGCTCCAACCAATATGCTATAGGACTGCACTGACTGAATCACATTGTCACCTACTTTGGAATATTGCTTTGTGTTAATTAGCCCATATGTGCCATTTAATAGTTGAACAACCTTGTGATATTCAACACATCAGCTGGTGCCCGAGTTTGTTGGAGATAGAACTCATGTCGCCTCCATTCTCGATGTTTGATTGATATCCTGTGCATTGAACCCCTGATTTGCAGATCTTGAATTTGAACTGCTGGTTAATCAATGTGAAGTCAATCATAATTATTTTTTCAATACAATATTCACAAAATGAACTTTTCTGCTGTATTTAACAAAAAGTAGGTTGGAATTGACCGAGTGGAGGTCGGTGTAGAATCCTATAACCTATTGGTTAGAGCATTCATCTTGCAAGAGAGAGGATCTGGGTTTGATTCCTGGCCAGAACGAAACGTTAAGTATTTTTCCTTACTCCACATGCCTTTGTTTACCTAGCAGTAAGCAGAAACCTGGTTACAAGTCAGTCGATTGGTGGATCACTTTTCTAGGGTAATAATTCCTTCAAAAAATATATTTTAAATAATAATTTGGTCATTCAATCTATGACTGTTTGTGAGATGCTGCTGTGTGCAATGGGTTGCCACATTTGCTCACAAGATACAGTATAGTCAATTCAGTTAAAGTATATTCTGTGATGTGCTTTGAGATGTCTCAAAGACATGTTATGGCATTATATCAAATGCAAGGCTTATTATTATTATTTCTATATCCTATACCCCTTTGTTGATGCTTTGAAATGTCCTATCAAATGTTACAAGGATTGTTGTTGGTCCCTTTTCACACATGCCTGCATCAAGCTTTTCTCTTAAATACATCAATGCTATTTGCTTCATCTTGAAGCCTCTCTGTATGGAAAGGATGATTCTGTTGCTTTCAACGATTCTCTGCATCGATTGAAGGAGGTTCCCAATTTAAAGTGTGTGTCAAAACGATTCACTGCACATTGCAAAAGAAAAACAGTGACCTCCAGTGAGAGACACAATGCAAAGGAAGAGATATTCTGGTGAATGATAAGACAGGCAGAACATGGACAAACCTGTCACTAAAAAAAATGTCTATTGGGAGTTTTTGTGTTATTTTCCAGCAGTATGCAAGTTCTGCTGGTAGTTTTCATCCTGATGCATGTTTTGAGCTCAGAGGCTAATGTGATTCTCCATTATTTTGTTCTGGGGGGAGTTCCGCAGTGTTGGAGGTGCCGTCCTTCCAATAAGACGTGAAAACCAATATCCTGTTTGCTTGTTCCGGTGGATGATAAAATGCATGGCACTTTTTGAGTAGAGAATAGGGTCTCTGAGTGACTTTGCAAATAGTCTCCCATTCCTGCTGGTCAAGTAGCAAGAAATGTTGCCAGACAATAATTTCAAAGGAAAGCTATGTGACTTCAGCTGGTTAGATTCTTGCAGTACCCCAACACACACTGTGGGATCCCCAAGCCTGGGTCCTTGCCAACTCAGCCTAATCCACTCTGGAATTAGATAAGTAGGGTATATCCCACCAGGGAAAGAGTGCACATTCAAATAATTATCTCTGGATATTCCATGTATAGATGGGATGGAACTCCTGTAGCACAGGAGTTAGAGCATGGTGGAGTCTTGTGGCTCAGCGGTTACAGCCCTCTCCTTCCAAGCAAGAGACCTGGGTTCAATTCTCTGTGGGGCTAAACCTTGGGTAAGTTTCCTTACTCCACATGCATAATAATAATCCTTCAAGAAAAAAAAACAATGATAAATTGGTCACTTCAATCTGTTTGTGGGACACTGGCTGCGCAAATGGCTGCCACGTTTCACTCACAAATATACAGTTAATCCATTTAAAGTATAATCTGTGAAGAGCTTTGAGACGTCTAGAAGACATGAAAAGCAGTATATCAAATTCAAGGATTATTATAACGCTGGTTGATTTGGATGCTCTTAACCATGACCAAAAAACAGATTATTGTTTTAACCTGGAGGAATGTTTGGCAGAACACTGGGGGGAAAAAAAACACTCCCTTCTCTTTTCAAATAATGTCTGTGTAAACACAGACTAGAGAGCAGTTTAACGTTGAATTGTAAGCATGAAACCTCTGGGTGAAACGTGGCAGCCAATTATGGAGTACAGTCGTGGGTTTGAGTGACCAAATTATTATTATATTTATTTGAACGGATTGTTACTGCGGGAAAACTGATCTGGTAACGTACTAACAACCAGGTTCCTATTTATGGCTCGGTAAACTGAGGTGTGTGGGGTTATGAAATTTGCCTAGGCGTTCGCCCTACCCAGGAATCAAAACCAGGTACACAAGCGCGCTAACCAATTTGGTACAGAACTCCACTTGCTAAGGAAGTGATCACTTTAGGACAGTGAAGCAGTTTGCAAAAGTAAATCTCAGCATATTTTGGTGGAATTTTTTTAAAGTTAAATGGTTTCTTACGTGACCCAGCTTGGGTTGAGCCCCTTTGAACCAGACTGTATCAACATATCTTCAAAGGAGGGATTTTATTTTACTGATCTTAACCCGCTGCTCTGTGCCTGCAGCAAAGACTGATGGAGCCAAATCCCATTCATTTGTAACATTTTGGATCTGAAATGTGGGGCTTTCGAATGACTGGAATGCTATCAGACATGAAATCTGAATAATCTGTGGTTACCCTCATAGCTGAATTTTTTAAGCTGCTCCATCACGAAATGTAGAATGAACTCTAACGTGAAGTGAACTTTCCTCCCAATGGAACATTGCAAAATATTTGGATTTGGTCAATGGGGTGAAAGGTTCCCAAATGCGAGGATTATTATTATTAGGAATCAGATGTTTCATAATGGATTCAACATGACAGTTATCTGATGCATTTTTTTAACCTTATTATTTCTAACCCAACCCAATGAATAAATGTATTTTAGTCAGCCTGACATGCACTTTTAGAAAATAAGAACGTAAGAATTTGCAAGGTGAAAGTAAACCAAGGTCCATCCAGATTTCTTTCCACCATCCTGGCAGTCACTTGACAGGTTTTGTCCCAAACAATATAGAGTATTGTATCCTGAGATATTATTTTCTAGCAGAAATCTATCTAATTTATTCTGGAAACAATTGATGCTTCCTGCTTCCACCGTCTCCCTATGGACCTGTTCCATAAGTTTTCTACTCACTCACTGAAGTAGTGTTTCCTCAAATCTGTTCTGATTTTACTCCCCTTCGATCGCAGGCCTTATCCTCGGTTTCTACTGTTTAGTGCAAGATAAAACAGCTTAAGAGTATCCAAACCAGACTGAGAGTTCCAGGTTGCACCTACACATGGAAATTCCTGTGTATGGAATGGAATGCACACAATCTCACTGGAGGGATGCATCTCTCAGTTTAAGGAGGATGTTAAGGTGGAGAAAACAAACTGCTGATAAGCTTTTGATGTGAGTGTTGTGTGGTGAGCTGAGGAGCAGACAATCTCTATCCTAATGTAATTAGGGCCTAATTTGTAAATGGCAAATTTGTTTGTTTGTATACTCTATTCCTCAGCACTTCAACCATATCACCAAAGAATGGGCTCATCAATTTTGTCCAGTTTGATACCCAGTTGTCTCTCCTCCTGACTGGGACTGCTTTCCTCCAACTCTACTACATCACCTACTTCCAACCATGCATAGACTCCTGTAGGAGTAGGAATAGCGAGCTCGCTTTGCAAGCGGGAGGACCCAAGCTCGAAAGCTTGGCAAGTTTAACTTACTCCACAAGTCTGTTACTTAGCTGAAGGAGGAATTCGGCCGTTAGTCGATTGAGGTATGGCTTTCCAGGCAGTAATAATCCTTCCAAGAAAAAAAAATGGTCAACAGTGTGTGGGACACTGCTGTACATAATTAGCTGCCACGTTTCACCCACAAAATATATTCAATCCACTTTACAGTATATTCTGTGAAGCACTTTGAGATGTCTTGAAAATGTAATAAGGCGCTATATCAACCGTACCAATCTCCCTTCACCTCAGTCTTCTTAGGCTTAATTGACTCCGACGCAGAAGTGATCAATTTCAAGATCCTCTCAGTCGACCATAAATCACTTCATACTCTAGCATCTCTGTATCTCTTCAAATTGCTCTACCCTTCCCCTTTGCTCAACTGTTTTTTTGGTTTCTGCATGTCCTCTCTGCCCCAACACTCTGGAACCCCATTCTACAGTCCCCTCGCCTCACTCCCTCCCTCCCTCGCCTCCTTCAAGGCCAATCTCAAGACCCTCCTCTTCGACCGTGCCTTCTGCTGCCCTCTCAACTCTCTCCCTCCCCTCCTAACTCTCTCCCGCCCCTCCCCCCTACCCTGCCCCTCTCCCTTGCTCATGTCCCGACCTGACTGCTCAGCGCCTTGGGATGTCCCCCTGATGTGAAAGACGCTCTATAAATGTAATTTTGTTGTTGTGGTTGTCCCCCAGCTTGTCTGCTCCATCATGGATGGCCATGCTTTCTGTTACTATGCCCTAAACCTCTGGACTTCACTGGTTCATCCCCTCTACCTTGCCCCCTCTTTAAATAGCATCTGAAGACTTTCCTCTTTGACTGTGTCTACGGTCACACACCAACTTCTCTCTGTAGCTCAGCTTCAAACTACGCCATTCGTTTCATGCTGTGAGACCCCCCCAGATCATTTGAAGGGCACTATCAATGCAAGCTGTTATTGTATTTCCACGAAGCCAAAGCAGACAACGTATTAAGTACTGTAAAGTGCGCTGTTTAAAAACTGTAACTATTAGAATCAAAGAATTTTACAGCCCAGAAGGAGGCCATTCAACTCATCGTGCCTCTACTGGATCTTTGAAAGAAGCTACCAACTCATCCCATTCCTCCATTCGTCCCTCATAGCCCTGCACATTTGTTTCTTCTTTCCAAATATCTATCCAATTCCTTTATGAAAGCTATCATCGAATCTCCCTCCACCGCCCTTGCAGGCAGTGCCTTCCAGACCGTTTCAAACTCTCTTGGTTTTGAAACCAAAACTCTCCTCTTCTCCCCTCCAGTTCTTTTGTATTGAAAGTGCTAAATTGGGAGAACGGGACTTTGATAAGATACACAGTTCTATCGAAATGCTGAGCAGGAAAGAAGGAAGGGACTGTGGCTTTAAGTATGGGCTGTTTTTCATTCCGCCAGATGGCCTCCAGGTGTTATATAATGAAAAAAGCATTAATGTTAAGTGGCAGGGAGCAAAACCCACGCTGTGCCAGTAACACTACTCCATCCTACATTGTCTCTGCAACTCCGAGCTTGCTGTTGCTGGATTAGAAGCAGCATCATTTATCATTGCTGTGTTTTCATCATTACTGCAAAGAATGTCAGCAGACTAGGTTTTGCTTTGATTTTTGTGTGTGTGTGTTCGTGTATGTTTTTTCTTGCTTTAAAGAAGTAGAATTAATTCTCCCCCGATAATTTTCGGTGTGGTCTTAAAGGCATTTCCGATGTCGAAAGGATTTTAAGCAGATACAATCAAATGCTTCCCTCTTTCTATTCCCCATTTCATTTATTTTGACCTGGGTCCATAATGCATGATAAATTTGCTGCAAGTCAAGCAGTGAGCATATTTATTTACAATTGTTTAACATAAATAACAAGGCAAAAAGAACATGCGGAATGTACACTAATAGACTACTGTAATGAAATGTGGAAGTAACTCAATTCTATTATCTAATTAACTCTGACCCACTGAAACGTGAAATCGTCCATTTCATTGTAATTCTGAACATCAAATTGCTATCAGCTTGAAACAGTCCAATCCGAATGAAACCTACCCGTCGAGGGAGGAATATTGAAATGAAAAGTGACAATCCAATCCAATTATAAGCAAACTTATGAGCCTTTAGGTCTCTATAATTTATCTGCGTAATGGCTGTGCATTACCAAATGCTGTGTTATCAAATGCTGATCTGTTTAAAAATATATTTTAAGCTCTTTCGCCCGACCTGATACCAATTAGACTGTTTCTTTAATGCTCTTTGACTATTCCAGCTGTCATGTTGTCATATCGGCATGATTAAGCCTTGTTTGGTTGCTAGGCATATCAAAAGATCCTTGGCTTCGGATTTGCACATTCCATGCAGAGACATGTGATGATGCAGCTCTGTTGAACATCCTGTTACAAGTTCACTTCTCTACCGCCCCGTGAATGAATCATTGGTGCAAAAACAGAACAATAAGATCGACTAAATCCATAACTGTAATAATGTGTGTTCTATTTGTAAGAAAACATTCTGACTCCCCCTCACTCAAGTCATTGTTTCCAGTAAATGAAAATTCAATACCTGTGGCAAATAAGTCTTTTTTTAACTGTAAATCTCTGGGATGTGAATAATATTGGAGCTTGCGATAGTGAAGCCCAATTGCACACATATATCCATTGTTTTAATGCTATTTGTTCTACTCTATTATTCTAAATGATTCTTGCTGCTGCTTGAGTTTGGCCATTTAACTTGTCAAAGTGCATTTTGCATCCTTTTAAAGGAAAAATATATCATAATCCATGTATTTGATACAGCGCCTTTCCATGTCTTCAAGACTCAAATGCTTCATAGAATGTACTGTAAAGTCAATTGACTACATTTTGCAGGCAAAATGCTGCAGCTCATTGCGCACAGCAGTGTCCCACAAACTGTCACGTATTGAGAGAGAAAATAATAATTTTTTTGGATGGATTATTACCCCAGAAAATGATCCACCAATTGACTAACAATTGGGCTCCACCTTACTGCTAGGTGAACAGAATCATATGGAGTAAGGAAACTTGACCAACCTTTCGCCTGGTCGCGAATCTAATCCAGATCTCTCGCTTGCGAGGCAATGTTCTAACCACTGATAATGTAGGGAAAAGAAGCAGAGAAATGCCTGGAGTTTTTACCAAATTCATTGACCAGATCCCATATAAAGCAAAGTGTGACATTTAGTTTAATGCCGTTTCATCTGGATATTGTGTGACATCAAATGGCGTCCCAATTCAGATGTTCCTTCCAAATTGCCATACAATATCTGATTCGTTTTGAAGCTAATTACTCTATCTTCATGTGCAATGTATACCTGGTATCATTTCTTTCCTTGTAGAGATTCAGCACCAACAGTGCAACACGGCTTCAATTTTTGGTCGCTATGATGAGTTAGGGCTGTCTCACCATCTCAGCAAAGGGCTGAATTTGTCCTTTAATCTTTATTTGTGATGGATGAGAAAATCCTTGGGGGATAAAAAGATGAATACGGAGCAAGAAGATCTTCTGTTCCTCAAGTCCTATTGAATTTCTGCTGCGAGATTTTTACTCAAACCCTTGATGTTTGATAATTTTCCACTTACAGTCCCCTTTTGCTGTCATTGAGACGTGGGACCAAATCATCTCATCTAGCGAAATGTCATGATTAATGACAGTCCATCTGGAAAATATGCTAATATTGATCTTGTAAATCCTGCTCAGAGCAAACCTCCAGACTCTCTTATAGATGCCATACGCCCATTATGTATTATGCTGCCAAAGCATTGGGTTGTGTTCATAAGGACTTGTACAGCTATTCCTAACATAAATGCCTCTGACAACCCTTTGATGGCAATTGTGGCTGGTTTGTCTATTGGCACACATGGCCTGTCACCTTGTGTAAAGCACTTCAATGTAAGCATCAGGATCTAGAATATATTAGACCGTGCAGTGAAAGATTTCAGACATATACTTGTCAGTTCTCAATATTGTAAATTGGATAAGTCCTTCTGTAGGATTGAACTTTGAAGCCAGCAGTCATTAGTTAGATCTATCCATTACTCCTTTTAAAATTGCTCAAATGTGAATTAGTTGAGGAGGGTTTCTTCCTCTCAATCCCAACCTGCTGGATTAGATTATTCAATTGAAATGTTTCAAGAAGAGTGACAGAAAAGATCTCGAGGTAATTACAGTCTTGATTTACTGTTCATTTTGTGTTTTCTTTTTTCTGACAGGTGTCAGCCTTGCTCAGTTGGTAGCTCTCTCACTTTGGAGTCAGAAGGCTGTGGATTCAAGTCCCACTTCAGGACTTAAATCACACATAGTCTATCCTGACACCCCAATGCACTGCTGGGGTGAGCTGCATTGTCTGAGTTGCCAAACTTATGAAGCATTAAACCAAGGATCCATCTGGTTTCTGTAGGTGGAGTCCTTTAGCTCAGTGGTTAGAGCATTCGTCTCACAAGTGGGAGACCTAGGTTCGATTCCCAGCAGGGCGAAACTTTGGGGATGTTTCCTTACTCCACATGTATCTGTTTACCCAGCAGTAATTAGAAACCTGGTTGTTAGTCAATTGGCAGATCACTTTTACAGGTGTAATAATTCCTTCAATAAATAAATTGGTCACTCAATCCACGGCTGTCTGCAATTGGCTACCCACTTTTCGCCCGCAAATTATACAGTCAATTCACTTCACAGTTTCTTCTGTGAAACGCTTTAAGATGTCCTCCCGACGTGAAAGGTGCTATACAAATATAATTTTGTTGTTGTTGGTGTCTCAAAGACGTGACAAGGCACTATATCAAATGCCAGTATTTATGTAGCCAGCAAAATGTGAGAGAACACTTATCCCTCTCACGTTCATATGTTTGAAAGTGATTTTCAGTAAAAAGGATCAAGTGTGGTCACTGTTTTTGTAGGACAGGGTTGTCCGACGTGCCATATAGGTAATATTAAAAAATCAATATTTTTTATACAGTATATAAAAGATACATATATATAAGTCCTGTAGAGTGGAGTCCCTGTATGTGGAGCTCTGTAGTGGTTAGAGCAATCGCCCTACAAGCATGAGATCTGTGTTCGAATCCAGGCAGGGCAAAACCTTGGGCAAGTTTCCTTACTCCACACGCCTAATAATAATCCCTCAAATAAAACCTGTAATAATTTGATCATTTCAATCCACGGCTGTTTGTGGGACACTGCTGTGCGCAATTGGCTGCTGCGTTTTCGCCCACAAATACACAGTTAATTCACTTTACAGTATATTCTGTGAAGCGTTTTAAGACATCTAGAAGATATGAAAAGCACTATATCAAATGCAAGGATTATTATTATAATAAAAATAAATAGATTTTGTCCAGGCCTGTCCCACCCCCATTTCGTCTGTCCCACCTGCTCCCTCCACAACCCGTTCAGAGTATTATAGTTATCCTTACATTTGATGTAGCTCTTTTCATGTCTTCAAGACATCTGAAAGCGCTTCACAGAAAATAGAAACGTAAATTGACTGTATATTTGTGGGAGAAACGTGGCTAGCCAATGCTATGTTTCTGGAAGCGAAACACAAAAATATTGCTTATGTTTCTCAAATAGGGCATCTGGCCCTCAGCAGCCAAAACGTTGATTCACCTTGTTGCAGGTAAATACGTCGCTACAGTAAGAGTCAGTGTTCTACAAAGAAGCCAGCAGCCATCAATTCTCCCTTTGTATTCCAGACTTAGACTTGTGTTGAAACTGCTCAAAAGACTTTCGCACTCAGTCATGTCTCTAGGCATCACATTAACTTCACAACTTAACACATGTCATTAAACTCTCTCTCGGTCTTTCAAATTGAATATCAGTGGAGTTGATCAACCCTATTAAGTGCCTTTGGCAATCATACCATAGGTCTTCATGCATGATTTTTCTGGACTCAGCTGAGATTTTTATAGTACCAGAGAAATTTGTAAGCCCAATACCAATCCCTGCGTCCAGAAGATCAAAGCCAATGCTCTTACAAACAGCAAAAACCTGCATTTGTTAGCACTCTCGAGCTGTGGAACATCTCCAAGCAGTTATCAAATGATTTAAATAGGCTATTTTTCTCAAGGTGTCTTGCACAATGCTACTGCAAACATCCCATGATTATAATGTACATTCCCTTCAGGAAAGCCTCTTTGAGCAGTTAATTGTATCCTGCATGTGGTGAAATATTTTTCCAACATTCGATTTACTTTTATCAGTTAACACATTTGAAGCACAAAAAATGCCCCCAATATGGATCACTGCCCTCAGTTTTGGGCACCAAACCTCAGGAAAAATACATAGTTCCTGGAGTGGGTGCAGCATAGATTCGACAAAATTATACTAGGGCTTAAAGGGTTAAGTTATGAGGGCAGGTTACTTAAACTTGGTCTGGGTTCCCTTGAGTTTAAAAGGTTGATGAGTGATCTGATTGTGGTATTTAAAATAATAAAGAGATTCGATAGGGTAACTACAGAGAAACTCTTTGAGACACTGTCTGGCATGGAGAGCGCTATATAAATCCAAGTGTTGTTGTTGTATTTCCTCTAGTGGGGGAATGTGTAGTGGAAATGTGGAATTATCTCCTCCAAAAAGCCTGTGGATTCATTCAATTTTCAACACTGAGGTGGATAGAATTATTTTAGGTCACGGTATCGTGGGATACGGAGCAAAGGCTGGTAATTGGAGTTGAGGTACAGATCAGCTATGATCTATTAGCAATGTTGGAATAGGCTCAAGTGGCTGAATGGCAACTCCTGTTCCTATGAAAACAGTTCCATCTCCTTCTATCAGGTGATAGTCTCCGCTACACTTTTTCTCCAAAGTTCTGAGTGCTTTGCAATAGTGTACACCAGCAGAGGAGCACATTTTGTTCAGTTAATGTGCAGTTAGTGTCCAACTTGAAAAAGTGTAAGGCTGTGAAATGCTTCCTAATTGGATTTATCGGGCAAAATATACTTGGTTACATAAATGTTATTTATTTGTTTTCCTTTATACTTGGAACCCAGGGGGATAAAATAATTTTGCCTGCTGTTATCATGACGTTGCCTATTTATGGCCAATACCTCTGAGGGCTGTGAACATTTATGTACCATTTTCGAGATACGTATGGGCTACAAAATAAATGTCATTGAATTCACCCGCACAGCTTCATCAGTCTGCGCTCAACGCAAGATTACCTGTAAAAATTGGCGCCTATTATTAACAGACCTATTGGAAGGAGATCCAATGGGGAATTTAGGAGAAACTTCTTCATGTTGGGGGTGTTCAGAACGTGGAGGTTGTGGTTGAAGCAGAAAGCATGGAAGTCCTGTTGAGACATCTCACTGATGTGATAAATCACTATATCAAATGTAAGGATTATAACAACATTTAAGGGGTAAATTTGACATATGAGGAAGATGGAATGTCAACCGGGCTCGGTCGGCAGCACTTTCATCTCTGAGTCAAAAGTTTGTGGGTTCAAGCCCCACGTCAGGACTTGCAACTCAAATAGCCTTTGCTGACATTCCAGTGCAGTGTTGAGGAAGCACTACAGTGTCGGAGGTGCTGTTCTTCAGATGAGATGTTAAACTAAGGTCCCACCTGCCTGTTCAGCTGGGTGAAAGATTACTTGGCATTGTTTGAAAAAAGAAGTCAGTTTACAACGTACATATATACAAATTTACATTGAGTTTCGACTGCAAAATACAGTCAATTCATTTCACAGTGTACTCTTTGAAGCACTTTGAGGCGTCTAGAAGTCGCAATAAGGCACTATGATCAAATGCAAGAATTATTATTTATTAGCTTCTTTCATGTTGGAAAGCCATTCTAAAGAATTTAATACTGGCTGGGCATCCATGCTCAGTGAGATTTACCTGGAGATTTACCCAGGACACTTAATAATAATACTACAAATGATAATTAACAACTTGCATTTGCTATAGCAGTTATCATGTCACTGAGATGTCTCAATGTGCTTCAAAACATATACTGTAAATAATGATAATAATAATCTTTCCATTTGATTTAGGCTTTTCACAACTTCTAGATGTCTCAAAGCACTTTGCAGAATATACTGCAAAGTGAATTGACTGTATATTTAGTGTGCAAAACGCAGCAGCCAATTGAACACAGCAATGTCCCACAAAGAGTTGTGGATTGAAGGAACCAATTTATTATTGGGTTTTTTCTTGAGAGATTATTATCAGGTATGTGGAGTAAGGAAACATGCCCAAGGTTTTGACCTGCTGTGAATGAAATCCAGGTCTCTTGCTTTCGAGGCGAATGTTCTAACCTTTGAGCTACAGGACACCCAGAGAAACACCCTTTCATACAACAATCCGATTAATCCAAACAAAATGCCTAACTGGTCACAGGTGAATGCATGCACTTGTACAGTGTCTGTCTTAACCTTCTTTTTACGTGGGTGAGACGTGGCAGCCAATTACCCACAGCAGTGTTCCACAAACAGATATGAATTGAAATAACCAATTTATTACTATTTATTTTTTGAGGGATTATTATTAGGCATATATAATATAAAGTAAGTAAATACAATATATATATACAATATATAAATAAATGTAATATAATATTATAAATAAATATAAGATATATAAAGTGAATTGACTATATTTTGTGGGCAAAACATGGCTGACAATTGAGCATAACAATGCTTCACAAACAGCCATGGATTGAGTGACCAAATTATTATCATTACTTTATTAAATGGGTTTTCAACAACAACAGTAAATTACATATGGATAACACCTATTGCATCAGGAGGACGTCCCAAGGCACTTAATTAAATTCTCTTGTTAAATATTGCAACAGAATATTTTAACATCTACCACAGAACAAATTCAACAGACCCTCCAACAATATAGCGCAACCCCAGGTCTACACCCCAGATATAATCTTGTAGCTGGATGGTTAGAGCACTCGCATTACAAGCTTGAGAGACCTGGGTTCAATTTGATGCAGGGTGAGAAAATTTCCTTACTCCACACACCTTATAATGATCCCTTAAAAAGAAAATAAATTGGTCATTTCAATTCACAACTGGTTATGGGACACTGCCGTGACTCGCTCTGCCTTTCCCCATCTCCGCAACATTTCCCGACTCCGCCATTACCTTACTCCTAAAGCCACTGAAACCGTCATCCACGCCTTCATTACATCCCGGCTTGATTATGCAAATACCTTGCTGGTCTTCCCAATTACTCCCTCCACAGGCTGCAGATAATCCAGAACTCTGCGATCCATGTCCTCTACTGTTCCAAACTCCTTGACCCCATCTCCCCCATCCTTGCCCGACTCCATTAGCTCCCCATCATCCAGAGGATTGAATTCAAGATCCTGTTCCTCACATTTAAAGCCCTCCACATGCTTGCCACACACTACATCCTTGACCTCCTATCCCCTTACCAACCTGCCTTCCCCCTCCGTTCAGCAGACTCTGGCCTGCTCCATGTCCCCCAACCCACCCACCCAACCATTGGTGGGCGAGCCTTCAGTCAGTCTGCCCTAATCTCTGGAACTCCATCCCGAAGTCCCTCCATCTTGCCCCTTCCCTGGCCTCCTTCACATCACGCCTCAAGACTCCCCTTTTCAATGGAGCCACCGGCAACTCCTTCCCCGCACCACCCCCCAAGTCCTCAGCTCGGGTCTGAAACAGTAACTATCCAATGCCTTGAGAACGTCCTCCTGACATGAAAGATGCTATCCAAATGTAAATTGTGTTGTTGTTGTTGTTACTGTGCGCAATTGGTTGCCGCGTTTCGCCCACATATACGCAGTCCATTCATTTTACAGTATATTCTGTGAAGTGCTTGGAGATGTCTTAGAAGACATGGAGAACGCTACATCCAATGCAAGGATTATTATTATTATTACATTGTAATGTTAGTCCGGTCTTCGGACCTAGAGCTGATCGCCCTACCAATTGAGTCAACTTGAAGCTTAGGTAACAGGAAGGGAAATGGCACGGGACAGTTATGTCAGAGCCCCCTTAACATATTTGCACACTTTTTAACATGATATTTTGATATACAAATCATCAACTTAATCTCTCCAGGTTGGCAGCTCAATTTTCAAAATTCCCTTCCAAATATTACTTGGCTAAATGGACTGAGGACACATGGGAAATAGGAATTTCACTGAAAGCTGACACTTTATGCACTAGGGTAGTGAAAGATGAATTATTGTGGGGGGGTGGGGGGCATTTTCACACAACCATAGAGATTTAGGATTAATTCAATATAAATATTAATGGCAGCATAATCATCATAATTTCAGGATCATCACTGGAAAACAAAATGAGAGGTTAGGAAAAATTGTTTTACACAGGGGGTTATTAAATCATGGAATGCCTGTCAAAAAACAGGCTTCAAGCAGAATGCATCATATCTTTTTCAAAAGGGAATTAGACAATTAGATGACAATGAAAGACTGGTAAAGGGGATGGGGAAGGTTATTGGAGTGGAGCTAAATGGATAGGTCTTCTAAAGAGTCAGCACAGGCATGATAGTCCTTGCAATTTGATTTAATGTGTATAAAGCAAAATGCTTCACAGATTTATTTTGGTCAGCCGGGTGTCTGACACATGCAGAAACCCATCACCGTGCTTCATTGGATCGAAATCAAATGTAGAATTCCATGCATCCCAACTGCACATGGAAATTTAAGAGAAAGGTTGTTGGAATGGCATGCGCTCTCTCTCCCTTGAGGGACGCATCCTGCTTACCTAATTCCAGAAAAATCTTAGTGTCAATTTGGCTGGGAACCCCAGAGTGTGCGTTGGGGGAACTGCTAGAGTCTAACCAGCTAAACTTGCGTAACTTGCCATTGATATTGCTGTCTGGCAAGCTTTCCCACTACATGTCCAGCTAGGACCACCCTCCCTTTTAGGCTTTGGCTTCACAGAATTAATAGAACCTGAGTAGGATGATTCCTTGCTCCTAGTGATGCTCCACAGGAAATGGCTGTAAAGTTTGAAATCATTTTCTATAGTATTTTCAATTATAATCCACCTAATAACAAAGCTATATTGGTATGTTATATTTTCTATAAGTTCTTTATTTAGCCAGATACTGCAGATACTCTGGATGACAAGTTAAACTGAGGAGTTTGTTAAGGTGAACATTAAAGATCCCATGGCTCTGTTCAAAAAGAGAAGGGATTTTCTCCCAGTAACCTGGCTTACAGTCACACAGATAAAATTAGTCATTCATTTGGTGGTTATCTGTGGAGCATTGCATAGTGAAAATTAGCTGCTCCATTTGTCTACACAATACGCAGTCACTATACAACATTTTGCATTAAAATTTTTGAAACACTTTGAGATGTCTCGCTAATGTGTTAACATAATGATAATCCTTGGTTTTGATATTGCATCGTATCATGTTTGAGAGACATCTCAAAGAGCTTCACAGAATATACTGTAAAGTGTAGTGACTGTGTATTTTGGGGGGAAATGTGACAGCTAATTTAGCAGATATTATTCAAATAATAATAATAATTATATAAAATTCAAGGATCATCAGGTATATCACATTAAGTGAAAGGTAAGCTTTGTTTGTTAGGAAGCTTTATAACAATTCCCCAAATAAAATTGATCACTCACTATATATATGGCTGTTAGTGAGAAATTGCTGTGTGTAAATTGGCTGCCACATTCGCTCATAAAAATACCACATACAGTTACACCACATTACAATTTATGCTATGAAATGCTTTGCAACATCTCAATAACATGAAAAGGTGCTATATCAAATGCATGGATTATTCCTGATACCACCCAATTTAAATATTAATGATTATGATCATTACCCTCTTTGAGTGCAACTTCTGACATGCATGTAAAAACCAATTCAGTAAGTGAACAGGACAAAGAGAATGAATTGCTTCTGAATTCAAGTTCTTCAATTGTTCTTTTTTTCTAATTTTGTTTTATGAACAGCAGGGGAGACAAAACTGCTTCCAAATTAGGAAAAAAATTGAGAGTGCTTGACAGTTATGAGCAATCTTACATTTTTCACCAACTAGATTATAATTGAGATCTTTACAGAGCCTTTCACATCAAGAGGATGTTTCAAAGTGAAACACGGTACTGGACAGATGTTAGAGCTGATGGATAAAAAATGGTGTTACAGACCAGTTGGAATTTCATGCCTGTCAATCTTTTGTGGACAAGTCTATAGGAATAACAACAGCAAATTGCATTTATAACGCATTTTTCAAGAAGGTTTGTGTGACTGAAAAAACACCAAATACCACCAGGTGCTATTCTCTTTTGCCCCTACATCCTTTGTCTTTTCACCATTCTTAAAAATCTCTTGGTTTATCGCCTTCTTATGCATCCTCAGTTCGTATCTGACACAGATACTGCATCCCCTTTTCCCTATCTTGCCATCAAACTTTGAGACTTCATACACAGTGAAGGGCGCTATATAAATGCAAGTTGTTTTTGCAATGCTGAAAATCTACCAGTAGAGTACTGTAGCATAGTGGTTCAAGCAGGCAAGAGGACCTGGATAAGATTCCTGATGAGGACAAAACCTTATCCAAGGTTTTTTGCTCTACACCATTCTAAGTGAGAATCTGGTTGATCGTTGATTGGTGGATCGCTTTTCTGGGAGTAATAATCCCTTCAAAAAATAAATAATGATAATTTGATCACCCAATCCATGACTGTTTGTGGAACGCTGCTGTATACAATTGGCTGCTGTGTTTTGCTCCAAAATATAGTTAATTAATAATCATAATAATAATCCTTGCATTTGATATAGCACTTTTCACATTTTCTAGACGGAAGCGCTTCACAGAATACACTGTAAAGTGAATTGACTGTAAATATGTTGGTGAAATGTGGCAGCCAATTGCACACAGGAGTGTCCCACAAACAGTTGTGGATTGAAATGACCAATTTATTATTTTTTGAGGATTATTCACTTTACACTACAAAGGGCTTTGAGACATCTCAGAGACATGATAAGGCGCTACATCAAATGCAAGAATTATTATTGTCCTGCTGTATACAATTGGCCATGTATTGAGTGACAACATTTTTTAAGACAATATTACCTCCCGGAAGAGCGATCCACAATCGACTAACAACTGGAATCCTACTTACTGCTAAGTAAACAGGTGTGTCAAGTAAGGAAACCTGCCAAATTTTTCACCTTGCCCGGGAATCGAACCCAGGTATTCTTACTTGCTAGGCGAGTGCTAACTATGAAACTACGGGACTCCATTATTAATTATTATTGATTATTAGTTTGTCACTCAGATCTTGGGTGGAAATCTTGTGATGTGTCCTTTTCTTCTGATGTAGCGCCTTATCATGTCTTTGAGACTACTCAAAGCGCTTCTTAGGAGATACTGTAAAGTGAATTGATTTGGGAGCAAAATGTGGCAGCCAATTCCACACACCATACTGCCAGCAATAATGGAACCTCTTCCTTGATTGTTTATCCTTTTTTTGACAAGTCAAAGCTGTATGTCAGATGAGCTTCTCTGATCAGCTGTATCTCTTTGCTTCACACCTTCATCCTTCCCTTCAATAAAACACTGTTTGATTCACTGCTGACTTCCTGGCCCCTGCAAAGAGCATCTGAAATGTAAACTGAGTCTATTGGTTCATTTCATTTCACCTTCAACCCCTGGAGAGAGAAAAGAAAATATATACAAGTGCCAAGATCATGTTTCACAGCCTACAGATCATTGATTCATCTTTTTTTCAGTTCATTGGAAGAATCCAGCTTCTAATAAAACACAGGCTGGGTTTGTGTTCACAAAGATTTTTAGAAAGATGTTGTAACCGACAGGCAGTAAGATTGGTTAAGACGAGTAACTGAGATGGACTCGATAATGTCAGTCACAACTGTACAGATTCCAATCTTGCCAATGTAACTATACCTGGTAGTGTCAGCCCAATTCATTGGCAGCAGTCTTCCTTGATGATACATTATACCTCGGTTTAATGCAACATCTGAAGGATGGCATCTCTGACAACTCAGCGCTCCCTCAGCACTGTACTGGATTGTCAGCCTAGACTCTGAGTTCAAAGTCTCAAACAACCACAACCTTATGATTTGGGAGGTGAGTGGGCTACTGACCGAGCCAGGCTATTTACCTTCCAGAAGTATCACATCAGAAATCTACTGTGAAATGCTACATTTTTGACCCCATTATCTGCAGACAATTGGCTGCTTTAACACCTCAACCCCAACTGCAGTGCCACTATCTTGACCATAGCATGGAGTCCTACTGTATATGTGTTACAATACAACAACTGAACAGTCGGGGTCGGAACCCGAGCATGGGGAAGGGCAGGATAGTGGGGAGGGGAGGGAGGGTGGGAGAAGGCATGACTGAAAAAGAGGTTCTTGAGACCAGCCTTGAAGGAGGCAAAGGAGGAAGCAAGGCGAACGGAAGGTGCAATAGAGTTCCAGAGTATGGGAGCAGAGATGCTGAAAGCCCAGCCCACGATGGTAGGGCAGATTGAGCGAGAGACAAGGAGCAGACCGGAGCCTGCTGAATGGAGAGGGCAGCTAGGTTGGTAGGGTATCAGCAGGTTGGAAAGATAGGAAGGGGCAAGGCCATGTATAGCCTTGAAAGTGAGGATGAGGATTTTGAATTTGATCCTCTGGGTGATGGGGAGCCAATGGAACTGAGCAAGAGTGGGAGTGATGGGGTTGCGGAGCCTGGTGCGAGAGAGGACACAAGCTGCAGAGTTTTGGATGATCTGCAGCTTGTGAAGAGAAGAGCTGGGAAGGCCGACAAGGAGGGAGTTTCCGTAGTCAAGTCTTGATGTGACGAATGTATGAATGAGGGTCTCGGCAGCCTGAGCCTTGAGTGGGTGGCAGAGTCTGGCAACATTACGGAGGTGGTAGAAGGCAGTGCCATGGCACGGACGTGGGGAGAAAGGACAGTTGAGAGTCAAACAAGATTCCCAGGTTCCTGACTGAACCAGTCAAGGGTAGAACCTTGAAGATTGAGGTACGGAGAAGAGAGGTTGTAGAGGAGAATTGAATGGTCCATGGTGTCAAAGCGGCAGATAGGTCGAGGAGGATAAAGAGGCAGTGGGAGCCCTGGTCATAAAGGGTCAGGATATAATTTGTAATCTTGACCAGAGCAATTTCCATGCTGAGAGCAGCACAAAAGCCTGATTGGAGGGGCTCGTAGAGGGAGTGGGATGAGAGGAAAGAGCGAAGCTATGAGGCAATGGCTCTTTCAAGAACCTTTGACAGAAAAGAGAGGTTGGAGATGGGCTGGTAGTTGGAGAGCTGTGATGTGTCAAAGAAAGGTTTCTTCTGAGTGGGATTAATAGTGGCTGTTTTGAGGGGAGTGGGATGATGCCGGATGAAAGGGACAGTTTAATGGAGTCAGCGAGTAGTGGAGCACTGGAGCTAGTGTTAGAGCACTCTCCTCATCAGTAGAGGACTTGGGTTTGATTCCAGCCAGGGAGAAATATTAAGCAAGTTTCCTTACTCCACACGCCTCTGTTTACCTAACAGCAAGTAGGAAACCAGTTGTTAGTTGATTGGCGGATTGCTTTTTCGGGGGGAATATTCCCCCCAAACAAGCAAACAAACAAATAAACAAACAAGTAAAGAAATGGTCATTCAACACAATGGTTTGTGGGACACTGCTGTGCGCAATTGGCTACTGCGTTACACCTACAAAATGCACAGTCAATCCACTTTACAGTATATTCAGGGAAGCTCTTTGAGATGTCTCAAAGACATAAAAGGGGCTATATCAAATACAAGTATTAATTATTATTATTAAAATTATCCTGATCCTTCTGTAGCTGCTCATTCAGGCTATTTTGTACCACAGTGTCACATACCTCTGAACGCACAATCTTATATTTTAGCAAAACACAAAATACTACAGATGCTGGGAATCTGAAACAAAAACAGAAGTTGCTGGGGAAACTCAGAGGGTCAGGCAGCATCCATGGAGAAAGGAAAATGAGTCAACATTTCGGATCTACAACCCTTCATCAAAAGCTTATATTTTAGATTCACTTAAAGGAAATGATATACCTAGTGATGGTCTACTGTGTGTGTGTGTGTTGTGTTTTGTGAATTCATAACAGAAACAATAATTTTTACATGTAATGTACTTCATAGCCAACAGCACAGCAAGAACAACAAATATACCTCATTCAGAAATAACAGGCAATCATGTGAATGTGAGTTGAAAGTAATCTCATGCTGAATTTCATGTGTAGTATTTACTAACAAATGGCATTGATGCAGTGGGCAGCGTAACAATGTGCGGAATACACATTTGCTAACTGCACCAGTAATCCACATTGTCTTGGTTTATTCAGTATGTGTTGTCTCATGCTATGAATAAGTAATAGGTTCAGTCAGATGCCAGGTGCTCTAACTCATGCGAAAATGCTCAAATTCCAGGACCAATGCAAAATCAAGCTATGAAACAATGCAAAAATGTTTCACCCAGTAATTAATAATTCAGCAGCGGGGCACATGTTGTTGTTCATTATTGTTCACATTTGTTTTCAAATCCCTTCATGCCCTGGCACCTCCTTACCTACCTCTCTGGCCTAACGTAGTCCCCAACCGCTACCTGATGCCTCCGCTCGTCTTGCTCCAGCCTCCTGCGTGTCTCTCACACCCTCCGTTCTAGCCCCCCTGGTTCGGCTTTGTGCTCTGCCTTCGTCAAGCTCTCTTGGTCGCATCTCTGCATGTGTCCTGCAACTCAGCAGTTAAGAGTACTCGCCTCACAAGCGAGAGACCCAGGTTTGATTCCAGGGTCAGGGCAAGTTTCCTTACTCCACATTCCTAATAATAATTCCTCAAAACAAATTGGACATTTCAATCCATGATTGTGGGACACTGCTGTGCGCAATTGGCTGCCGTATGTCAGCCACAATATATATTTAATTCACTTTACAGTGTATGAAGTGCTTTGAGACATCTAGAAGATGCGAAAAGCATTATATCAAATGCAAGGATTATTATGAGGGGCGATGTATGAAAGGCATGTTATTCATCGGCAGGTGAGCCTTCAGCCACTCTGTCCCCAACCTCTGCAATTCCATCTTGTAATCCCTCTGCCTCGCCTCCTCCCTAGCCTCCTGTCTCAAGAACCTCGTCTTCTTCAGTGCCATTAATCAACCCCCATCCCATCCCCTCCCTTCCCTCCACTCTCCCGATCCTGACCCCTGTTCGGGTCTGCAGCACTTACTGTCCAACGCCTTGGGATATCCTCCAGATGTGAAAAGAGCTATACAAATATAATTGTGTTGTTATTATTTCAATAAACAGTATCATAAATATGTGCATATATTTTTGATTCAATTACAGGAAATACTATGCTCTACTATGCTACATGGCTCTTTATTGTGTTTCCTTTTAAATTACAGCTGTAGGAAAGAAAGCAGTTGTGTGTTTTCTCACAAGCTGGCAAGGAAGTTATTTCACTTCAGAGCAAATGTGCTCCGAGTGTTGAATTTCTGCATTAATATCCGCAGCATTAAATCCTCGTCGCGGGCAGCCTTCTGCTTACAAACAGGTTATGTCTTATTAGCTGCACCACACAGCAGTGATCAAAGGCGAGCTTGTACCCTTTTGTGCCAGCCAGGCTCATTAATCACCCTTAACAGCCCACAGACACAGAACAAAAGCCTCAGACATGTTAAGAGCCAGTTTACAAGAGGTGAGAATGAGCTGAAGTGCTGCCTCTCTGTGATAGCAGCGAATCCCAATGGCCTTTGCGTTTGCTAAGGTACAGAGTGGCTTTGTCAGACAGGTTTCCTTGGTGCAGGTTGAACCCCAGTTCATTTTCTCTCCCATCCCCTGCCAACCCTAGACATAGTTTTTTTTGTCTGATTGACCTTAAAAGGGTAAATGGCTTGAGTGGGCCCCACTGAAACTTGACCCTCGAATGTGCCCACAATTTCACGTTTAGCTGATGCGTTTCCAGCACCTTGGATTGTCCTCCCGACGTGAAAGGCGCTGTACGAATATAATTTATTGTTGATGTTGTTGCTGATCAACTGAGATATCAGGGATGGATTAGGTCCAATCATGTAAATTGATGCTTTTTAGTAGCTGTGCCTCTGTTCATTAATTTTATTAATCCTTGCGTTTGGCAAAATAATCAATTGCACTTGATATAGCGCCTTTCACATCTTTTAGACGTCGCAAAGCGCTTCGCAGAATATGCTGTAAAGTGAATTGACTGTATGTTTGTGGTATATAAATCAAAGTTGTTGTTGTTGTTGTTGGGCAAAATAGCAGTATCCCACAAACAGTCGGAGATTGAAATGACCAATTTATTATATGTTTCTTTTTGATGGATTATTGTTAGGCATGTTGAGTAAGGAAAATTGCCCAAAGTTTCACCCTGACCTGCCAGGATTTAAAAAAAACAGGTCTCACGCTTGTAAGGCGAATGCTGTAACCACTGAGCTACAGGACTCCAACATTTATCATATCAGGAGAATCTCTTACAGGACAACACAGCATATATGGAAGAGGAAAGAAGCATTGCTGGATCTAGTTTTGGGAAATGAGGTAGGGCACGTTCAACAGGTTTCTGTAGGTGAGCATCTAGGGAATAGTGACCACAATATCGTTAGATTCAGAATAATTATGGAAAGGGATAAGGAACGATCACAGGTGAGGACACTCAACTGGAAAAGGGCTAATTTCAATGAGTTGAGGTGGGACCTAGCCAAGGTGGATTGGAAAGAAAAATTGGCAGGTAAGACAACTAACGAGCAGTGGGCAGCATTCAAAGAGGAGATAGTTCAGGCACAGGTCAAAAGCATCCCCACAAAGGTGAAATGTAAGGCATCCAAACCTCCCTGGATGACTAAGGAAATCGGGGCCAAAATAAACCAAATAAAAGAGGCTTATGATAAGTGTCAGGCTCAAAATTCAGAAGGGAACCAAGCAGAATATAGGAAGTGTAGGATAGAACTAAAAAAGGAAGTTAGAGGGGCAAAGAGACTGCATGAGAAACAATTAGCAAGTAAGATTAAGGGGAACCCTAAGGTTTTTTACCAACATATTAAGAGTAAAAGGTTGGTCAAGGATAGGGTGGGGCCAATTAGGGACCTAGGAGGAAATCTCATTGTGGAGGCAGAGGGCATGGCTGATGTACTGAATGAGTACTTCACCTCTGTCTTCACAAAAGAAAAGGATACAGCCAATGCCATAGTATTGGAGGAGAGGGTAGGAGAAATATATAGAATAATTATAACCAGAGAGGAAGTTCTAAAAAGGTTGACGGCGCTCAAGGTTGATAAGTCACCTGGTCCGGATGGGATGCACCCTAGGTTACTAAGGGAGGCACGGGAGCAAATAGCAGGGACTCTGGCCACGATCTTTCAATCTTCATTGGACACAGGGGTCGTGCCAGAGGACTGGAGGATAGATAATGTTACTCCCTTGTATAGAAAGGGGGCAGAAGGACAAGCCTGGTAACGACAGACCAGTCAGTCTAACGTCGGTAGTGGGCAAACTTCTAGAGTCCATAATCAGGGACAAGGTAGATCTTCACTTAGAAAGATATAGGCTAATAAAGGACAGTCAACATGGATTTGTTAAAGGCAAATCTTGCCTTACAAATCTGATAGAATTTTTTGATGAGGTAACGGAATGGGTGGATAATGGTAGCGCAGTTGATGTAGTTTACATGGACTTTCAAAAGGCATTTGACAAAGTGCCACATGAGAGACTTATTAGGAAATTAAAGGCCCATGGCGTAAAAGGGACAGTGGCAGAGTGGATCCACAACTGGCTGCGAGACAGAAAGCAGAGAGTTGTAGTGAGCGGCTGTTTTTCAGACTGGAGGGAAGTGAGCAGTGGTGTGCCACAGGGATCGGTTTTGGGACCATTGCTCTTTGTAATCTACATCAATGATCTGGACTTGGGTGTAGGGAGTACAGTTTCCAAGTTTGCAGATGACACTAAGTTAGGGAGAATAGTAAATAGTGAGGAGGATAGTAGCCATCTGCAAGAGGTTATAGCCAAATTGGTAAAGTGGGCAGACACATGGCAGATGAAGCTTAATGCAGAGAAGTGTGAGGTGATGCATTTTGGGAGAAGAAATGAAGGGAGGCAATATAGGCTAAATAGTACAATTTTAAATGGTGTGAAAGGAACAGAGAGACCTGGGGATTTGTGTTAGTGACTCGTTGAAGATGGCAGGACAGGTAGACAAGGCTGTTAAGAAGGCATATGGGATACTAGGCTTTATAAATAGGGGTATAGAATACAAAAGTCAGGAAGTGCTGACTAACCTCTATAAAATTTTGGTGAGGCCTCAGCTGGAATACTGTGTTCAATTCTGGTCACCACACTACAGAAAGGATGTGTAGACATTGGAAAGGGTACAAAGAAGATGTACTAGGATGGTGCCAGGATTGAGGGACTTCAGCTATGAGGAGAGGCTAGATAGGCTAGGGTTATTCTCTCTGGAGCAGAGAAGATTGAGGGGAGACCTAATAGAGGTTTATAAGATCATGAGGGGTTTCGACAGGGCAAATGGAGAAAAACTATTTCCACTCGTGGGCGAATCTATGACTCGTGGTCACAGATTTAAAATAGTTTCAAGGCAAAGTAGAGGGCAGCTGAGGAGAATGTTTTTCACTCAGCGAGTTGTTCGAATCTGGAATGCATTGCCTGAAAAGGTGGTGGAGGCTGATTCGATAACAAATTTTAAAAGGGAATTAGATCTTTATTTAGGGAGAACAGGTCTATTAGGCTATGGGGAGCGGGCAGAGCAGTGGGATTGAATCGCTCTTTTCAAAGAGCCGGCACAGACTAGATGGGCCGAATGGCCTCCTTTTGTGCCGTAAAATTCTATGAATCTATGAAAAAAAAAATATAGTGACTGTGTATTTGTAGGCGAAAGCAGGAGCTCATTTGTACTCGGTTCAATTCATTTCTGATGTAGCTCAGTGGTTAAGAGCATTTGCCTCTCAAGCGAGAGGACCTGGGTTTGATTCCCGGCAGGGCAAAACATTGGGAAAGTCCCCTTACTCCACTTGTCTCTTTACCTAGCAGTAAGTAAGAATCTAGTTGTTAGCTGATAGGCGGATTGCTTTTCCAGGAGTAATAATTCTTTCAAAATAAAAATGATTTGGTCACTCAATCCACAGCTGTTTATGGGACACTGCTGTGTGCAACTGGCTGCCGCGTTTCACCCACAAAACATGCAATCAATTCACTTCACTGTATATTCTGTGACAACAACAACAACTTTGATTTATATAGCGCCCTCCATGCCGGACGGCGTCTCAGAGCGCTTCACAATAGCAGATCCCGAGACCGAGTCAGAGGCAGGGGTAGAAAAGTGACCAAAGGCGCGGTTGAAGAGAAAGGTCTTCAGCTGGGACCTGAAGCTGAGAAAAGTGGGGGCGAGGCGAAGGTAGTGAGGAAGGAAATTCCAGAGCCTCGGGGCATAGTGGCTGAAAGCACGGCTGCCGAGGGTGGAGCAGAGGATTCAGGAGACATGGAGGAGGCCAGACCCAATGGAGCAAAGGCAATGGGTGCCGGTTTGAGGAGAGAGGAGGTCAGAAAGATAGGGGAGTGCAGAGGAGTGGAGGGATTTGAAGATGAGGGTGAGGATCTTGAAGTTGATCCTCTCTGGGATAGGGAGCCAGTGAAGTCTGGCAAGACTGGGGTAATGGAGGAGCGAAGTTTGATTCGGGTGACGCGGTTTGAGATGTCTGGAAGACGTGATCACAACAACAATAACAAAATTACATTGGCGCTATAGCAAATGCAAAGATTATTATTAAAACCTGTTGGACTTTGCCGCAGTAGCTGTCAGAGTCTCTCTCTTTGTGTGCAGAAATAGGTTGAGATGCTTTGAGTGAAATCCTAATAAGATGTCACCTTCCTTTTAATAAACATTTGTCTTCAGCTGTTTTTCTTCTCAATCATTCTGACTCGATCCATCCTTGGAATTGGTGACTTCTTAGACTAGGAATTAGGAGAATATGGTCTCTAATATTTATTTTCCCAGCTCCAAGTATCTGTGTCAATAAATCCTCTTCAGTCTGCTGGCACCAAAGAGACAATTAATCCCACTTTCTATGTTATTGCAAGCAAGACTTGTTGACCTAATGGGAGTGTCCCATGTGGTTGATTGTTTTTATTTGGATGTTTTTACTTGAGGTCTGGCCTTTGGGTTCAGCCTTTGCTCTTTGATACCATGGTCAAAATTAACCCTTTGTACAGCTTGAATTTGGTTGTTTATAATGAAAATTCATAACACTTGCGTTTGATATAGCACCTTATCATGCCATCGAGACATCTCAAAGTGCTTCCCAGGATATTATATAAAGTGTATTTTGCAGGCGAAAAGCCTTCATATTGTTTGCACCATGAGGTTCCTGGTGACTTTGTTTCTGGCTTTTCCCGCTTCTATAAAATTACATTTATAGAGCGCCTTTTATGTCAGGAGGACTTCCCAAGGCGCTGAAAGCCATAGTTTTCAAACCAAACTGAAAATTCCATGCCTTCTACCTACACATGGAAATCCCGGAGATAGATTGTTGGAATGGAATGCGCACTCTCTGCTTGGTGGGACACATCCTGCTTACCTAATTCCGGGTCTTCCCGGAATTAGGTAAGCAGGTTGGCAAGAGCCAAGGCTTGGGGATCCCAGAGTGGCATTAAAGCAGTCTATATTACTTGCTGGGCACTCTTCACACCTCATGTTGGTGTGAAGAGAAATCCTCAAGGTAATAAGAAGGAACAAAATAAGAAGTGGAGGATAACCAGATTAAAGCTTTCTGCAAACCTGCTTTATTTGTGTAGCAGAATTGCCAGTCAAGCTGATACACAATTCATTTAATTGACACGAGCACAGAGGCATGCACTTAAATTCCATTTTAAACATGAATAATATATTAATTGTGTGCGTGTTGTGGCTGCATACTGTCTGGAATGCCTCGTAACTTCAATAGCCTGACAATCCCACTTTACAGTTCCCACACACTTCACAATAGTAGTAATAATATTATGGAGTCCGGTAGTATATTGATGAGATCACTCGCCTTGCAAGCGAGAGGGATTGGGTTCTATTCCCAGTCAGGGCAAAACGTTAGGCAAGTTTCCTTACTCCACACCCGTTTATCCAGTAAGTAGGAATGTGGTTGTTAGACACTTTTCTGGGAGATAATAATGTGTTCAAAAAACTAAATAATAAAATAATAATTTGGTGACCCAAACTTTTATTGTTTGTGGGATATTGCTGTGTACAATTGCCTGCTATGTTTTGCCCACAAAATATACAGTCAATGCATGTTGCAATATATTCTGTGAAGCGCTTTGAGACATCTTAAGCAAGACTGATGCCCTCCTGATTGGCTCACGTCAGTGCCTCCGCACCTCAGGTGCTGGCAGCATCAGCATTCAAGGCTGCACACGCCACCTCATCAATATTTGTGGTTCATTGCTGTGTAAATTGAAAGTTTCACCCACAAATATACAGTCAATTCACTTTACAGTACTGTATATTCTTGAAGCACTTTGAGAAGTCTAGAAGATGTGAAAAGCGCTATATCAAATGCAAAGATTATTATTATAATTATTATTATGAAGCCAGTCAGAAACCTGAGTGTCTTATTTGAATCTGAATTGTCCTTTCTGCCCCACATCTGTGCCATGACCACCACTGCCTTCCACAAACTCCGCAATATTGCCAGACTCTGTCACTGCCTCACCCCTCAGGCTGCCAAAACCCTCATCTATGCATTCATCACATCAAGGCTTTACTATTGAAGCTCCCTCCTCGTCAGCCTTCCCCGCATTAGATGTAGCACCTTATCACAGTGTTGGGGGTATTTCAAGTGCTTTGCAGCTTTATACTGAGAAATACAGAGATTGTGTAGTTTTTAGGTGAACGCTGCAGTCAATTTGCACACAGCAAGGAACCACAAATATCCATGAGATGAATGACCAATTGTATCTGAGGGATTGTTGACCAGGGCACTGGGAGAAACCCCCTTCTGTTTTCAAATAATGTCATAGGATCTTGTCCACCTGAACAGGTAGACCACCTAACTGCCTCCTAACTACCTAACTGTCCACCTAACATCTCATCTGAAGGATGTATCATAGGATTCTAGACATTTACAAGTGTAGAACAAGGCCATTCAGCCTATTAGATCTGCAGGCTCAGGGCAGGCTTGTTTCACGTACATTCTATATAAATAAGTCTTGTTGTGGGTGCTGAACCCACTAATCACAGGTAAGAGCTGCAACTGAGACAGTCAGAAAAGACATGGAGAGTATCACTTCTCAAGGCTAAAGAGAGTACCACAAACAGCCAGTATTTGAGGAGTCCTGTAGCTCAGTGGTTAGTGCACTCGCCTTACAAGCAAGAGACCTGGGTTTGATTTCCGGCAGGACAAAACTTTGGGCAAGTTTCCTTACTCCACATGCCTATTAATAATCCCTCAAAAAAAATAATTTGGTCACTCAATCCACAACTGTTTGTGCGACATTGTTATGTACAATTGGCTGCTACAATTCAGCGCTTTGGAACGTCCTCCCGACGTGAAAGGTGCTATATAAGTGGAATTTTGTTGTTGTTGTTGATGCTACATTTTACCCACAAATATACAGTCAATTCACTCAACAGTTTTTTCTGTGAAACGCTTTGAGACAACATCAAAATTACATTTAAAGAGCACCTTTCACATAGGGAGGATATCTCGAAGACATGAAAGCTCTATATCAAATGCAAGCATTATTATTAATATTCATACAGTTTCTATGTTCCATTGAAATTCTATTCAACAATTCACATCTATATTTTCAAGATTTGAAATATGAATATTTTATAGCATAAATCTTAATTAGAAGGCAAAGTTAAATGAAAGTTTAATGGGTTGTAAAATATTGAAACTATTTACACTTTGATACCAGTTTGTTTTAATCCAACGTTTTATCTTTCCCTTTAAGAATCTTATGATCATTTCATGACTGATCATGATCAAACTTGGTTATTAGATACACTTGTTGTAAATTAGCTAGACTGGTTTAAAGAGAGATGGAAATATATATTTTCAAAAAACAATCAGACAATTTTGGGGAGGGAGGGTTGGATAACTTGCTTTTATGTGGCACCATTAGGTGGGGTAGCTTTTCTGAGCACTCAACAGTGGGGTGCTTGATGCTGAATTAAAAATAGGGTGAGATGACTGTAGATAATAATATAAAATCATGGTCAGTTGCGAAATAATCCTTGCATTTAATATAGCGACTTATCGCGTCTTCGAGATGTCTCAAAGCGCTCCACAGAATATACTGTAAATGGAATATACTGTGAATTGACTGAATACTTTGTGGATGAAATGTGGCAGCCAATTGTGCGTAGCGGTGTCCCACAAAAAGTCATGGTTTGGGAGACTGAATTATTATTATTATTTTATTAATATTTTTGAAGGGATTATCACCTCCCCAGAAAAGCGATCCGTCAACTCACTAACAACCAGGTTCCTACTTACTGCTAGGTAAGCAGAGGCATGGGAGTAAGGAAACTTGCCTAAAGTTTCACCCTGCCCGGGAATTCAACTAGATTCTCTCGCTTGCAAGGCGAGTGCTCTAACCACTGAGCTACAGGACTCCAGATGAAGAGGAAGGTCTTTAATTGCAGAGGAAACCAGAACAAGGGAACAAAATTAAAGCTAGGCCATTCAGGAAGCATTTTTTTAAGCAAAGCATAGTGGAAAACTGTAACTCTAAAAGGCTGAGGATCCATTCAAATTTTCAAGACTGAGGTGGATAGATTTTTGTTAGGGAAGAGTTTCGAAGGATCTGAAACAAAAGCGGGCAATTGGAGCTTAGGTACAGATCAGTCATGATTGAATAGAACAGGATTGCGGGGCTGAATGGTTTACTCCTGTTCCTGTGAATAGAATGGGCACTATCGCTGAACTAATCTGAAATCTATTTGGCTCAGTTTTTGGCAAGCTCCATGTATTGAGGACCCTCAGAGTGTATTAAGAGTACTTGCTGAAGTTTATCCAGTTAAGACCAGTCAGCTTGTCATTGCAAATACAAGGTTTCTGCTGTTTCTCTAGCCTGGATCATTCCACTTGTTAAGGCTTTGGCTTCAAGGTTAATGGGAAATAAATGAAGAGAATAGCAATTTTACACAGCAGAGAGCAGGTTGGAAGAACCATTTGAGAATCCAATATAGTAAAATGTTTAAGAAAAAAAATCATTTTAAGAGGTTAAGAGTTTCCTTGCTCTTAATCTGATATCTTATTCAGGGTGGTCCAAACATTTAGTTGCCTAGGGATGGATTCCCTATTTGACAAGGTTCCGGCAGCAACATAAGCAGTATTTTATGTTTCCCTTCCAGAAAAATAACAACATTGACGCAGATTTCCAGAGAGTGGGGGCAAAATGGCGATGGTAAGGCAGATGAGGTGTACGGCATCAAAGCAAGCTGGTGTTTGAGGGCAAACGGGAGATTGCATAGGTGGGGAGTGGGGAGTGGGGAGGAGGGGGAAGAAAGGATGCAGAAAGGTTTTCCACTGGGGAAAGAGGGAGCTTTGTGTGAGGAAACTGCAAGGCAAGTCATTGTCCTTGGTCCTTCCCCCACTCCTCACTTCTCTCTTTGCTCTCTCTTTGTTTCTCTCCCTTGTGTTTTTTTTCTCTCTCTCTCTCTCAATCATTCTCTCTTTTCTTTCTCTCATAGGCTGTTCCCTCTCATTTACGCTCACTCATTCACTCGCTTGCTCGGCTCTCTCCCTCGCTCTGTTTCTTTCTCTCCCCTCCACCTCTCTCTCTTTCTTTGAATCACTCTCTCTCGCTCTCTGCCAATCATCCTCTCTCAATCCTGCCCTCCCACCCCCCCACTCTCTCTCTTTCTTTCAATCACTCTCTCTGCCAATCTCCCTCTCTCAATCTTGCCCTCCCTCTCTCCCTCCTCTCACTCTCACACATAGACACTCTCTCTCCATCACTATTTCCCCCTCTCACTCTATCTCTCAGGAACAGGACTATCAAGTCCACTGTAGAGGGCTGGCTCGATTCCGACATTCCATTGCCAGGAATGTCACCTTGGAGACAGTTCAGCTCCAAGGAGATCCCACTTACCAAACATTGCATTGGAATGTCAACTTAAACTATATCAGTTCAAAGTCCAGATATAGGGCCTGAATCCACAATCTACAGGCTCTTGAGCGAGAGTGCTACAAACTGAGCTGGGCTGCCACACTCTCTGTCTGTATTGTTATCAAAGTAAATTTTCAATCAAAAATCGAATTGCTGACTGCTTAAGTAAAAATAAACCACACCCAATCCGCTGATGAGGACGGGAAGCTAAAAGGACTTGAGTATGATTATTGATCAGTCACCAGAGAGTTTCCTGTTGAGTATAAACCACTGTCAATAAAGCTGATCAAAAGCATCTCAAGGGTAACTTCAAAGGAATTCAAAAGAAGCATTGCTAACCTGAAAACAATGGAATATAGGATTAAAGGAACATAAATAGGCCATTCAGTCCCCCCAAGCTTGTTCTGCTATTCTATAAGATCATGGCTGATCTGTACCTTAACTCCAATCACCCACCCTAGCCTCACATCCCCCTGATACTCTTACCTAACAAAAATCTATACACCTCAGCCTTGAAAATTTTAATGGGGGAGAGAACTTCAGATTTCCACTATCCCTTATGAGAAAACCTGCCTCCTGATTTGAATGAGGAATTTCATAACGTGTTGCTTGTGAGAAATATCATTACTTTCTTCCTGTGCAGAGTTTTGCTGATTGAATGACCAGTTTTATTAGGCAAGGATTGTTAGCCAGAACATTGGAAGAAATTCCCATTTCTCTTTAGATAGCGCCACAGGATCAAAGACGGGACTTCTGTTCAGCATCTCATTGAAACCACAACAACAAAATTACATTTGTATAGTACCTTTCACGTAGAGAGGACATCTCAAGGAGCTGGATAATGTTAGAGGTCAGGATCAGGGAGGGTGGTGGGCAGTGGGGGAAGGAGGGTAACCAAAAGTACAGTTCAAGAGGAGTGGCTAAAGGCTCACCAGCCAATAGTGGGGCGGGCGAGGCAGGATGCATGAATCAGCAGGATAAGGGTTGATAAGGGTGAGGAGGTTGCAGTGATAAGGCCATGGAGGGCTTTGAAGGTGAGGTACAATACCAAATGCATCATAATTCCGGCACACCTCATGAACTTACTCAGCTACAGTTATAGAGCATTGCCTCCGCTCCCCAATGCCTCCTATGGTTCTGGAGACCAATCCCTTTGATTGTATTGCAGTGCTTTCAAAAGAACTTATAATAATATAATAATAATTCTTATCCTTATCATGTCTGTGAGACGTCTCAAGGCACTTCACATAATATCCTGTAAAGTGAATTGACTATTTTGTGGGCATCAAAATAGTGAAGCATAGCCATCAATTGCGAATAGCAGTGCCTAAAAACAGTCGTGGATTGAGTGACCACATTGGTTTTAGAAAAGGAATTATTACCTCCAGAAAAGCAATCCGCCAATTGACTAATAGCTGGTTTCCTATCTATTGGTTGGCATGTGGAGTAAGGCAACTTGCCCAATGTTTCACCCTGCCCAGGAATGGGATCCAGGTCTCTCTCGCTTGTGAGGCGAGTGCTCTAAACACTAAGCTACAGGACTCCACGAAGGACAACTTATTGTTGTCTCTCAAAAAATATTTGCTGAATTGTGAATTAGAAAATTGAACTGAAGCTCTGTGAAAGGCTCTATACAAGTGTAATTTTGTTGTTGTTCTCACATGGAATCGTGGCACAGAAGAGCTGGGATTTCTTTGGACAAAACACGTACTTTAACAGCAACAACAACAATTTGCATTTGTATAGCGCCCTCCGTGCTAGACGGTGTCTCAGAACACGTAATGAACTGGGTCAAGGAGCATTTGTGCTCCTTTTGGCTTAGAAGTTCCAGCTTTAAATTATATTATCACAGGCATCTTGTGTCTTGCAATGTGCTGAAATCCAGCCTTGTGGGCCCGATCAGTGCTGTTTGTATGTGTTTGTTAGGAACCAAATCACCCAATCTGTTCTGTTCATTCAAGATCTGTTCACACTCATTGGAGTGTGTGCTACTGCTTAATTTATTCCTTCTGCATGTTGAATGAATGTGATTCACATGCACACAATTAACAGCAGTGCTTGAAACAGAAGGATAATACAGTGGATACTAGCGGAGGGAGTGTGAGCCACCATCAAAACAGGATGGAATTGTTTGCTTGTCTCTGTCAATTCTTGATGATCCTTACATTTGATATAGTGCCTTTTATGGAAGATGTCTCAAAGGGCTTCTAACAGAATCTACTGTAAAGGGTAGTACTGTACTTGTGTAATTATCGGCAAACACAGCAGCCAATCATTGGCAATGTCCCACAAACAGCATTGAAGACAGTAACTAATTTTATTTGGGGGATTATTGGCCAGGAGCTTGGGAAAACTCCCTGGTCTTTTCAAATAGTCCCTCAGACTGCAGGATCTTCAATGCGAACAGATGGATGGATCTCAGTACTGTATAATGTTTCATCCGAAGCCAGGCACTTCCAATGATAAATAAATCAAATAATAATAATCCTTGCATTTAATATAGCACCTTATCAAGTCTTTGAAACGTTTCAATGCACTTCACAGAATGTACTGTAAACTGAATTGACTTTTGTGGGCGAAAGATGGCAACCACTTTTGCACAGCAGTGTCCCACATAAAGTTGTGGATTGAGTGACTAAATTATTTTTTAAAGAAGAATTATTACCCTCAGAAAAACAATCTGCCAATCAACTAACAACTGGGTTTCTACTTACTGCTGGGTAAACAGAGGCGTGTAGAGGAAGAAAACATACCTAAGGTTTCGCCCTGCCGGGAATTGAACTCCAGCTCTCATGACATGAAAGGCACAAATGTGATTTAATTGTTGTTGTTGCGAGGTGAGTGCTGCAACTACTGAGTTACAGGACTTTACATTGTTGTGCTGCACACCATAAGCACTACACTGGATGTGAGACTTGACTCATAACTTACTGACTCAGAGGCAAGAGTTCTACCAACTGAGTCAGGCTGTCACACAGTTGGTGTGTACCTCAGATACTCCCAAAGCCACACAAGCTCTGCACTGTAGTCTTTGGATTAGAAGTGTACTGTCACTTGCTGACTTTCGAGTGCATTACTCTGTCCTTTGTTGCCAATTATCTCTGCAAGTGATTTGGTCTGTCCAACAACAACTTGTTGAAAGATTAATATCTATTATTTGAAGTATTTTCAAATATGAAAGTGTTCCACAATAAGAACCTGAGGAAAAGAGAACAAAATATAATTTGTCGTCGCCACCACCTCTTCCCTCAGGGTGCCTAGACTCTCATCTGTGCCTTTATCATTCTCAAGCTTGACTATGCCAGTACTCTGGTCTCCAGTCTCCTCAAGTAATCACTACACAACCTACAGACTATCCAGATCTCTTCAATCATGTCTTTTTCCACGCCGGGCTCCGGGTCTCAGTTTTAACATCTCAACTGAAGAATGGCATCTCCGACAAGGCAGCACTCCTCCAGTGATGCATTGGATTGTCGCCCTATCCATGTGGATTCCAAGCCCCTACATGGGGCTTGAACCCATAACAACAACAACAATTTTGATTTATATAGTGCCCTCCACACTGGACGGTGTCTCAGAGCACTTCACAATAACGGATCCTGGGCCCGAGCCAGGGGATGGGGGAAAAAGGTGACCAAAGGCGCGGTAGAAAAGAAAGGTCTTCAGCTAAGACTTGAAACTAGGAAGAGGGGGGACGAGGTGAATGGAATGAGGAAGGGAGTTCCAGAGCTTCGAGGCATAGTGGCTGAAGGCACAGCCACCGATAGTGGAGCGGAGGATTCGGGGGACAAAGAGGAGACCATAATACAGAGTTCTGAATGAGCTGGATTTTATGGATTGTGGTGGAGGGGAGACCAGCGAGGGGTGGGTGAGAGCGTGTGAATGAAGACGATGATGAGAGCCAAAGAGTATGGCTTCCGTCTTGTCAACATTCAGCTGCAGGAAATTCACGCTCATCCAGCTCCTGATGTTTGACAGGCAGGCTGACAGAACATCAGGGGACTGGGGGGTCACAAAATTAGGTGGAAAAATAGAGTTGGGTGTCATCCATATACATGTGGAAGTGTACCCCATGTCTGCGGATAACATCACCAAGAAGGAGCAAATAGATTAGGAAGAGGAGGGTTCACGGATGGATCCTTGGTGGGCTTCATTGCAGTGATGGTGAATAAGAGGGAGGAAGGAGAGATGGGGAAGAAGGATTCTAGGAATGGGGGTCATGGTAGAAGCTGATGACGGGAGGGGGAGGTGGACGGAATAGGGGTGGTGGTGGCGGGCGTTGAGAGACAGGAGGATGAGGCTGCCGGTGGATATTGTGGATTTTGGAGGAGAAGAATTTTGCGTATGACAGTGAACGGTGGTAACTGTGGAGATGCTCGAGTCACAGTTGGCAGTGAACCATCAGGCTGGTTTTCTGCCACCTGCGCTCGAGCAGTTGAGACTGTGTCGTTTGTGAGCGGAGATGACTGTTTTAGCAGGGGGATCGGGTGAGTTTGGGAGATGGTCTTGGACTTCAAGGGGACAAGAGAGTTGAAAGTAGAGACCATTGTGGAGCAGCTGGACAGCTGCTTCAGAAGCTCTGTGGGTGGAAGGCCAGAGAGAAAGGATGTCAGAGGATGTGAAGGCCTCTGTGAGGGTCTCAGGGGAAATCTTTTCCATGGGTGGAAGAGTACAGTTGAGGGCTTGGTGGAGGAGAAAGGGATATGAGAGGAGAAGGAGATGAGGAAGTGGTCCGAGATGGCCTTGTCCATGATGTTGAGGTCGGAAATGTCAAGGCCGTGTGTGAAGACAAGGTCGAGTGCATGGTTGTGGGTTGGAGAGGGCCATGGTTGTGGGTTGGAGAGTTGATATGGAGGGTGAGGTTTAGGGAGAAGAAGAGGGCAGTGAAACCGGAGGATGTGGTACAGGGGGAGGTTAGGTGAAGGTTGAAGTCGCCCATGCAGAGCAAGAGTTCGGAGGTGAGGGACAGGGAGAGTGGAGATATCAGAAGGAAGGAGCCAGGGGGTTTAGGAGGGCGGTAGAGCAGAAGATTTTTTAGAGAAAGAGAAGATGGTAGAGGGTAAGGTGCTTGAAAGAGGGGAAACAGGCAGTGGAATAGGGGGAAAGGCCACCCCACCACCGCATAGGTTGGGGCAGGGGGTGTGGTGGAAGGTGTAGCCTGGAGGAAAGGCCTCGACTAGAAGGATGGGTCATTGGGAGGAGAGCCAGGTTTCCATAAACCCAGAATATCAATGTGCTCATCCAGGATGAGGTCATAGATACTGAGGGCTTTGTTGGAGAGGGTTCAGACGTTTTGAAGGGAAATGCAAGTGGGTTTGCTGGTGGGTGGAGAGGGATGAGAGAGTGGTGTGGAGAGGATTTGAGGGTGTGTAGAAGAGATAACCTACTGACTCAGAGGCGAGAGTGCTACCAACTGAGCTAGACTAACACATAATTAGACCAGCATTGTACTTCTGATAATCCTTGCACCTTATTATATCAAATGTCTCAAAGCGCTTCACAGAGCTTTTAATACAATGTATTTGGAGACACACTCAGCAGCCAATTTACAAGCTTTAATGTCTCACAAGAAACAGCTGAGTGCTGAATAGCCAATCTAATTAGAGGATTGTTGACCAAACTCCTCATCTTTTTGGCTAATGGCGTGAGTTCTTTCACTTTTATCTGCTCAGCAGACAGAACCTCCAATTTAAAGTCTTCAAAAGGATAGCACCTCCAACAATTCAGTGCCTCCACAAACCATCAGCCTAGTTAATGAGTTCAATGTCCATGACACAGTTCTGAAATTCATTATCTTCGATGCTAGATGTGAGAGTGCAACCGATTGAGCCAGTGCTACTCTAGCCTTGCACTTCACAGCTATGAACCCTTGACCACTTGTGCCTGTCTTGGCATACCTGGTTAGTGCACTCACCTCGTTAGCGAGAGGAGCTGGGTTCGATTCCCTGGCAGGGCGAAACCTAAGGTAAGTTTCTTTACTGCACCCATAGTAACTAGAAACCCGTTATTAGTCGATTCGTGGATCGCTTTTGGGGGTAAATGATCCCTTAAAATTTTTTAAATAATAATATTTATTTGGTTACTCAATTGGTCCCAGTTTGTGGGACACTGCTATGCTCAATTGGCTGCCGTGTTTTGCCTATAAAATACATAGTCAATCCACTTTATAATATAGGATGTGAAGAACTTTGAGATATCTCAAATACGTGATATCAAATGCAAGTACTGTATTACTTTTATTTTATTATTGTTGTTGTTAATGTTATGATTGTTATTATTAGAAGTTGTTCTGGATTCCATTCCCAAATTAAAAACTATTTCAGTTGATTAATTTTTTTTAATGCATGAATGACTGCATTTAAATTGTCAACTACTAAAACACGTTTCCTTGATAAGACGGTGAGTTTAGCTCCAGTTATTCTCTGGACAGTGCTCATATTGTGTGTCAGCTTGGCTCAGTTGGTATCAATCTCACCTCTGAGTCAAAACTTTGAACACTCGTTCACAAAATATACAGTCAATTCATTTTACAGTATATTCTGTGAAGCTCTTTTGAGACTTCTCAATGACTTGATAAGGTCAAGTATATCATATGCAAGAATTATTAGTATTATTATAAGTTGTTCTGGATTTTCATCCTGAAAACTATTTGCTCATCACAGTCTCTCACTATCCGATTAACCTATAATATTGTTCCCAACAAGACACTTATCCACTTCTTTTAAGTCGCCTCTGCAAAGATTGTGATTTAGTTCAATATTATGGATATTAAAATAGAAAGTTTACTCCCTTGAATGTTACATGATCAACATTTTATTCTAGTGATGGTTTTGATCCACTTTCTCAGCCTTTGCACATTGCACATTGCACATTGGTGATTTGGTGCCAGCTGTCATTCTAGTATTAAAATCACTGCAGGTCAGAAGTCACATATTTAAGTCCCTCTCTGAGGTCTCTATGAACAAAAGAATTGCTCTTTAATGCATTCTTCCACAGTCCCCAGGGACACAAAGAATAAAATATTGCAGACTAGACAGCCTATTGGAGTCCTGTAGCATATTGGATAAAGCACTCGCAAATGCAAGGACCCAGATTCAACTTCCAGACAGTGGACAAAACCTTAGGCAATATTCCTTACTCGGCACTGCTCTCTTTACCTAACAGTCATTAGGAACCTGGTTGTTAGTCGATTGGCGGATCGCAGTAAGTTGGAACCCTGTTGTTAGCCGATTGGATGATTGCTTTTCCGGGGGTAATAATCTTTACAAAAAAAAGATACATTTTAAATTAAAAATACAATCCACGACTGTCTGTGGGACACAACCGTGCGCAATTGGCTGCTTTGTTTTGCCCACAAAAGGCACAGTCAATCCACTTTACAATATATCCGCCGAAGAGCTTTGAGACCTGATAGGGTGCTACAACAACAACAACATAAATTACATTTATAGAGCACCTTTCACATCGGGAGGATGTCCCAAGGCACTGAACAGTCAGGTCGGGATATGAGCATGGGAGAGGGGAAGGGTAATGGGGAGGCGGCAGGAGAGAATTAGGAGGGGAGGGAGAGAATTTGCAGGGCAGCAGAAGGCACAATCGAAGAGGAGACTGGCCTTAAATACCAAATGTCAGTTTTATTATTAGTGTTATTATTATTGTTATAAAATACTCCCATAATTTATTTTCAAACTCAGTGGTTCAGTGGTTTCCAGATGTGAATCCTGTAATATAGGATCCAGACAGTGGTGGACATTAACGGAGCGTTTTTATCTGTCTACAGCTTTCACACACACTCAGTACTTTTTTTTTGCTGTGTTGACTTGATCTTGCTGTTGCTAAGTGCAGTGACCTCAAAACATATTGTCCCCAGGAAGCAATAATAGCACAAACAACACAAATGGCAATAACTAAGTATAGTCTCCTCTAAGGTCTGTGGAATCCAGGTGCATTGTTGTATGGTGATCATGCAAATAATTGCAGCGACTACTCTGTGCTTTTTTGGGCAATTTTTTGATCCTTCCTTCGGAAAACCTATAGATATATTAGCATGAAATTCCTTTACGTTTGTCGTTCACCATTTGTGGGTAAGCTTCCAGATATTCCACCTGGTTGGAAAACTTGCCTTGTAAGTGAATCTCTCTCAAATACAAGGATCATTATTAGGATTGTTATTATTATTTCACAATAATGCTCTCTGGCATTCCGCCCGGAGTCTCTCCGTATCACCCCCTCCCACTCCAACTTTTACCTCTTTTACCATGCATTTCGGTCATCTTCACCTAACACTCCCTCTTCAGCTCCTCCCCACATCCCCCCCACCTCCCCCTCCTCCTCTGAGCTGGGGTGCACAACAAGCTGCGTGAAGCAATTTGAGATGTCGTTCTGTCCTCCTGATGTGAGAGGTGATGTATAAATGTAAATTATGTTGAAAGATGTGGCAAAATCATATGGAACGCTTTGAGATGTCTCGAAGTCCTGATGAGGCCCTATGTCAAATGGACTGAATATTATAATTATTGCTGGGGCATGTGGGGCGGTGGGGTGGAGACAGGTACATTTTGAAAGCAAAACCTGCGACAGATGTTGACCGCAGGAAAAGAGTAAAAAGCTCAGCAGATACTTGTTTCCTGAAACTACAATGGCTTCACGAGCAGCCCAAGAGCCTCTGGCGCTCATTGCATTTTATTTATCATCTTTCTAATTGCTAGTTGCACTGTTTACTCTGTCCGCGGGGACCAACATTTCCCATTTTTGTGAAAAATGGTGACACCTGCTCCAACTGACCTTCCTCAAAGAGCCTCAAAATTGTTAAATTAATGTTTCAGCACAACATGCCCCTCCGTAGGCACATATCATCCTGTACCTTTCCATCACTCGCAGATTTCAAGCCTTATTCAGCTATATGGAAGAGGTGTGTGTGAAATGAAAGCCTCCTTCATCGGATCTTATCACACTGAAAGTGCTTTGAAATATTAACAGCAACACTTGCACTTATATAGCGCCCTCCATACAGGATAGTGTCCTAGAGTGCTTAATAGTGGGACCAAATTATTTTTTTGAAAAGGAATTGCATATTACTGCCAAAAAAACAATTCCCCAAATGACTAACAACCAGATTCCTACTTACTGTTAGGTAAGCAGAAATGTGTAGAGTACGAAACTTGCCCAATGTTTCACCCAGCCTAGGAATTGGACCTAGGTCCTCTAGCTTACAAGATGAATGCTCTAAACAATATGCTACAGAATGCCACATTTCAACATAACATATCAGAGCACTTCACATAGACGGAATAGTTTGGCGAGAAGGGGAAAGAGAGGGAGAGGTGACTGTAGGTGCAGTCTAAGTGGTAGATTGTGAGACAGTACAGTAAAAGCCTGTTTATCCGGCACCCTCGGGACCTGGCTAATGCCGGTTAAAGCGCGTGCCGGATATTCGGCCGAAAACACACACACAGAAAAATGTCAAAAGAAAAGCATTTTTCCAGATAAATTCCGGTTAATCGAATGTGGACTTTTTTTTGAGGTGCCGGTTATACGGAAGTTATGGTTGATCGGCTCACGGATAAACGGGCTTTCAGTGTATTTAAAGACAAAAAGGGATGAGGGGGTGAGAAGGAGAACTAGAGGGAGACAGCTTCAAAGGTTGGGTGTGTTGTGGTTGAAGAAGTTAGCCAAACAGAAGGGGCCAGCGAGGATTAGAGTAGGAGAAGTTCACAGAGATAGAGAAGCTAGGGCAAGAGGTGATTCATAGGTGAGTGTGTTGATCTTGAAATTGCTCCACTGGGAGACAGATGAGAAGGCAGTTAATATACACTTCTTCCCCCTATGTCTTACACAGTGACAGTTACTCACATAGCAGATTCGAACAAAACACTTATTGAGTCAGCCAGTCTCAGTTGTTAGCACTCTCACCTCCAAGTCAGCAGGGTGTTAGTGAATTGGTAGATTGCTTTCTGGGCATAATAATCCCTTCAAAATAAGTTTTTTTAAAGATTTGGTCACTCATAGGAACATAGGAACAGGAGTAGGCCATTCAGCACTTCAAGCCTGTTCTGACAATTAATTAGATCACGTTTGATCTGTACTTCAACTAATCAATTCAATTCTCAATTTCCCTCTTTCTCCCCACATCCCCGTAGGATTATGATGATGATTATTAGTAGCATTATTATTAATACCCTGATTTACCAACCTCACTCTTGAAGGTGTGGATGGATCCAGCATCCAAGGCCGTTTTGGGGGAAGATAATTCCAGATTTCTGCCACCCTTTGAGTGTAAAAATGCTTCCTGATTTCACTCTTAAATGGCCTGATTCAAATTTTAAGACTATGCTCCCTTGTTTCGGATTCCCACACCAGAGGAAATAGCTTCTCTGTACCTACGCTATCAAATCCCTTTATCATCTTGAATACCACAATCAAATCACCCCTCAAACTTCTATACTCAAGGGAAAACTATCCAAGTTTTGCAGCCATTCCTCGTAACTTGACCTTTTTAGGCCTGGTCACATTCTGATGAACCTGCGCTGCACCCCCTCCAATATATATTTCCTGAGGTGTGGTGCCTAAAACTGAATGTAGTACTCCAGATGGGGTTTGACTAATGCTCTATACAGCTGAAGCATAATTTCTTCCCCATTGATTCCAGGCACAACGGTTTGTGGGACACTGCCATGCGCAATCGGCTGCTGCATTTTGCCAACAAAGTGTACAGTCTATTCACTTTACAGTGTATTCTGTGAAGTACTTTGAGATGTCTCAAAAATGTGATAAAGTTGTATCACTATATCACATGCAAGGATTATTATTATTATTCTTAATATTATTCTTAATGGTGCAAGGCCCATTTCAGAACTTTGAACTCACAGACTAAGCTGACACTTCAATGATTGGAGTGTGGTACACTTTTTGGTGGCACTGTCTTCGAATGAGACATTACATTGAGGTCCCATTCCGCCTATGAAGCACCCTGAGACACTAGCAGGGAGGGTGCTATATAAGTGCAAGCTGTTGCTGTTATTCTGATGGGCATTCAAGATTTTATGGCACTGTTCGTAAAGGGAAGGGCATTTCATTGTGATATAAAGAGACAAAGCAACAATGTATAAATTCTAATTTGAAACCATATTCTTAAACAATCCCCAAGGAGAAAATAATCATTCACATCACGGCTCTTTGTGGCATATTGCTGTGCTCAAATTGACAACCATATTTGCCTACAAGATACACAGTTACTGCATTTTACTGTAATTCCTGTGAAGCACTTTGAGACATCCCAAAGACATGAAAGGCACTCTTAACAAATGCAATGGTTATTATTATTGTAAACCTGCTTCCAGAATAACCCCATTCACCCACCCCCACCACCTGCCCTCTATTCCCCATCATTACCCACCATTTCTAATGACAACTTTCGAATAATATGATTTCAAATTTGATTTCAAAATAACATGAAGTTATGAATTTGTACACCATTGGTTGTTTTCTGTTGTCTGTTTGGAACTGCAATGCTGTATAATAATAATAATTTCACCCACAAAGTCAATTCACTTTACAGAATATTCTGTGAAGCACTTTGAGACATCTAGAAGATGTAAAAAGCACTACAACAAACAACAACAACAAATTACATTTATAGAGCGCCTTTCACGTCGGGAGGACGTCCCAAGGCGCTGCACAGGAGGCGTGTGACCCGAGCTGAAAGGGGAGTGTTTGGGAAGGGGTAAAACACGAAGTGGAGGTAAGAAAATTCGGGGTAGAACAAAAGGCACGATCGAAGAGGAAAGTCTTCAAATCGGCCTTGAAAGAGGAAAGGGAAGAAACAAGACAGAGGGATTGAGGGATGGCATTCCATAGGGTGGGAGCGGAGAAACTGAAGGCCTGGCCTCCGATGGTGGGGCGGTTCGGGCGGGGGGCTTGGAGCAGGCCAAGTCCTGTTGAACAGAGGGTCCGGGTGGGCTTGTAGGGGGAAAGTAGATTGGTTAAATAGGGCGGGGCAAGGCCGTGTAAGGCCTTGTAGGTGAGGACGAGGATCTTGAACTTGATCCTCTGGAGGATGGGGAGCCAGTGGAGACGGGCGAGGGTGGGGGTTATGTGGTTGCGGAGGCGGGTGCGGGATAGTACACGGGCTGCAGAGTTTTGGATGACCTGCAGCCTGTGAATGGAGGAACTGGGGAGGCCGACGAGGAGAGAGTTTCCGTAGTCCAGCCGTGAGGTGATGTATGCGTGCACGAGTGTTTCGACAGCACTGGGGGAAAGATAATTGCGGAGCCTGGCAATATTGCGCAGGTGGAAATAAGCGGTGCCGGTCAAGGCGCGGATGTGGGGGAGGAAGGAACGTTTTTGATCGAACATGATGCCGAGGTTCCTGATTGGCTTTGTGAGGTGGAGAGTGCAGCCTTGGATGTTGAGGCTGGCAGCACCCGATGTGCGGAGGCGCTGGCTTGAGCCAATCAGGAGGGCCTCGGTCTTACTCACGTTCAATACTAATACTAATACTTAATAATGATAATCATTGCATTTGGTATATCGGCACATCATGTCATCCACACCATTCAAAGAGATTGTATTTGTAGATAAATATGGCAGCCAATTTGCGCACATCAATGTCCTACAAGTAGCCATGAAGTGATTTCCCCATGTTATTTGGCAGTTTGTTGACGAGGAGAATCCTTGTGGCTTTCTACAAAGAGAGAGCCACAAGGTCAACAAGCTTGATAATGTGCCATTAATACCAATAAAGTAGTTGAGATATTCAATGATAAACAGTATTACCAATTATTCTGTCCACCTCTGAATTCCAGGTACATTAAGTCTGACACTTCAATTGAGTTAATGCTCCTGGGCATATTGCACACAGAAAGTTAAAGCCAGCCAACTAACAGACTGTGCAGCTCTTCAATGTCCATCTTATAATTGTTACAAATAAAAGCTATCCTCCAGAGATAGGGCTTTTTCATTTTCCCTTTGACAAGCAGAAATTAGTTTCCTAACGGAATGGACTCATGTGTAAATTGAAGGTACTAAGTGAGCTTTTTAATTTTGATTCAGTTTAAATTAAGCTTTGCTGAGGATCGCAGAGCTTCTGTGCGATTGCAGTGAAGACCACTTGGTGGACTTCAAATAGCTGATTCTTGATGTGTGTTGTGTTACCAATGACTAGGATGTTTATTCCACTGATCATTGCATTATTGAGATATTATTAAGACAATATTCAGCGTATTCACTATACAGTATAATCTGTGAAGCACTTTGAGATGTTTTGAAGACATGATAAGGCACTGTAGCGAATGCAAATATTATTATTATTTAATCCTTAATAATTTCATATATTACAGAAAATTCTTAATGTGTGTTATGTTACTGTCCTGAGTTAGATTATTGATATTGAATTGGGATAATCGAAAGGTTCTTTTATAATTAAACAGGGAGTACCTCTACTTTTGATTCAAGCTAATTTTTCCCTGACTGTTGGGAAGCCTGTAAGACAGTGACTGGAGCACTCACCTCACAAGTGGGAGGATCTGGTTTGATTCCCAGCAGGGTGAAACATTAGGTAAGTTTCTTTACTCCACATGCCTATGCTTACTTACCCAGCAGCAAGTTGGAACCTGGTTGTTAGTCGATTGGTGGATCGCTTTCTGGGGCTAATAATTCCTTCAAGAATAAACAATAATAATAATTGGGTCACTCAATCCATGACTATTTGTGGGACCCTGGTTTGCAAAACTAGGTGCCACATTTTGCCCACAAAATATACAGTCAATCCACTTTATAGTATATCATGTGAAGCACTTTGAGACATCACAAAGACCTGATAAGGTAGTGTATCTAATAGGATTATTATTATTATTATTATTAACTGAATAGTTCAATTTGTTTTCACTTTGCATTTTTGTTTTTCATGGTCGATGCAGATTTGGATGCTTCTGTTATTGCAATACAATTTACACTAATATAATGCCAATGACTTTCTGGGGGTGATTATCTCTCCATAAATAATAAATGTATATTTTTAATTTGATCGCTCAATCCATGACTGTTTGTGGAATACTGCTGTGTGCAATTGGCTGTTGCATTTTGTCCACAAAATACAGTCAACCCACTTTACAGCATATTATGTGAAGTGCTTTGAGACGTCTCAATGATGTGAAAAGATGCAATATCAAATGCAAGGATTATTATTATTAGGGTAGGATGTCCTAATGCCCTTGAAAATTCTGTGGCCCATTACCTTTGATGCATCTACTTGCTTCTGTAAGCGCTCTAAGGTGCTATCGTGCATGAAGGGTGCTACATAAGTGCAAGTGGGTGTTGTTCAGCGCCTTGGGACGCCCTCCTGATGTGAAAGACACCATACAAATGTAATTTTGTTGTTGTTATAACCTTTGCTAGGACTTTGCAGAATCGCTCGTGATAAACAATAAGGAGCTCTCTGAGCGTCATGCTGTGAGTTGAATATTATTACATTTTAAAGTAATTATTCTGTAAGTAGTTCAGTTTGCCAGGGTGAGCGGGGAACTAGGGAGTAAGCTGTGTATGAATTCACTAATAGGAGAAAAGGGTTATGGATTGATATTACTATAATTTGATTAGACCAAGAATCCTTGTTCCAGAAATCAATGTTCTTTCCTAACATTCTCACTTTATGCTGCCTTCTGCCCTGGGAGATTACTTTCTAATCTTTAGCTAAACCTGTAACAAATCCTTGCTTTAGTATCCAGTGCACAAAGAATTAGGTAGGCTTCATGGTTCAGATCAAATGGTCTTTACAATTCACTACTGCCCTCTGAAAGTGCTTGTGACATATGTAATCTCTATTGCATAACGCCTTCAAACTTCAATCACCTCCTAGCTCATAAAACTAACGTTTCCTGGGCAGTGCATTAGTTGGTCAGAACAGTTTCCTTTCACATTGAAGAGATAGATTTCAACCATAGGCTAGATGATTTCCGATGTTTGTTAAAAGTTGTAAGTGAAATGCCCTGCCAAGTACAGTGGTAGAGGCAGAGTTCATTGTGGTTTCAAGAGGGAAGTAAACAGATGTAGCACTTTATAATTTCTTCAAGATGTATCAAACTGCGTCGCAGAATATACTGTAATGTGAATTGACTGCATATGTTGTGGATGAAACACGGCAGCTAATTGCACACAGCAGTGTTTCACAAACAGTCGTGGATTGAGTGACCAAACTATTGTTTGAAATTTTTGTTGACAAAATTATAAAAGTGATGCGTCAATCAACTAACAACTAGGCTCCTACTTACTGCAAAGGCATGTGGAGAAAGGAAACTTGCCTGAAGTTTCACCCTGCCTGGAAATTGAAGCCAGGTCCTCTCGCTTGCGAGGCGAGTGCTCCATCAATACACTACAGGACTGCTATGAAGGATGGGGGCTTGAAGGGCATTGGGGATAAGGCAGGGCAATGGAATTGAATGAATGCAATGATCTGAGAGCCAGTCAGAGTTGTAGGGCCAAATGGCTGTCTGTGATGTAAATTTATATGCTTTGAGGTGAGTTTGGACTGTCTTAACCATGTTCACAGTGACGTAAACCCAGAGTGTAAATCCTGTCCTTCATCAGATCAGAAAAGTCTTCTTCATCCAAACTGATCTGGTGACTGTGTTTTTTGTGGATGAATGGACCCCTCCATAGACCGTGTGAAACAGACCAAGTGGAAGGATAGGTGAAACAATTGTCAAGTCTGATGATTTCAGATCTGAGGGAGGGGACAGTTGTAGGTTTGACTGAGCGTTTGCTGCGTCTCTTGTTAACTAGGAATCCTAGCACCAAATTAAGAAATAAAAATGAATTCTGAAGCAAGACAGAGTGTACTGCTCACAAAAAAATCAATTAGTCCTTGCCATTCCACTGAGAGCTCATTTAAATTGCCTAACAAAACACTTTCAGGGAACAATTAGCAGGAGAAGAACGATACAAGCCTTGATTGAACATTGATTTGTTTCTTATTGAGAGGCTCTTCTGCTACTGAATAAGAATCAGAAATGAATTTTGGGTTAGCTGGAGTCTTAGTTAAAGATAAACCAGGGATGAGGGACTTCAGTTATGTGGAGAGACTAAAGAGGCTAGGATTATTCTTCTTAGAGCAGAAAAGGTAGAGGGGGAGATTTAATAGAGGTGTTCAAAATTACAAGGCGTTTTGATAAAGTAGATAGGGAGAAAACTATTTCCTCTGGCAGAGTGGGTCGGTAACCACAGAACACAGATTTAAGATAATTGGCAAAAGAACCAGAGGGAAGACGAGGAGAATATTTTCAACCAGAGAATTATAGTCTGGAATGCCCTGCCTGAAAGGATGGTGGAAACAGAATTGATAATTTCTTTTGAAAGGGAATAAAATACGTACTTAAAAAGGAAACATTTTGTAGGGCTATTGGGTAAGAGTGGGGGAGTGGGACCAGTTGATAACTCTTTCTAATGGCCGGCACAGGCACGATAGGCCAAATGGCCACCACCTGTGCTGTAAGATTTTATGATTCTTTCTATTCTATTAAAAAAATGCAACAAATTAGTCTATGGTCAGCATACAGAGCTGATCAATGCTCCAACACCATGCTGCCTTCCAAATATTTCTCTGTAGCACAATTGGGCTTTTAAATTGTTTGGGAGAAAAGACCCTTCTCTTCAATAATGATAATAATCCTTGCATTTGAAAAAGCACCATATCTTAACATTGTCCTGGAGTACTTTAGCTCAGTAATTAGAGCACTCACCTCACAAGCAAGAGACTTTGATTCCCAGGTTTGATTCCTGGGAGGGTGAAACGTTGGGCAACTTTCCTTACTCCACACAATCTATAAATAAGTTGGAACTTGGTTATTAGTCAATTGGCGGATCGCTTTTCCAGGGGGTAATAATTCCTTTTAAAAAATTTAGCACTTCAATCCCCTGCTGTTTGTAGGTCATTGCTGTGTACAATTGGCTGCTGCATTTCACCCTCAAAATATACAGTCAATTCACTTTATGGCAAATCCTGTGAAGCTCTTTTTGACATTTTGAAGACGTGATAAGGCAAGAATTATTGCAATCCTTGCATCAAATGCAAGTATGATTATTATTATTATTATTGCTTGAGGAGAGAAACGAGTTTCTCCATGTATCCTGGTCAATAACCCCCACTCCCCCATTAATGACATTAATTTGGTTATTCACTTCATAACTTTGTGGGTCAGTTGTAGTTTGCCAGGATTGCCTACAAAATACTAAGTCAATGCACAGTAAATCCTGAGATATAAGATTTGTTCCTAATGTGAAAGGTGCAGTATAAAATACAACAACAAAAAACAAGTTACATTTGTAAAGCACCTTTTATGTCAGGAGGACATCCCAAAGTACTGGACAGTTATAGATTTAGACCTAGCAGGGCGCTGGGACCAGGAATGGTGGAGGGCAGTGAGGGTGGGGTAGAAGGATAATTGAAGGTATGGTCGAAGAGGAGAGTTTTGAGACAGGCCTTGGAAGAGGCAAGGGAGGGAGCAAGGCGATAGGATTTGAAAGGAATTCCGTAGGGTGGTGGCAGTGAGGCTGAGACCTGATCCCCATTGGTGGGTTGGGGTGGGGTAGGGTGTGGCAGACTGGGTCGGGAACATGGATTGGGCATTATTATCGCATCAGAATATCTCGTAGTACTTCACAGTTTTTACTGTAGAGTGATACATCAAGAAGCACTGATATCTAACTCAGTTTTTTGGGGGGAATTATTTATTATCCCTGGAAAAGCAATATGTCATCTGAAGATGGGCAAAGATTTGAAAGGATTGAGGCAGAGAGTTTCAGAAGGTTGGGGCACAGTGTCTGAACACTTGGCTATCAATGGTGGAGTGGAGGGCATGAGAGATGCATATTAACCCCAGCCCAGAAGTGTAAAGGAGGTGTTATATCTAATGCAATATTTTTTTTTGCCTCGGTTATTTTATTGGGGGGATTTTCCCTGGACGATTGATAACAATAGTCCTTGCATTTAATATAGATCTTTTCATGTCTTCTAGATGCTGTTTCACAGAATATGCTGTAAAGTGAATTGACTACAACAATAACAACAAAATTGCACTTATAAAGTGCCTTTCACGTCGGGAGGATGTCCCAAAGCACTGAACAGTCAGGTTGGGACCCGAGCGGGGGTGGGGGGGGGAGGGTAGGGGGAAGGAGAGGGAAAGTGTTAGTGGGGGCGCTGAAGGCGCGGTCGAAGAGGAAGGTCTTGAGACCAGCCTTGAAGGAGGAAAGGGAGGAGGCAAGGTGGAGGGGCTGCAGGATGGAGTTCCACTGTGTGGGAGCAGAGAGGCTGCCAATGGTTGGGCAGTTAGGGCGGTGAGCAGGCCTGAGTCTGCAGAACAGAGGGGGCAGGCAGGCTGAGTGATTGGGAGACAGCAGGTCCAAGAGATAGGCGGGTGCAAGGCTGTGAATAGCCTTGAAGGTGAGGGCGAGGATCTTGAATTCGATCCTCTGGGGGATGAGGAGCCAGTGGAGATGGGCGAGGGTGGGAGTGATGTGGTCACGGGGCCTAGTGCAGGAGAGTGTATGAGCTGCAGAATTCTGAATGTTCTGTAGCCTGTGAAGGGAGGGGCTGGGAAGGCCGACAAGGAGAGAGTTCCCATAGTCGAGCCTAGATGTGACAAAGGTGTGTATAAGTGACTACTAACTGTAGTGACTGACTGTATAACTGTACTAACAACAACTTGGATTTACATAGTGCCCTCCACGCCGGACGGCGACTGTATATTTGTGGATGAAATGCGGCAGCCAATTGCGTCCAGCAGTGTCCCACAAATATTCGTGGATTGAAATTACCAAATTTTTTTTGAGGGATTATTATTAGGCATGTGGATTAAGGAAACTTGCCCAAGATGAAATCTGCCTGGAATCGCACCAAGGTCTCTCATTTGTAAGGCCACTGAGCTACAGGACCCTGCGAATGTCATTGAAGTGTCAGCCCAGACTGTATGATTTCAAAGTGCTGATGAGGGTCTAGAACCCATAATTATCTGAGGCAACTGTGCTACCAACTGAACCACACATTTAAGGCTGAGACTTTACTTTTTGAGTTCCATAATGGGGAAAAGATAGAAGAATAGAACTAAACAGATATCTCTTAAAGAGAGCTACTGCCTGATGGCCTAAAAGGCTTCCTTCTGCGCTGTAAATTTCTATAATTGCCCGTTTTGCTTTGAGAAATTATTTACTTGACATCTCATGCTTGTGCTGCTTCAGAAATGGATTACACCTCACATCTTCTACTTCTGTTATTGCAAGTGCAAATGAAGTCTAACATGTAATCCATTTTCTCCTTGGCAATTGTAATCTCGTCATCAATTTCATTTTGCTAAGAACTAACCTAGTCCTTTGTCTCAGTCAACTGAGTACTGTAGTTACTCAATTGAGTACTGTAGTTATTGATTAACTGTACTGAATAACTATCAGCTTTTAATGGTACCTTTCATAGGCTTGGGGTTCAGCCAAAAGCTGTGAATTTTGTTTAACACAATTCATGTTTTTTCCTGTCTTATTCAAAGGCAAAACTAATTATGCGCTTGTGCTGCATACAGTAGAACATTTCTATTGCTTGCCCCAACAAATTCCCTGCAATAAAATAAAAAACAGATCAAACTGATCATTCACTCCAAAGTTTCTCCCACAAAAAAAGAGTAAATTCTCATTAGAGTATAGTCTGTGAAATGCTGTGAGATGTCTCGAAAATGTGATAAGGGCTGTATCAAAATGCAAGGATTATTATTCAGGCTGTTTGTGGGGCACTGCTTTACTCAAATTGACTGCCAAATTTGCCTAAAAAATACAGACATAGTACTTGACAGTATATACTGTTTGAGAAGTCCTCCTGATGTGAAAGGTGCTATATCAAATGTAATAATAATACTTACTCTTAATTTAGTAACAACAACAACATTACATTTGGAGTGCCTTTCACGTCGGGAGACATCCCAAGGCGCTGAACAGTCAGGAGTTGGGACCCAAGGAGGGGGTCCCGACCCCTGACTGTTCAGCACATTGGGACGATTGGGATGAGGGAGGGCAGGGTTGGGATGAGGGAGGGCAGAGAGGTAGGAGGGCGGCTGAAGTCATGGTCAAAGAGGTGGATCTTGAGACCAGCCTTGAAGGAGTCAAGGGAGGGAGCAAGGCAAAGGGATTGGGGGATGGAGTTGCAAAGTGTAGGGGCAGAGAGGCTGAAGGCCCAGTCACCGATGGTAGGGCGGGTCGGAGCAGGCTGGAACCTGCTGAAGAGAGGGAGCGTACAGGGTGATAGGGGCTCAGCACGTCAAAGAGGTAGGAAGGCTGTGGAAAGCCTTGAAAGTGAGGACAAGAATCTTGAATTCGATCCTTTGAGGAATGGAGAGTGAGTGGACCTGGACAAGTACGGGGGTGATGAGGTCATGGAGCCTGGTGCAGGAGAAAACGAGCTGCAGAGTTTTAGATGATCTGCGGCTGTGGAGGGAAGAGTTGGGGAGGCTGACAAGGAGGAAGTTGCAGTAGTCGAGCCTAGAGGTGACAAACACATGTGACTTGGAATCATAGAATTTTATGGCACAAAAGGTGGCCATTCGGCCCATCTAGTCTGTGCCGGCTCTTTGAAAAGAACAACTCAATCCTACTGCCCCGCTCTCTCCCCATAACCTAACAGACCTGTTCTCCCTAAATAAAGGTCTAATTCTCTTTTAAAAGCTGTTATCGAATCAGCCTCCATCATCTTTTCAGGCAATGCAGTCCAGATTCGAACAACCCACAGAGTGAAAAAGTGTCTCCTCAGCTCCCCTCTGCTTCGTTTTGAAACTATTTTAAATCTGTAACCACGAGTCACAGATTCGCCCACCAGTGGAAACAGTTTTTCCTTATTCACCCTGTCGAATCCCCTCGTGATTTTATAAACCTCTATTAGGTCTCCTCTCAACCTTCTCTGTTCCAAAAAGAATAAACCTAGCCTATCTAGCCTTTCCCCATAACTGAAGTCCCTCAATCCTGGTACCATTCTAGTAAACCTTCTTTGCACCCTTTCCAATGCCTTAACATCCTTTCTATAGTGTGGTGACCAGAATTGGACACAGTATTCCAGCTGAGGCCTAACCAAAGTTTTACAGAGGTTAGTCAGCACTTCCTGAAGGTTGTACTCTATACCCCTATTTATAAAGCCTAGTATCCCATATGCCTTCTTAACGGCTTTGACTACCTGTCCTGCCATCTTTAAAGAGTCGCTAACACAAATCCTCAGGTCTCTCTGTTCCCTCACGCCCTTTAAAATTGTACTATCTAGCCTATATTGCCTTCCCTCATTCCTTCTCCCAAAATGTATCACCTCACACTTTTCTGCATTAAACTTAATCTGCCATGTGTCTGCCCACTTTACCATTTTATCTATATCTTCTTGCAGATGGTTACTATCCTCCCCACTATTTAGTTGTTGAGATGTCTCAACCTTTTGATCCTATTCCTGCTTCTGCTCCTGCTTCTCACATCCAAAGCTGCTGAAACACTTCTTCATACTTTCATCATATCTTGTTTAAATGTCTCCAACAAACTTTTTTCTGATCTCCCTCACTCCACTTATAAGCTGCAGTTCATCCAAAACTATGCCATTCACATCTTCACCTACACCAATCTCAGCTCATCCATCACCCAGTCCCGTCAGTCTCAGCTGTCTCACAGTGGATCTACTTTAAGGTGTTTCCTTACATATCCATGTACATCTTGGTACATCCTTATCTCTTTTCTTCTACCTTTTCACCACCCTCTTCTGTGTCATTGTCGAGCCTTCAGTTTCTATGCCCCTAGGCTCTGGAGCTCCCTTTCTCTACACTTCCATCTCGCCACTTCTTTTCTATCTCTCAAATTCTATGGCCACCTCCCCAACATCCTCATTTCTTTTCTCGAACTCTGGCCCCATCCTTGTAAAGCACTCCAAAAAGGTACCCTGGGTCAGTGTGGTCCAACTTGCCTGTTTCATCTGCTTCTCCTTTGCCCCTATTACATCGGGCCCACCAGCTCCTTCTATAACCTGTAAATTCTATGTATTTTTATAATAATAATCCTTGCATTTGATATAGCACTATTCTCGTCTTCTGGACCAGTGGTTCTCAACCTTTTTCAGTAATGTACCCCATGTTGATTTTCATCATTATTGTGTACCCCACCGAACCACATACACACACACACACACTCATTCCACTTGCATTTTATGACCAAGCTTTCCTTATACTGTAGAACAAAATAACTAGCACATACAAAATGAGTGGAATAACAATTAAATATACAATTTGGAAAGCTATAAAATGCTAAAAAGCAGAGCTAAATAAGTCAATGTACCGCCACCTGTACCCCCTGGAAGTAATTTTGTGTCCCCTGGGGTACATGTACCCCTGATTGAGAACCGCTGTTCTAGACATCTCAAAGTGCTTCACAGAATATGCTGTAAAGTGAATTGACTGTGTATTTGTGAGCGAAACATGGCAGCCAATTGCACACAGCAGTGTCCCACAACCAATAGTGGATTGAAATTACCAATTTATTATTATTTATTTGAGCGATTATTATCAGGTACGCGGAGTAAGAAAACTTGTCCTTAAGAATTCCTACATGGAATAAAACCCAGGTCTCTTGCTTGCAAGGTGAGTGCTCTAGCTACTAAGCTACAGGACTCCAACAAGTTCTGGAAGGGAAACACAAAAATATTGCTTATGCAGCCAGTGGATATTTCTCAAATAGTAGCTGCTGTTGCTGTTGCATTGTGTGAAAGGTGTAGGCCAATATAATGATACTGACCAGGTATTCAAGGTGTTAACAATTTTGTGACTCAGTTTGGCTTTGTTGGGACAATGGAATTCTAACGGCATCACCACATACTTTTTGATTTTAAGTGGTTGAGAGCCAGTTTCTTTTCAAATAACTTTGACGGTGGAGTAATGAAACATTAATCATGTTTGACAATAGGAATATGAAGAGAGAAAAGACATGTCTACACTAGTAATATTGAATATATGAAGAATAATGGATACCTGGGAGATTGTTACAACATGTCAGTTCAATTGTGGGGTTCAGATAACACTATAAACCATAATAATGGATCTTGAGCAGTGTGTAAATCATAACTGAACCCTGAGATTCAATTCCCTTTCAGTGCTTTTATTTTAGTTTATCTAAAACTTCATTTTAATTTTCCTACTGTATTGTGCCCATCATTCCCCCCAGCAAACGGCTTGTGATTATTAGCCTGGTGACATGGTAATATAACTGTTCAGGAAGTTCATGCAGGGTAGGTGGTGGAATGTAGTAAGTTCTGTAGTGTATTGGTTAGAGCAATCTCCTTGTAAGTGACAGGAAAGGTGTTTGATTCCTGGGCAGAGCAAAATGTTAGGCAAGTTTCCTTACTCAACACACCTCTGGAAACTCCCTCCTTGTCGACCTTCCTGGCTCTTCCCTTCACATGCTGCATGTCATCCAGAACTCTGCAGCTCGTGTCTTCTCCCGCGCCAAGTTCTGCAACCACATTACGCCGACCCTCGCCCGGCTCCATTAACTCCCCATCCCCCAGAGGATCGAATTCAAGATCCTCGTCCTCACTTTCTTGGCCATTCACGGCCTTGCCCCTTCCTATCTCTCCAGTCTACTGTCTCCCTATGAACCTGCCCACCTCCTCCGTTCAGCGGGCTCCACATGTCCACCACCAGACCTGCCTTACCATCGGTGGACGGGGTTTCAGCCTCTCTGCCCCCACACTCTGGAACTCCATCCCACAGTCCCTTCACCTCGCTTCCTCCCTTGCCTCCTTCAAGGCCCTCAGGATCCTCCTCTTGATTGTGCCTTCTGCTGCCCTCTCAACTCTCTCCCTCCCCTCCCAACTCTCTCCCTCCCCTCCCCTCCTCCCTACCCTGCCTCTCCCTCTTGCTTGGATCCCAACCTGACCGTTCAGCACCTTGGAATGCACTCCCGACTTGAAAGGCGCTCTATAAATATAATTTTGTTGTTAGTGTTGTTACCTAGCAGTAAGTAGGAGCCCATTTGATAGTTGATTGATGGATCACTCTTCTGGGAGCAATAATCCCTTCCAAAAAAAAATAATAATAATTTGGTCACTCAATCCACAACTGTTTGTGGGACACAACTGGTGCACGTGGCTTCTGCGTTCCGCCCACAAAACATAGTCAGTTCACTTTAGTGGATATTCTGTGAAGCGCTTTGTGAAATCCCGAACACATGATAAGGCGCTATATCAAATGGCAGGATTATTATTAATAAGCAGCACATGGGTGCTCAGGAGTTCTTGGATGGTTCTTTCCTGGATTGTCTTCCATACTGCATACGTTCACATTGATCCCACAAACAAATCTTTGAGAGGAAGGTAAACTGATGTCTCCTTGCTATTTTTAATTCAGCTGTCAAGAGAAATCTTGTGGCAGGCTGAGAATTTAGTCACATTGAAGTGACAGAGAGATGGGACCTGGTATTAAGCAGAAATGTTCTTCCAATCAACTGGACTTGGGTTCGATTCCCAGGTAGGGCAAAATGTAAGGCAAGTTACTCCACACGCCTCTGTTTACATAGCAGTAAGCAGGAACCCAGTTGTTAGTTGATTGGCGGATTGCTTTCTGGGGGTAATCCCTTGAAACAAATATAATAATTTGGTCACTCAATCCACGACTGTATGTCAGACGCTGCAGTGTGCAATTTTGTTCATGTTTCGCCCACAATCTCCCAGGTATGCATTATTCTTCATAATTCACTTTACAGTATATTTTCTGAAGCCTTTGAGACATCCTGAAGACATGATGAGGTGCTATATCAAATGCAAGGAATTATTATTGCATTATATGTAACAGTTGAAGGAGGCATGTTTCTTTGCCCGATAGTCAATTAATAACAACAACAACAACAACAAAAATGCACTTATATAACGCCTTTCACGTCGGGAGGACGGTCAGGGCCTGAGCTGGGGAGTGGGCGAGAGTCGGGGTAGGGGGGAGGGAGAGTGGGAGAGCGGGAAGAGTTAGTGGGGCAGCCGAAGGCACGGTCAAAGAGGAAGGGCTTGAAACCAGCCTTGAAGGAGGAAAGGGAGGAAACAAGGCCAACGGGATGCGGGATGGAGTTCCACAGTGTGGGAGCAGAGAGGTTGAAAGTCCGGCAGCTGATGGTTGGGCGGTTAGGGCGGTGAATGCGGAACAGGCCTGAGTCTGCTGAACGGAGGGTGCAGGCAGGCTGATAGGGAGACAGTAGGTCATAGAGATAGGCGGGGGCAAGGCCGTGAATGGCCTTGAAAGTGAGGACGAGGATCTTGAATTCGATCCTCTGGGTGATGGGGAGCCAGTGGAGACGGGCGAGGGTGGGAGTGATGTGGTCGTGAAGCCTGGTACGGGAAAGTACATGAGCTGCAGAATTCTGAATCATCTGCAGCCTGTGAAGGGAGGGGCTGGGGAGGCCGACGAGGAGAGAGTTCCCGTAATCAAGCCTGGAAGTGATAAAGGTGTGGATGAGAGTTTCGGCAGCGTGAGGGGTGAAGTAATGGCAGAGTCTGGCAATATTGCGGAGGTGATGGAAGGCTGTGCTGGTCATGGAGCGGATGTGGGGGAGGAAGGATAGTTCGGGGTCAAACAAGATGCCCAGATTCCTGATTGGCTTAGAGGGGTGGAGAGAGCAGCCTTGAACGCTGATGTTGTCAGCGCCTGAGGTGCGGAGGTACTGACGTGAGCCAATCAGGAAGGCCTCTGTCTTGTTGACGTTGAGCTGTAGGAAATTTGCTCTCGTCCAGGACTCAATGTCGGACAATAACTGGGACACATTATTAAAAATAATGGTTGAGGCCAGGACACTGACTCATTTAAGAAAGAAGCTCTTATGGGAAGATTGGGTGATGTTCTGGAGGGATGTAACAAAATCGAGCGCAGACTAGCTGGGCTAAATGGCCAGTATGCTGGCTGGATCATTATAATAATAATAATCCTTGCATTTGATATAGCGCTTTTCACGTCTTCTAGACGTCTCAAAGCACTTCACAGGATATACTGTAAAGTGAATTGACTGTATATTTGTGGGCGAAACGTGGCTGCCAATTGCGCACAGTAGTGTCCCACAAACAGTCATGGATTGAAATGACCAATTATGGCATGATGCAGAAAAGTTCTCCTAGCAGACTGGACTATGTCGCTTTGAAATGAGCATGGGAGGTCCTCCCACTCCCCTCCCACTTCTCTCTGTCCTATAGCAATATATTGTGATGTGTTAACTAACATCCACAGTGCTATTTACCACATGCACATTGAATTTAATGACTTCATGATAATTATTTCGGGTCCTGTTTTTCAATGATCAAGTAGTAAATATGTGGAACAGGTTCCCCTCGAGAGTCAACGGAAGCATAAAATGTTGATTCTTTCAAAAGCAAATTGGCTAGGTTTCTTATAGGGAATAATATCTTGGGATATAGTATCTAGTTTTCCACTGCCTGGATGGTGAAAGGTTCTTTTGGCAGCCAATAGCGCATAGCAGCGTCCCACGTGGATTGAATGACCAAATCATTATAGGGTTTTTTTAGAAGAACTTATTATTCCCGGGAGGGAGTGTTGCTGCTGTACGTCCAGTGTGCAAGGATATGGTCCCACCTTGCCCCGAGGCAAGTTAGGTCGGTTTAATGGGACTTCAATCAAGCTATGTGTAGACATGTGACAATATGTCAATGACTGTGGAGTTCTGTAGCTCAGCGGTTAGAGCACTCGACAGCAAGTGAGAGACCCAGGTTTGATTCCCGGCTGGAGTGAAACCATGGAAAAGTTTTCTTATTCCATATGCCCAATAATAATCCCTTAAGAAAACCCCAAATAATATGCTCACTCAATCCACGACTGAGGGGGAAGTAGGTGCAGATTATATATATCCCAGGGAAGTAAGTCGAGATAATGGCCTGGCATGTGATGTGCGAGGAATGCGGGATGTGGGAGTTGATGGAGGGCAACCTGAGCCAAGGTGACTTCATCTGCAGCAAATGTCTGCACCTGAGGAAGCTCCATCTTAGAATAGCTGAGCTGGAGTATCAGGTGGAGACATTGCGGTGCATCAGGGAAGGGGAGAGCTTCTTAGATAGTTTCATCCTAGAGCCTGACACTCCACCAAGGCCTAGGGAACAAGAGTGCGCTGTTGCCAGCCACGGTCAGGACTGGGTGACAGTCAGACGACCGGGTATGCGAAGCCACAAGAATGGTGCAGAGAAACCCCAGACTGTAACCATTTCCAACAGGTATGAAGTACTTTCAACCTGTTTGGATAAGGAGGTCTGTGAGAAGGTTGGACAAACCAACTCCATAAAGACCATTTTAATAGGAGATACAACTGTCCGAGATATAGATAGGTGTTTTTGTGAACGGAAACGCGAATCTCGGAAGGTGTGTTGCCTACCAGGTGCCAGGGTTGAAGACTTGACTGAGCGGGTGCATGAAATTCTGCTAGGGGAAGGGGAAAATCCACTTGTGGTGGTCCATGTTGGGACCCATGAAGTTGAGAGGAAAAGACCTGAGATGCTCCAGGGAGAGTACCAGAGACTAGGGAGTAAACTGAAAAGTGGAACTTCGAGAGTGGTGATCTCTGGGTTGCTTCCAGTGCCTCGAGCAAGCCAGTTCCAGAATGCTAGAATGAGGCACATCAATGCATGGCTGGAGAAGTGGTGTAGGAAGGAGGGTTTCTGGTTCCTAGACCATTGGGACCAATTCTGGGGTAGGTGGAACCTGTACAAAATGGATGGGTTACACCTGAACAGGGCTGGAACCAATCTCCTTGCAGGGAGGTTGTCGAGTTTTGTGGGGGGGGGGCTTTAAACTAATCCCGGGGGGTGAGGGTGGGAAACTGATCAGTAGTTCAGATATGGAAGGGGTAACAAAGACGACAGGGGTAAGGGTAAGACGGGAGAAAAGTGCAGAGGAAGTAATTTGTGCCTTAGAGTGCATGTATGTAAATGCACGAAGTTTGAGAAATAAAATTGGTGAGCTGCAGGCTCAGGTTGCTGCGAGGCGATATGATGTTATAGCAGTAACAGAGACTTGGCTCCAGCATGGGCAGGAATGGGAGTTGAACATTCCTGGTTATAATGTATTCAGGAGGGATAGAGAAGGGAGAAAAGGGGGCGGGGTGGCAATTTTAGTTAAGGACTCAGTGACTGCCTTAGAAAGGAACGAGGTGGAAGAAGGACTAAAAACCGAATCTATCTGGTTAGAAATGAGGAATAAAAAAGGTGCAGTTACACTGTTAGGGGTATACTATAGACCACCAAATAGTGGGGAGGAGATAGACAAGCAGATCTGCAAGCATATCACGGAGAAATGCAGAGCTAATAGAGTAGTGATAATGGGTGACTTCAACTATCCCAACATAGACTGGCAGAATAGTAGAGTAAAGGGCAAGGAGGGAGAAGAATTCCTGAAGTGTGTGCAGGACAACTTTCTTGATCAGTATGTTTCCAGTCCAACGAGGAAAGAAGCATTGCTGGATCTAGTTTTGGGAAATGAGGTAGGGCAAGTTCAACAGGTTTCTGTAGGTGAGCATCTAGGGAATAGTGACCACAATATCGTTAGATTCAGAATAATTATGGAAAGGGATAAGGAACGATCACAGGTGAGGACACTCAACTGGAAAAGGGCTAATTTCAATGAGTTGAGGTGGGACCTAGCCAAGGTGGATTGGAAAGAAAAATTGGCAGGTAAGACAACTAACGAGCAGTGGGCAGCGTTCAAAGAGGAGATAGTTCAGGCACAGGTCAAAAGCATCCCCACAAAGGTGAAATGTAAGGCATCCAAACCTCCCTGGATGACTAAGGAAATCGGGGCCAAAATAAACCAAAAAAAAGAGGCTTATGATAAGTGTCAGGCTCAAAATTCAGAAGGGAACCAAGCAGAATATAGGAAGTGTAGGATAGAACTACAAAAGGATGTTAGAGGGGCAAAGAGACTGCATGAAAAACAATTAGCGAGTAAGATTAAGGGGAACCCTAAGGTTTTTTACCAACATATTAAGAGTAAAAGGTTGGTCAAGGATAGGGTGGAGCCAATTAGGGACCTAGGAGGAAATCTCATTGCGGAGGCAGAGGGCATGGCTGATGTACTGAATGAGTACTTCACCTCTGTCTTCACAAAAGAAAAGGATACAGCCAATGCCATGGTATTAGAGGAGAGGGTAGGAGAAATGGATAGAATAATTATAACCAGAGAGGAAGTTCTAAAAAGGTTGACGTTGCTCAAGGTGGATAAGTCACCTGGTCCGGATGGGATGCACCCTAGGTTACTAAGTGAGGCACGGGAGCAAATAGCAGGGACTCTGGCCACGATCTTTCAATCTTCCTTAGACACAGGGGTCGTGCCAGAGGACTGGAGGATAGCTAATGTTACTCCCTTGTATAAAAAGGGGCAGAAGGACAAGCCTGGTAACTACAGACCAGTCAGTCTAACTTCGATAGTGGGCAAACTTCTACAGTCCATAATCAGGGACAAGGTAGATCTTCACTTAGAAAGATATAGGCTAATAAAGGACAGTCAACATGGATTTGTTAAAGGCAAATCTTGCCTTACAAATCTGATAGAATTTTTTGATGAGGTAACGGAATGGGTGGATAATGGTAGCGCAGTTGATGTAGTTTACATGGACTTTCAAAAGGCATTTGACAAAGTGCCACATGAGAGACTTATTATGAAATTAAAGGCCCATGGCGTAAAAGGGACAGTGGCAGAGTGGATCCACAACTGGCTGCGAGACAGAAAGCAGAGAGTTGTAGTGAGCGGCTGTTTTTCAGATTGGAGGGAAGTGAGCAGTGGTGTGCCACAGGGATCAGTTTTGCGACCATTGCTGTTTGTAATCTACATCAATGATCTGGACTTGGGTGTACGGAGTACAGTTTCCAAGTTTGCAGATGACACTAAGTTAGGGAGAATAGTAAATAGTGAGGAGGATACTAGCCATCTGCAAGAGGATATAGACAAATTGGTAAATTGGGCAGACACATGGCAGATGAAGTTTAATGCAGAGAAGTGTGAGGTGATGCATTTTGGGAGAAGAAATGAAGGGAGGCAATATTAAATGGTGTGAAGGAACAGAGAGACCTGGGGATTTGTGTTAGTGACTCGTTGAAGGTGGCAGGACAGGTAGACAAGGCTGTTAAGAAGGCATATGGGATACTAGGCTTTATAAATAGGGGTATAGAGTACAAAAGTCAGGAAGTGCTGACTAACCTCTATAAGACTTTGGTGAGGCCTCAGCTGGAATACTGTGTTCAATTCTGGTCACCACACTACAGAAAGGATGTGAAGGCATTGGAAAGGGTACAACGAAGATTTACTAGGATGGTGCCAGGATTGAGGGACTTCAGCTATGAGGAGAGGCTAGATAGGCTAGGGTTATTCTCTCTGGAGCAGAGAAGATTGAGGGGAGACCTAATAGAGGTTTATAAGATCATGAGGGGTTTCGACAGGGCAAAACTATTTCCACTCGTGGGTGAATTTGTGACTCGTGGTCACAGATTTAAAATAGTTTCAAGGCGAAGTAGAGGGGAGCTGAGGAGAATTTTTTTCACTCAGCGAGTTGTTCGAATCTGGAATGCATTGCCTGAAAAGGTGGTGGAGGCTGATTCGATAACAACTTTTAAAAGGGAATTAGATCTTTATTTAGGGAGAACAGGTCTATTAGGCTATGGGGAGCGGGCAGGGCAGTGGGATTGAATCGCTCTTTTCAAAGAGCCGGCACAGACTAGATGGGCCGAATGGCCTCCTTTTGTGCCGTAAAATTCTATGAATCTATGAATCTATGAATCTATGATCAGCGCTTTGGGATGTCCTCCTGAAGTGAAAGGTGCTATATAAGTGCAATTTTGTTGGCTGCACGTTTCGCCCATGGAATATACGGTCAGTTCGCTTTATAGTATATGTTTAGATCGGCTGCGAGAGGTCCAGAGACCTGTTTAGGCGTTATATCAAATGCAAAAACTGCAGGGGTTATTAACCCAGGGACCAGTCAATGTGTTAATTATCACAAGACCGCTAAATTCAATGAATGTGTTAATTCGCAGCATCAGTGTTAATTAAAATATCACAGCATTGCAAGTTTCACCCCATAGTAACACCTTCTGGCAAGAACAGGGCATTAGTCTATGAGCCAAACCTTTAAACCTCCCACACAAGTCCCTTGACACATCTGTCTTAATCCATTTCATTGTCAGGAACTGGTGTTGTTCGCTTATTGAAACCTTTAATTCAATAAATCCTGGAGTGGAGTCCTGTAGCATATTAGTTAGAGCATTTGTGTTACGTGTGAGGAACTGATTTTGATTCCCCGGCAGGGCAAAATGTAAGGCAATTAGCTACACACATTCTCTATCTCTTTTTCTCTTCGACCTCGTCTTTGGTCACTTTTCTACCCCTGCCCCTGGCTTGGTCCCGGGATCCGTTATTGTTAAGTGCTCTAAGATGCCGTCTGGTGTGGAGGGCCCTATATAAATTGAAGTTGTTGTTGTTGTTATTGTTGTATCAGTATATTTTGTGAAGTGGTTTGAGACATCGCAAAAACGTGATAAGGGGCTTTCATCAACTGCAAGGATTATTATTATTTTTTCTTCTTTAGGCAAATCTGAAGGAATATTTATATGGATCAAGTTATCTGATAGAGGTCATATTATTGCAATTCGTCTACAAAATACAGTAAAAATCCTGTGAGGTGGTTTGTGATGTTTTGACAATGTAATAAGCTGCTATATCAAATGCAGTTCCAGCGTTTTTGGTTTGCCTGACCGTACTAACGTTGAGAAAATTTCCTCAACAATATTTCGCATAAGGTCATTTACACTTCAAAACATCTCACCTCGAAAAGGTCAGCCAATTAATTTCCCATCACTAAGAAGCTGGGACACGCGAGAGATTAAACGTGACTTTTACAGGTCACGGGGGATCTGAATACGAGACGGCAACACCTGCGTATATTACCAGCTGGAGATGAAGCCAGAATGATTGATTCCCTTGAAGCAACAATGGATTCGCTGATCTTGAATGTTTTGTCCCATTACTGATACAGTGATGACTGTCACTGACTATGACTGGTGCAAAGGGATGAACTTGTAGATGTGACAAGTGCTGAGCTGTGCTTTTTCTGTCCCTGCAGAACACAAAGCTACGGTTAGGTGGTAAGCCCTTGATAGCCACGGCCTCGCGCTTCTGAAGATGTGACAGGCTATGAATTGGAAGTGCTGTCTGAGAACCAACAGCAACAACAACAAAATTACATTTATAGAGTGCCTTTCCCATCGGGAGGATGTCCCAAGGCGCTGAACAGTGAGGTCAGGACCCAAACAAGGGAAAGGGGCAGGGTAGGGGGGGAAGGGTGGGAGAGAGTTAGGAAGGGAGGGAGAGTTGGGAGGGCAGAAGAAGGCACGGTCGTAGAGGAGGGTCTTGAGACCGACCTTGAAGGAGACGAGGGAGGGAGCGAAGTTAAGGGACTGCGGGAGAGAGTTCCAGAGTGTGGAGACAACTACATTTCAATGTGGATGGCGTACCATTTTGTTACTATCTAACTTTTAAAAAAGGAATTTTGAGTGAAGCAATATCCAAAGAAAGAGTTATAAGATCACTAGGGAGGGTTAGATGATAAACGCTCTTCATCCATCTTTGGTCCTTTCACTAAGCAACCATTCCGTTCTCCCATTATAGCACTGAGTTGTAACTTAAATGAATCATGATAATAAAATAATAATAATAACTCTTGCATTTGATATCATGCCTTATCATGTCATCGAGTCAAATCTACCTTTTCAGGTGGACCTTAAAGATCCCATGGCGCTATTTCAAAAGCGAACAACAACAAAATTACACTTGCATAGCGCCTTTCACGTCAGGAGGATGTCCAAAGGTGCTGGACAGAATTGTTTCAGACCCAAGCTGGGGTCGGGGATGGGGAGGGTGAAGGGAAAGGGGGTGATTTGGGGGTGACTAATGGGACTGTCGAAGAGAAGGATCTTGAGGCAGGATTTAAAGGAGGCCAGGGAGGGGGCGAGGCGGCGGGACTGTGGGATGGAATTCTAGAGGTAGGGGTAGAGTGACTGGAGGCTCACCCACCAATGGTGGGGCAGGTGGGTTGGGGGACATGGAGTAGGCTGGAGCCTGCTGAGCGGAGGGGGCGGCAGATTGTTAGGGGGTTAGGAGGTTGCAGGGGTAGGGTGTGGCGAGGCCATGGAGGGCTTTGAAAGTGAGGACCAGAATCTTGAATTGAATCCTTTGGTTGATAGGGAGCCAATGGGAGTGGACGAGAATGGGGAAGATGGGGTCACGGAGCTTGGAGCAGTAGAGGACAAAGGCCGTAGAGTTCTGGATTATCTGCAGTCCGTGGAGGGAGGAATTGGGAAGGTCGACAAGCAGGATGTTGGCGTATTCAAGCCTGGATGTGATGAAGGCAAGGAAAGGGAGTTTCTTTCCTGTGAAGTACTGTGGGATATCTCAATTACATGACAAGGCATTGTATCAAATGCAAAGATTATTATTATCATCATAAATCTTTATCAAGGGCTAAGCATTCTGAAATGCCATGAGAGAAATATATACTACACCAAAATGGAATTTTTCCACACAGTTTATAAATATATATTTACTTCATTTCATGAGAAAGTTTGGAGCCATTGTTCATTAGCCAAGATAAACTTGGAGCAAGACCCAAAAGCCTGGACTGTCAGTCGAGGTTCCTGAAGAAAACCATCTGTGGAGGAGGCTGTGATAGAAAGTGTTGCCTGTTTCCTGGAGGGTATGAGAGAAAGGGTGTCTGGTTGAGTGCGAGTGCTCATGGAGCTGTTAATGCCTGGGATTCAAGAATAAGTTCTTCCAAGTTTTGTGGTAGAATCCATGATAGGACTTTTAATAATAATAATAATCCTTGCATTTGGTATAGTGCCTTATCATTTTTATGTAGTCCTGTAGCTTATGAGCAATCACAGCATAAGTGAGGGACCTGGGTTAGATCCCCGGCAGGGTGAAACCTTGGGCAAGTTTCCTTACTCCACATGCCTAATAATAATCCCTCCAAAAAACAATAATAACTTGGTCATTTCAATTCCACGACTGGTGTGTGCAATTGGCTGCCGGGTTTCGCCCACAATTATGCAGTCAATTCACTTTACAGTATATTCTGTGAAGTGCTTTGAAATGTCTATCTATAGCAAACACGAGGACTAATATTATTATTAGTATCAGATGTCTCAAAGCACTTTACAGGATATACTGTAATGTGAAATGACTATGTGCTTGTGGGATTGTTGGCCAGTGGACAGTCAAGTGGGACCCCATCTTAATATCTCATTTAAAGGACAGCACCAACAACAATGCAACATTCCCGGAGCAGCACAATGGAGTGTCAACCTGCGCTATGTGAGTTCCAAGTCCTAACATGGAGCTTGAATCCACAACCTTTTGACTTATAACAACTACAACTTCGATTTATATAGCGCCCTCCACGCTGGACGGCATCTCAGAGCGCTTAGAGGTAAGAGTGCTATCATCTGGGCCAGGCTGACACCAAGGCAAGGTCAGTATTGAAACATCGTACCTAAATGCTGAGTCCAATTTAAGTGAATTAAACGTTAGTTTTGAAATAATTTTTGTTCATTGCTTGGAAGTCATTAGTATGCCTGACCAGCCTTTCAATAACGCAACATCCATAGTGAACACAGACCATTGAAGTTATCTAATCTATAATACATGTAAGGATAGAAATGGCAAATGAAATTTGATGCATTCAAATTTAATTTGATACATTTGGAGAAAACGAGTGAAGAGAGCAAGTAGATTGTGAATGGAAAAGCAGACAGATCTGGGGTTAAAGTACATAAATCCACATAAAAGTGGAATGTAAAATGCCAAAACCATCAAGAAAACAGTTTATATAGCAGTTTTATTTTCTAGAATATTAAAAATCAAAGAGGCAATGGTAGATGCATACAAATTGTTAGCCACAGTTAGAATGTTGTGTTCAGTTGTGGTCATCCCAGTTCAGGAAAGACATCAAGGTGATAGAGGTTGTCGGAGGAGATTCACTGAGATTCTATCCTATTTATAAACCTATATTTATACATTGCCTCTTCTGTTTTATATTCTATATCTCTATTCATCAAAACTTACTCCAGAGGTTTGGTAGAACTCAGGATAGATTTAGTTACATAACGTTTAGGGTGTGCATTGATTGTTGAGAGGTCAGTTTTATAATAATAATAAACCTTGCATTTGATATAACACCTATCGCATTATTGAGATGTCTCAAAGCTCTTCATAGAATGTACTCTAATGTGAACAAAACACAAAATCCTGCAGATGCTGAAAATCTGAAACCAAAACAGAAGTTGCTGGGAAAACTCAGCAGGTCAGACAGCGTCCATGGAAAAAGGAAAGTGGGTCAACTTTTCAGGTCCACCACTCTTCATTCAGAACTGAGGCATGTTGGGAGGGAGAGGTTTTTAAGGACAAGTTAGAGAGGGGGAGGCAGGACAATGAAGACAAAGGAGTCAAAGAAGACAGAAAAAGAAAAGAAAGGAGAAAATGTGTTAATTGATGGGTTAAAGATGTTGTAGTGGTGCAAAACAAAAAGGGGTGGGTTTAAATAAAACTAGGGAGAAGAGGTGTTAATAGTGAAGAGCAGGCAACACACCAGAGAGGCAAGGGGTGTCTGGAATTGATGATTGTAATGGGGGAGGGGGAGCTTTTATTGTCTGAAGTAGGTGAAATCGATGTTGATGTGCAGGCAGGCTGATAGGGAGACAGCAGGTCAGAGATATAGGCGGGGGCAAGGCTGTGAATGGGCTTGAAAGTGAGGACGAGGATCTTGAATTCGATCCTCTGGTTGATGGGGAGCCAGTGGAGACAGGCGAGGGTGGGAGTGATGTGGTCGGATTAAAAAAGCATTTTGAACATTAAAAAAAAAATTCAGACTTCATGACTCATCCGAGGACCTCCACGACCCTGATTTGGATCGGGACCGGAGCTTGGGAACCACTGCTCTAAAGTGAATTGGCTTTATGGGTGAAACGCAGTAGTCATGGATTGAGTGACCAATTCATTATTTTTCTTTTTGGGAGGGATTATTACCCCCGGAAAAGCGATCCGTCAATCAACTAACAACCGGGTTCTTACTTACTGCTAGTTGAACTGAGGCATGTGTAGTAAGAAATTTTGCCCAGTGTTTTGCCCTGCTGGGAATGGAACCCAGGTCATCTCGGATGCAAAGCGTTTTCTCTACCGCTAAGTTACAGGATTCCTCAAAAATTTCAGGTTGCTCTCAGGTCTAATCCAAACTGCAAATTGCCAACATAAACAGCAAATGTTACCGTTTGTCAAAGTCAGCACTTTCCCACACTACTGAGAGACCTCAGTTCTCTTGCGAACATGGGAAAAAACCCACTGATTTCATATTATCTCACATTTAAACGTGTGTGCAAACACTCTCTCACACACATGCACACCATTGTATAAAAAAGCAGAGAGTGAGTTCAAGGCTATGACTTAATTTTACTACTCAGATAAAATTTTAAAAAAAAGCTCTCGAGATGGTTCAGGAGTTTATCTAGTGAATTGCTGAGGCTTGAATTCTTGGAAACATAGCTCAATGTGGACAATAGTGAGCAAGTCTAATTTTAGTCACTTGCTTCTGAGTCAGAAGGTTGTGGGCTCAAATCCAACATCAGCACTTTTGTTGACATCATTGCAGTGCTGGGAGTGTGCTTTAGTCTCATGGGTGCTGTCCTTCGAATGAAATGTGTTTTTCACACAAAGGGTAGTGGAGATCTGGAACTCTCTCTCCCAAAAGTCTATGGATGCTGGATCCATTCAAATTTTCAAGACTGAAGTGGATATATAATAATCCTTGCATTTGATATAGTGCTTTTCCCGTTTTCTAGACGTCTCAAAGCGCTTCACAGAATATACTATTAAGTGAATTGACTGTATATTTGTGGGCAAAACACGGCAGCTAATTGAGCACAGCAGTGTCCCACAAACAATTGTAGCTTGAAATGACCAAATTTTTTATTGTGATTTTTTTGGGAGGGATTATTATTAGGCATGTGGAGTATGGAAACTTGCCTAAAGTTTCAGTCTGACCTGCCTGGATTTGAGCACAATTCTCATGCTTGTAAGGCGAGTGCTCTAACCACTGATGTTACAGGACTCCAAATATTTGTTAGGTAAGGATATCATGGAATATGGGGCAAAGGCGGGTAATGGGAGTTGAGGTGCAGATCAGTCACGATCTACAATAAAAAATTAGATAGCGTTTGCATTTAAATAGCGCCTTTCACATGGTGCAGTGTATAACAATAATCCCTCCAAAAAAAACTACAATAATAAAATTGGTAATTTCAATCCACGACTGTTTGTGGGACACTGCTGTGCGCAATTGACTGCCGCGATTCGCCCACAAATATACAGTCAATTCACTTTATAGTATATTCTGTGAAGCGCTTTGGGATGTCAATAAGATGTGAAAAGTGCTATATCAAATGCAAGCATTATTTAATATTATTATTATAGTGTCCCAGAGCGATTGGATCTAATAGAATGACGGCTTGAGGGGCTGAATGGCCTACTCCTGTAATTATATTCCTTTGTTAAGTTGTAGTCTCCATTTAGGTGGACGCTAAAGATCTTGTGGCACTATTCGGAAGAGAATAGAATTTTTCATGGTGTCCTGACCAACGATCCCCTGGATGAAAATAGATCATTCACTTCATAGCTGTTTGTGGAATTTTGCTGTGTACATTGGAACAGTTACCCATAAATAGAATCACAACACTTGACATCAATTATCCTGAAGCGTTTTGAGATATTTAATTGTCATAAGGGCTGCATTCAATTCGAAGATTCTTCTTCTTTTATAATACTCATGGCTAATAAAGACAGCAGCCAATTATGCACAGCAGTATCCCAAACAGTCGTGGATCGAGTGACCAAATTTAAAAACATTTTTGAAGAGATGATTATCCGCCGAGAAAAGCGATCCAACAATCACTAACAATCAGATTCCTACTTATTGCTAGGTAAACAGAGATGTGTGGAGTAAGGAAACAGGCCCAACATTTCACCCTTCTGGGAATTTAACCCAGACACTCTCACTTGCGAGGCGAGTGATCTAACCACAAAGCTACCTAACTCCAGAACTATATTTGGGGGATTGTTAGCCAAAACATTGGAAAAAATCCCGTCTGACACTGCAGTGCTCCCTGACATCCTCCCCATCCCCACTCACCCCCACCTCCACCCCCAAGCAGCATTGTATTGAATTAGCTATCTCCAAATTAAGGAATGCCTGTCTAGCACATTACAATGATAAAGTAATCTTAATGCTATTTCAGTCGTTCTATAGGTCAGTACTTCATCTCTAACACTCCCCATTGAACAAATGCAGCATTGATTTATTTGCCCAGTTTTTAATGCAAGAACGTGCAGATCTTGATAAGGAGACACAATTAATTTTTTTTGCAGCTTGTAAAATGTATTGGATACAAATTCAAAATAGCTGGCTGCACAGAAGAGCGTTTGAAAATATGCCTTTGTACACTGACTCGGGCTTATGAGCTGCTTATCAAAAGCTTGACAGGCAGACTAGGATTCAGTACAGAAAAAACATAGAGAGATCATATCAATATACTTTGGGATTTATACTGCATCTTGTGAGACCACCAAGTTAAGCTTCAATAAAATATACTATATCACCCCACTCTACTGCTTTTAAAAGACCACGTATCTCTCTGCACTTCTTGAATGAAGGGCAGCCAATACTATAGTATTAGAATTTTTCTCATTTCTTGTCTTTATTTGGGGCGCCCTGCTGCTTATTTACAGATTATGTTTGAGAAATTACTCGTCAAAATTGAACTTTTTTTTTCACAATGGAAGTGAGTTGCGGGATCAACCTTGAGAGAAGACGTTTCAGAGGAGTACAACAATTTATATGGGATTGAAAAAGTAAACCCAGATAAATATTTTATGAGGCTCGAAAAAGCCAACAGCAACAAATTTACATTTATATAGTATGTTTCACTTTGAGAGGATGGAGTCCTGTAGCTCAGTGGTTAAAGCACTCGCCTCACAAGCAACCTGTGTTTGATTCTAGGCAGGGAGAAATGTTTTCTTACTCCACACACCTCTGTTTACTTAGCAGTAAGTAAGAACCCGGTTGTTAGTCGCTTTCCCAGGGTTAATAATTCCTTAAAAAAATTCATTTGGTCCTTCAATCCATCACTGACAATGCTATGTGCAATTGGCTGCCATGTTTTGCCCACAAAATATACACTCAATTCACTTTTTAAGTATATTCTGTGAAGTGCTTTGAGACATATAGAATATGTGATAAGGCTCTATATCAATGTAAGCATTATTATTGATATTATTAACTGTATTATGTTCCAAGGCACCATAAGGTAGGAAATGGGATACAGATTTAAGGTTCAAAGGGAATTTCGGAACAGACACCAAGAGGGTAATTAATGAGTGGAACAAGGGAGGATGTGGAGTCCAGGACACTGGAATTCACTTATAAACTAGGTTGATGCTATGATGCGAGAAAGGAATGGTGTGTGAAATCTTGTGGGCTGAACTGATCTTGTGATTTTTGATTGTTATATATTAGTAATAATAACAACAATAATCGATGCATTTGATAAAAGTCCTTATCATGTATTCGAGACGTCTCAAAGCGCTTCACAGAATATATTTTAAAGTGAAAGGCGAAGTACTGCAGATGCTGGAAATCTGAAATAAAAACAGAAGTCGCTGGGAACAAGCAGCGGGTCAGGCAGCATTTATGGAGAGAGGAAAGTGAGTTATCATTTCAGATCAATGACCTTTCACAGAAAGTGAATTGACTGTATATTTTGTATACATATTGCAAAGTGAATTGACTATATTTTGTGGGTAAAATTGTGCAGAATATGCTTCTATCATGGAAATCAAAATAACCCTGCAAATCCTCAAGGTTACAGTGTTACACAATGCAATTTACAAAACAATTTGCATTTATACAGCGCCTTTCACGTCTAAAGGACGACTCAAAGCACTGAGTATCAAAAGTAGTGTTGTGCTGGACAGGTACTGTAAGACGAAAGTTCTGCTTTGTCTGCTGTTTGCAAAGATCCTTTTTGTGATATTGCCTTTCATCATGTCAAGCCAGCTTTTAGTTTACAACACAGAACTGCCCAGACAATTGTACAATTTGGCATTTTCAACGAGAAAAGCTAAGATGTAGTGTGGGAACCAGGAATAATAAACAAACTGGATCTCAGTTGAACACCTCATTCCGAACAACTGGGTCTCAGACAATGTAATGCAACTCACAACTATTGCATTGGAATATCGGTCTACACCAGATTGGTTTAACTGGTGGCTAATGGATTGATTTCATCAGCCCTCCCTCTCCACCCACCTTTCCATTTCAACTGGTTCAACCACTCCCTCCATAACCCGTAAATTTTGCTTTGTTGCAATGAAATAATAATATGAATCCTTGCATTTAACATAGTGCCTTTTCATATCTTCATATCAAAGCACTTCACAGAATATACTGCAAAGTGAATTGACTATAGATTGTCCCACAAACAATTGTGGAATGAGTGAACAATTTATTTTTATTGTTATTTTTTGAAGGAATTTTTACCCCTGGAAAGGCGATCTGCCAGTTGACTAACAAGGCTCCTACTTACTAATAAGTGAGCAGAGGAATGTGGAGCAAGGAAACTTGCCCAACATTTTGCCCTGCTGGGAATCGATCCCAGGTCTTCTGTTTTCTGGAAGGAAAACACCAAAATATTGCATATGTAGCCTGCGGATGCTTCTTAAATAGGGCATCCAGCCCTTAGCAGCCAAAATTTTGGACCACCCTGGTCTAGACTGTAAGTTCAAAGACCAGGAGTGGGTTCAAACTTAAAACATTGTCATTTAGAGGTGGAAAAATGTCACCAACTGGGCCAGGCTGAGGTGAGAGAGATGTGCACACATGAGAGAGAATGGAATAGAGGAGTATGGGGGAAGCTAGAGAGGATGGATTGGATATGTGAAGGTTTCTGCATAAACACTGGCATGGATTAGTTGGACCGAATGCTCTGAATCAGTGCACTGAATCAGATTCTATGTAATATGTGAAATTGTTTCCTTGACTAGCAGAAGAGCTAATTTTGTTTTTCTGTTAAAAACTATTTTGTTAGAAATGGCTATAGAAATGATATTAAATTAGGATTTTAGCATAATAGTGATTTTGAACTTCATGTGTTGGTCAAATAATCTTTTCTAATAATGTTAATGAGATATGCAGTGTTTGTGCAGTCTACTCATTAAATTATCCTAATGCAGGAAACTTAATGACATTCTTAATGTAATACATTTTAAATGCACACAGAGTGGCATGTTAATGTGAATAATCATTTGCTATTTGAACACCCGGCTAAAGTAGGTAAATATTTTCTCATGCACCCAATGCATTTTCTATTAAAATATTGCATGAGTAACAGTCTCACAAATATTTTTTTGGGGTCAACCGAGTGTCTGACACATGCCTCCCTGCTATACATATCTCAGACAGATTGTTATAATGGAATGCACTCTGCCTCCCTGGAAGGACACATCCTGCTTACTTAATTCCAGAAAGTATAACTGAAAATAGGGTCTCCAAATAGTTTGGAGACTTAGTTTGCAAGAGAGAATAAAGTGAGTGAGTCGTCTTGGAGAAATCTGGGAATGGAGTTTCATAGAGGTCGACACCATGTACAACAACAACCAAATTACTGTAGGTTTATAGAGCGCCTTTCAAGTCGGGTGGACGTCCCAAGGCTCTGGTAGCTGAACAGAGCAATGGAAGCTGGATAGAGTGGAGGATGTGGAGTAGGCCGGTGTTGGCTGAGTGAAGGGAATGGCTAAGTTGATACAAGGGAATGAGGTAGCAGGCGAAGAATGGGAGCAAAGCATGGATGGGATTTAAAAGACCATAGATGGATTCAATCAATAATCTTTCCTTTAAAGGTTCAAAGAATACAAGTCATTTTTTCTATCTGGATATTTAACCTTTCCTTAAAGGTCGCGTCGGGTAAACACATAACAGAACTTGAGCTGATAGTCTATGCCAGGGTAGTCCTACCCTTTGACTGATGGGGCCAGATATCCTTTTCAAGAAATGGGCCACATAAGCAATATTTTTGTGTTTCCCTTGCAGAAACATAGCATAACATTTAGGAGCTATGGAAGAAGGGAGCATGTGGGCCAGGTGCAATAGAGATTAAATTGTCCTGCAGGCCACCAATTGGACCACCCTTAGACTCACAGGGCTGTAATAATAATACTTGCATTTGATCCTGTGCCTTATCACATCGTTGAGACGTCTCAAAGCGATTCATAGAATCATAGAATCATAGAATTTTACGGCACAAAAGGAGGCCATTCGGCCCATCTAGTCTGTGCCGGCTCTTTGAAAAGAGCGATTCAATCCCACTGCCCTGCCCGCTCCCCATAGCCTAATAGACCCGTTCTCCCTAAATAAAGATCTAATTCCCTTTTAAAAGTTGTTATCGAATCAGCCTCCACCACCTTTTCAGGCAATGCATTCCAGATTCGAACAACTCGCTGAGTGAAAAAAATTCTCCTCAGCTCCGCTCTACTGCGCCTTGAAACTATTTTAAATCTGTGACCATGAGTCACAGATTTAAAATAGTTTTAATATATTAGATTTAATATAATTCACAGAATATATAATAATAATAATCCTTACATTTGATATAGCGCTTTTTATGTCTTTTATATGGACGTCTCAAAGGGTTTCACAGAATATATTGTAAGGTGAATTGACTGTATTTATGTTGGGTGAAACTGGCAGCCAATTATGCACAGCAATGTCCCAGAAACAGTAGTGGATTGAAATGACCAATTTTTTTTTATTTTTGAGGGATTATTATCAGGCATGTGGAGTAAGGAAACTTGTCCAAGGTTTCACCATGATCTGCCTGGAATTGAACCCCGGCCTCTCGTTTGAAAGACGAGTGCCTTAACCACTGAGTTACAAGACTCCACTTATGCTACAGCTTAAGCTAAATTTAAATTACAATATATATTGTAAAATGGATTTTCTGGACGAAATGCAGCAGCCAATTGTGCATAGCAGTGTCCCAAAAACAGTCATGGATTGAGTGACCATATTTTTAATGGATTATTAGCCCCAGAAACCAATCTGCCAATCGACTAATATTCGGGTTCTTATGTACTGCGTGCTGTGTAAGGAAACTTGCCTGAGGTTTTGCTCTGCCTGGAAAGAAATTGTTAGGCTGAGTAATGAAAGAACAAAGAAGTTAGCATTTTCCCAGAGCTTAATAGTCATTTGGACTCCAGCTTTAAGTTAATATCGCTCACAATATAATGAGAAACACTAATAACGCAAAGTGTGCATCGGTTTAATTAATCTGTGACTCAGTCAAAATGCTGCTTGTTCAATTTCAAAGATTTTTTAATTTTCAAAAGGATTTAAACACTACAAATTAAGCTCGGGCATTCAGACTTGAGAGAAGATGGTTCAGAGGAGACTCCCATAGAGGTATATAAAATTTCAATGATAGAACACAAAGAAGAAGAACAACAAAATTATATTTGTACAGCATCCTTCATGTCGGGAGGACATCCTAAGGCGCTGGACAGTCAGTATTTCAGACCCTAGCTGGGGTTGGGATCGGGGCGGGTGGAGGGAAAGTGGGGGTGACCAATGGCATGGTGAAAGAGGATGGTCTTGAGGCAGGACTCGAATGAGGCTAGGGAGTGGGTGAGGCTGTGGGATCGTGGAATGGAATTCCAAAATTTGGGGGCAGAGTGGCTATGATGGTAATAATAGCATTGGCCTAGATTGCGTCAGTCCCCTTGTGAGTCTTGAACCCACAACCTTTCGAGTTCAAGATCCTCGTCCTCACTTACAAGGCCTTACACGGCCTTGCCCCGCCCTATTTAACCAATCTACTTTCCCCCTACAAGCCCACCCGGACCCTCCGTTCAACAGGACTTGGCCTGCTCCAAGCCCCCCGCCCGAACCGCCCCACCATCGGAGGCCGGGCCTTCAGTTTCTCTGCTCCCACCCTATGGAATGCTATCCCTCAATCCCTCCATCTCGTTTCTTCCCTTTCCTCTTTCAAGGCCGGTTTGAAGACTTTCTTCTTTGACCGTGCCTTTTGTTCCACCCCGAATTTTTCGACCTCCCCTTCGTGTTTCACCCCTTCCCAAACACTCCCCTCTCAGCTCGGGTCACACGCCTCCTGTTCAGCGCCTTGGGACGTCCTCCCGACATGAAAGGCGCTCTATAAATGTAATTTGTTGTTGTTGTTGTTGATTAAGAGGTGAGAATGCTATCAGCTAAGCTAGGGTGATTCACAAGTCTTACTGCCTTTAAAGTAACTGACAATAGGTTTACAGTAATGTTCCACAAACAGTCATGGACTGAATGATCCAATTTATTTTTGAGGGCACTATTACTCCCAGAAAGTGATCCACCAATCGACTAACAACCGGGTTCTAATTTATTTCAAGGTGAACACAGGTGTGTGCATGAAATAAACTTGCCTAAGGTTTCTTCCCAGCAGGGAATTAAACCCGGGTCTTCTCACTTGCGAGGTGAGCGGGCTAAACATTATGCTACTGTGCGCTACAGAGATCAGCGAACTCGGCACAGGTTAGGATACGTAGGCGGATTTGCATGGTGTCAAGCTCAGTGCCTTTACATGCCAAGCTATCATTGGAAACATGGCCACTCTGTTGACAACAAGAAAACAAAAGTAGTGAAGAGTTTAAAGAGGACAGTGAAGATATTTCTTCCTGTTAAATCATTACATTTTGAAGGAAGTTTGAAGGGAGGTCAATTTGTTCTCATTGGAAAGTGAAAGCCTGAGGCAGGGGTACATATACCAGGTTTCTAAATCATCCCTCATGCTTAGAGTGTTAATTTATTGAATAAAATGTCAGCAAGCACAGTGAATGATCACTCACTGGTGACATTTAGAAGGGTTATCGACAAATTTGGGATTTGAGCAAAGGGATATAGAAGGAACTTTTTTTGCAGAAGGAATTATTTTTATGGAACCTGATCATGTCAAAGCATCTCAAAGTGCTACATGTGTAATTACTGTCAAATATAGTGACCGCATGGTGCACCAGCAAGGTCCAACAAACAGCCATGGAGTGAATGGCCAACTTTATTGCTGAAATTGTTGGCCAGGACCCTGTGAGAAATTCCCTTCTCTTTTCAAATAGTCACAGGAGATCCTTTAACATAAACCTGAAAAGGTCAAGATAATAATCCTTCATTTGATATGGCATTTTGTCACGTCTTCGAGACATCTCAACGCGCTTCACAGAGCATACTGTATAGTGCAATGACTGTGTACATTTTGTTGGCGAAACCGGCAACGATGAGGCTGATCCCAATGTTATAGACAGAGGAGAGCAGTGAACCTGATCCCAGCATTTAAGACACAGGAGAGAGGTGATGGGGTACGTGAAGTGGGGATTGAGCAGATCAGAGAGGTAGGGAGGCACCAGGACATGAAGGTATTAGTAGACTAATTTGAGGATCTTGATTTCATGGAGTCTTGCAGCATAGGAGGAGGCCAATTGGCGATCGTGTCTGTGCCAGCTCTTTGAGAGAGCTGTCCAACTCGTCCCATTCCCCATCCAATTCCTTTTTGAAAGCAATGAGAGGCTTGCAATGAAATGCTCTCGATGACACACGATGCAGTTTTTGTTGGTTAAATGGCAGCAGGATCCCAACCCACACTCTGAGTTCTAAATCCATTGCATTGCCAACTTGTACCAACACTCTCCAGAGTTAGCTAAGCAGGGTAGGTCCCTGCAGGGAGAGAGTGTGTGCATACCCATCCCTGACACAGGGCCATTATTTCATAGACTCATAGATTCATAGAATTTTACAGCACAAAAGGAAACCATTCGGCCCATCTAGTCTATGCCGGCTCTTTGAAAAGAGCGATTCAATCCCACTGCCCTGCCCGCACCCCATAGCCTAATAGACCTGTTCTCCCTAAATAAATATCTAATTCCCTTTTAAAAGTTGTTATCGAATCAGCCTCCACCACCTTTTCAGGCAATGCTTTCCAGATTCGAACAACTCACTGAGTGAAAAAAATTCTCCTCAGCTCCCCTCTACTTTGCCTTGAAACTATTTTAAATCTATGACCACGAGTCACAGATTCGCCCACAAGTGGAAATAGTTTTTCTCTATTTGCCCTGTCGAAACCCCTCATGATCTTATAAACCTCTATTAGGTCTCCCCTCAATCTTCTCTGCTCCAGAGAGAATAACCCTAGCCTATCTAGCCTCTCCTCATAGCTGAAGTCCCTCAATCCTGGCACCATCCTAGTAAATCTTCTTTGTACCCTTTCCAATGCCTTCACATCCTTTCTGTAGTGTGGTGACCAGAATTGAACACAGTATTTCAGCTGAGGCCTCACCAAAGTTTTATAGAGGTTAGTCAGCACTTCCTGACTTTTGTATTCTATACCCCTATTTATAAAGCCTAGTATCCCATATGCCTTCTTAACAGCCTTGTCTACCTGTCCTACCACCTTCAACGAGTCACTAACACAAATCCCCAGGTCTCTCTGTTCCTTCGCACCATTTAAAATTGTACTATTTAGCCTATATTGCCTCCCTTCATTTCTTCTCCCAAAATGCATCACCTCACACTTCTCTGCATTAAACTTCATCTGCCATGTGTCTGCCCACTTTACCAATTTGTCTATATCCTCTTGCAGATGGCTACTATTCTCCTCACTATTTACTATTCTCCCTAACTTAGTGTCATCTGCAAACTTGGAAACTGTACTCCGTACACCCAAGTCCAGATCATTGATGTAGATTACAAACAGCAATGGTCCCAAAACCGATCCCTGTGGCACACCACTGCTCACTTCCCTCCAATCTGAAAAACAGCCGCTCACTGCAACTCTCTGCTTTGTGTCTCGCAGCCAGTTGTGGATCCACTCTGCCACTTTCCCTTTAACGCCGTGGGCCTTTAATTTCCTGATAAGTCTCTCCATGGAGCTTAGTGGTTAGAGCACTTGACTCACAAGCATTTGATTCCCAGGCAGGGTGAAAACATAGGCAAGTTTCCTTACTACACACTCCTCTGTTTACCTAGTAGTAAGTAGGAACCCGGTTGTTAGTCGATTGGAGGATCAGGTTTTCCGGGGTAATAAAAGATTATTTAAAAAAATAATAATAATTTGGTCAGTTAATTCGCAAATTCATGTCTACAGGACATTGCTGTGCTCAATTGACTGCCACGTTTCACCCACAAAGAAATATACAATCAATTCACTCTACATTATATGCCCTGTGGAGCAAAGGCAGTGGGTGCTGGTTTGGGGAGAGAGGAGATCAGAGAGGTAGGGGCGTGCAGAGGAGTGGAGGGACTTGAAAGCAAGGGTGAGGATCTTGAAGTCGATCCTCTCAGGGACAGGGAGCCAGTGAAGTCTGGCAAGGACTGGGGTAATGGGGGGAGCGAAGCTTGGTGCAGGTGAGTATATGGGCGGCAGAGTTTTGAATTAGCTGGATTTGGTGGATTGTGGTGGAGGGGAGACCAGAGAGGAGGGCGTTGCAATAGTCCAGCCGAGAGGTGACAAACGCATGGAACAGAGTTTTAGCGGCTTTTGGGGTGAGGTATTGCCGGACATGGGCGATCCGGCGGAGGTGGTAGAAGGCGGTGCTGGTGAGGGACCAGAAGTGAAAGACAGTTGGGGGTCAAACCTGATGCCAAGGTTGCGCACAGGTTCGGAGAGTTTTATGGGCAGGCCAGGAAGGTGGAGGAGGTGAGATCTGTGCGAATGGAGATGTTGACGAGAGCCAAAGAGTATGGCTTCCATCTTGTCGATATTCAGCTGCAGGAAGTTCACACTCATCCAGCTCCTGATGTCTGACAGGCAGGCTGACAGAACATCAGGGGACTGGGGGTCGCAAAGTGAAGTGGAAAAGTAGAGTTGGGTGTCATCAGCATACATGTGGAAGTGTGCCCCATGTCTGCGGATGACATCCCCAAGAGGGAACGTGTAGATGAGGAAGAGGAGGGGGCCCTAGGATGGATCCCTGATACAACATGTTTGCATGTGACAAAGTTTAACTGTTACCATCTTTTATCCCATTCAGGCATTCGTCCTGATCCCTCTTATTCTGTGGTACAACATTTACTCTGCAATTAAACTATATTTTATAATAATTTGCACTGCTTTTAGCACAGTCCAAACTACAGTAGTCTAATGGGGATTAGGCGCATCATGCCTGTCACCTCCTCCAGTTATTAAGACTGCAGATCTCTTTGAACATAATTCCTTTCCTTAGTATCTCCCTTGCTCCCCACATAGTGTAATCTATAAATGTATGTATTTCACTTATTATGCTCACATGAAGTTAATTTAGAAATGTTATGAACAGCAGAGGTCCCTGTGATACGCTGCTGCTCACAGCCACTCAACTAAATTTCCTACTACAGTATGAATAATTACCTTTTCTCTCATTACCATGTCAATTCATTGCTCATTTTACATATTTTCCTCCAGATATCTTGTATAAGATCCTGTATTTTATTATATAGCATCTTATTGTGTCAAAAAGACTCAAAACACTGCTTTAGTAATTGATTGGGAAGTGTATTGACTATTTTTGTCGCCAAACAGGGTAGCTACTGGAGAAAAACAGAGTATCGTAATATGATATGAGTTGAATGAACAGCTAATCTGAAGCAAAAACAGAAGTCGCTGGAACACTCAGCAGGTCAGGCAGCATCTATGGAGAAAGGAAAAGTGAGTCAACGTTTCAGGTCCACGACCCTTCATCAGAACTGGAGATTTGCTGACGAGGGCACCAGAAGAAACTCCCTTCTCTAATAAATTAATGCTCTCATTCTGAGAATCAGTAGACGGTTTAATGTCTCATGTATGCTGGAACCCTGTAGCATATTGGTTAGAGCACTCACCTCGCAAACGAGAGGACCTGGGCTTGATTCCTGGGAGGGGCAAACCTCAGGCAAATTTCTTTACATGCTTCTGTTTACCTGTTTTTTGTGGTAAATACAGTAGTCAATGTATGCACAGTGATGTCCCATAAACAGCTTTTCTTAATCTGTGAGATCATTGGCTAGCACACTGGGAGAAACTCCCTTCACTTCTCAAACAGGTGGACAGGATCTCAGATTAACATCTCAATCAAAGAGCAGCACCATCTGATAGCGCAACACCCCAGACAGCACATTCCTCACTCTACCCCACCCATCACTGTTGGAACATCACCATAGACTATAAGATTTTTACGTCCCGATGTGGGAGTTTCAATATACAACCTTCTGACTCAGCGGTGAGCACAAAAGTGGGAGCAGATTCTATTTAGCTAAAAGTCACTGAAATTTGAAATGCAGTTTCATTAGCATTAGTGAATTAATGCCATCCAATGACGATGCACCTGCGATAATGAATATTCTACGCTTCTGAAGCATTTAATGAGCCACTTGAGCCTCTGAGTTTCATATGATATGGAGCGACAAGAGTTGCAGTTATAAAAGGACAGGACAGCAGTTGAAATTAGAAATCAGATGGGATATATGAGCCTGTAGCCCTCACCCTTGCTTGGTTCCACTGGCTCCCTATTCCCCCAACACTTTCAATTCAACATTTTTGTTCTCGCCTTTAAATCCCTCCACTGCCTCACCTCACTGTATCTTTGCATTCTACTGACCAGGCTGCTCCCTTTTGTCTGTCTCCATCATGTCCGGAACTGCCAATCTGTCTCACCATCAGCAGGCAGGCTTTCAGACATTCTCCCTCCCACATTCCCTGGATCTCCATCTTGGGTGTCATCCTGTCTCTGGGGTAGCACTCTCACCTCTGAATCAGAACACTGTAAGTTCAAGCTTCATGTCAGGACTTGGAATCACATAGTGTAAGATGACACTGCAATGCATTGAGATGTTGCGCTGTCAATCGTTTCCATCAGATTAGACGTAAAATCAAGGTTAAAAAGCACTCCGGGATGCTACCCCACATAAAGGGCGCTGCATAAATGCAGGTTTGTTGGAGTTCTGTAGCTCAGTGGTTAGAGCATTTGCCTTGCAAGCTAGAGTTCGATTCCCAGCAGGGTGATATATTGGGCAAGTTTCCTTACTCCACATGCCTCTGTTTACCCTGCAGTAAGTAGGAACCCAACTGTAAGTCAATTGGTGGATCACTTTTCCAGGATAATAATCCTTCAAAAAATATATAATAATTTGGTCACTTCAATCCACGACTGTTTGCGGGACACCGATGTTCGCAATTGGCCGCCCCACTTTACCCACAAGTACAGTCAATTCACTTTACAGTATATTCTGTGAAGCGCTTTAAGACGTCTAGCAGACGTAATAAGTGTTATATCAAATGCAAAGATCATTATTTATTATTAAAAGTTGTTGTAGTTGTTGTCCAATCTGCCTGTTCAGATGCATGTTAAAGATACCATGGCACTATTCAAAAAGGGAAGGGACTTTACAGCACGGAATTGCAAAAGATAGATGAGCACATTAGTAACTCATAGTAACTGAACTGTGCTTGTGCCAAGACATGATAGAAGAGATACCCATGTGTATGTTGGCAGTCTGTTTACAACAAATTAATGGCTTCTTTATCTGGGCAACTTTCTTATCATTCACAGCTGATTGTCACTGACATTCCCAAGCCTACCAAAAGTTGAAGGGAGAAATCTTGTGCTCTCAGTTTAAAGTCAGACAGCCAGCTGACCCCCAGTAAAACAATTTAAACCTATTTATAGAGAATGTTTACTGCAACTATTATGGACACGCGTATTTCCATGTGTTTCGCGCACAAAATACACAGCCAATCCACTTTCAAATGAAAAAGTTACCCTGATAGAAGGAGGTTATATGGATGAATACATGCACAGTTTCATGCGCATTGAATATATTTTCACGGTCTTGCAGGATTCTTAACATTTCTAGTGGACCAGTTATATGGTGATAAGATCTGTTTTCTCCTCTCTAGTTTAGGATGTGCTGTCAACTATGATAAGGGCCTAATAAAACCCTGGGTAACTTTCAACATCATTTCCAGCTGATTTGCAGAGTGGAGCAGTTGTGAACTTATAGCTAATAGATTTACAGCCCGTGAAACTCCTATTTAAATGGTTTGGCCTTATCAAGATCGATTTTTCCTGCATGAAATTTGTAGAAATAAGTCAATGTTGCCAACAACAACTTGCGATTATATAGCACCCTCCATGCCGGGCGGCTTCCCAGGTGCTTAACAATGGTGGAGCCCAAGGCCGAGCCAAGGCGTGGGGGAAGGTGACCTGAAGATGGGAAAGGAGGGGGTTAGACGAAGGAGTTGAGGGAGGGAATTACAAAATTTGGGGGAATAGTGGCTGAAAGCACAGCCACTGCTTGTGGAGCGGAGGATTCGAGGGACAAGGAGGAGGCCGGACCCAGTAGAGCGGCGGCAGCAAGTACTGCTGTGAGGAGAGAGGAGATTAGAGAGGTAGGGGGGTGCCAAGGAATGGAGGGATTTAAGCACTGGAGTGACGCACTTGAAGTTGTTCTGCTCTGTGATAGGGAGCCAGTGGAGTTTGGCAAGGACTGGGTTAATTGGGGTACGAAGTTTGGTGCCGGTGTGAATGCAGGCGACGGAGTTTTGGATGAGCTGAATTTTGCGAATCGTGGAGGAGGGGAGACTGGCGAGGAGGGCACTAGAGTAGTCCAGCCGAGAGGTGACAAAAGTATGGACAAAGGTTTCTGCAGCTTTTAGGGTGAGGTATTAATGGAGATGGGCAATGTGGCAGAGATGGAAGGTTACGAATCTTTCATCCAGACAGGTTACCAACACCTATTCAGAAATCAGTGAGCATACACAAACAACACCCACCACCACCCAGAAACGTTACCATCATAAAACAATGAAGCTTTGAATCAGACTGTGTTTGAACATTCATGTTTGGGAGTGATGTAGTGACACACAAGTCTGCCCTGTGTAACGAAGCTGACTTTGCATTGGTGTCAAATGCATCGGATTGCAGTGTTACACTGTTTAAACAGCATTAGCAATCATGTGGAGTCAAGAGAGACACCAGGAAGTGTTCAACACATGAATTAATGCAAAGCGCTACATAATATAGTCTCACATTGTCTGTACCAACAATATTTCAGTAGTTAACAGTACTGAGGGAATGTTGTATCGTTGGAGGTGTTGATGTTGGTGCTATACCACAAAAACAACAACAAATTACTCTTGTATAGTGCAGTCAGGGATTTGGATCCGAGCTGGGGGTTAGGTTAGTTTCAGGAGGATTCAATGTATGGGCAGCAGTGACCAACGGTGGACACACAACTTGCCTTTCATTGCAGGAAGGTGGAAGGAATTGGTCCTGTTTGTGGAAATATTCCAATACTCTGAGTCGGATTCCTTAAAGCAGAATAAAGGGAAAGTACCTTGGGATAGAACTGTATCGGTAATTGAATTATTGAAAGACGCCATTCTTGACCAGGGCTGGCTTCACCTTTAATTAGACGGATGCATTTTTGAAGCACTGTGCAAGTGAGCTCCTTAAAGCCTCTGAAGTCTTCTACCGAGAAGATTAAGTGGTTTATTTATGAGTAACATCACTGTCCATCTACTGTTATATTCCTTCTTTTGAATGACCAAATCTAACCTGTGTGATTTCACAGGCTGCAGCTGTCTGTTGATATTTATTTGTTGCATGCAGCGTTACTGAGCACACAAATTTCTAAGGTGAAATGCTCTGTGATTACTCATAACTCCTTTTCATTTCACTTCGCCAATCTGAACAGACTGACCAAATCTACTTACTCTCCACTTGGCTCTGCTTGCCTGGACTTACTTAATTAGCCAAGCTCCCTGCAATCCGCTAATCTATATTCATAAGCATCCTCATCATTTTGCTACTTTTATGCATAAGATATGAGAATGTGGTACATTATTAATGTACAATGTAGACAAGGAACACTGCTTGCTGGGATCAAACAGGGCAGTTTTCACTGAAATAAATGAATTAAACTCAACTGATTTTCCTTCTTGTTATTCTCCTTTTCCTATTGAAATTTGTTGTAAGTGAAATTATATTGTTTGGGTGGGTACCGAGTCTGTTTACAAAGCAACAGTGACGTGATCACAATAATATTAATCCTTGCTGTATTGTGTCGCCGAGACTTCTGAAAGAGCTTCACGTGATATATTGTGATGTTGTGTGACTGTGGATTTTGTGGGATGCATAATAATAATAATAATCCTTGCATTTGATATAATAATATAATCATAATCCTTGCACTTGATATAGCACTTTCACATCTTCTAGACGTCTCAAAATGATTCACATAATATACAGTAAAGTGAATTGACTGTATATTTGTGGGTGAAATGCCGCAGCCAATTGCACACAGCAGTGTCCCATAAACAGTTGTGGATTGAAGCGACCAATTTTTTTTCCTTGAGGGATTATTATCAGGCAAGTGGAGAAGGAAACTTGCCCAAGGTTTCGTCCTGCCGGGAATCAAACCCAGGTCTCTCGCTTGCAAGGCGGGTGCTCTAACCATTGAGCTACAAAATATACCACTTTATCACAACTTCAAGATGTCTCAAAGCACTTCACAGTATATTCTGTAATGTGAATTGACTATATATTCTGTGGGTGAAACATGGTAGCCAATTGCATACAGCAGTGTCTCACAAACCATTGTGAATTGAGTGGCCAATTTATTTATTTGTTTGAGTAAATTACTCCCGCAAAAGTAATCCGCCAATCGACTAACAGCCAGGTTCCTTCTTACTGCTAGGTAAACAGAGGTGTGTGGAGTAAGGAAACTTGCCTAATAACAACAACAAAATTACATTTGTAGAGCACCTTGGGAAAGGGCGCTGTTGGGAAACAAACCCAGCAAGGCGAAAGCTTTAACCACAGAGTTCCAGAATATACTGTAAAGTGTATTTTGTGGGCAAATAATCTGTTATGCAGAAGGTATGAGAAGGTAACACACATTTTCTCAATGCATGTGTGTGTGTGCTTTGTCTCTTGCTTTTTTCACTGAGCTGTATTAAAAAATTCAATTGGTTTGCCTTTGTGATAGCCGTCATCACACTAATAACACAGAGATTCACAGATCTACTGGGCACACATCACAACTTTCGTACTGATTTATTAGGATTGAGCTAGAGAATGCACATGTTCAAATAAAGTGAAGGCATCCTACCGGCAGGAAACTCAACAGAGTAATAATTATTTTGTGAGTGATTTTGAAACAAAAATGCCATTTACAATGAGCACCAGATTCAAAGAAATGGCAGGTTCAAAGAGCCCAGTGTTGATGATGTTGACAGATAGTGATTTAAATGGTACAATTCAGTTTCATGGGAGACCAATCATTTCTGGAATCCATTGTGGCAAACCTAATCATTTTAAATTACACAGCTGCTCAAATGCTCTCAGCAAGTAAAGAAACTAACACAATGGGGGTGGAAATGCGATGTCTTGTTAAAAAAAAAGGGGATAATTACTCATCGCTGACCCCTTTTGCTTAGGAGTGATGAGTTATCAGGGATTTCCTATGTATAAAATGCAAGGATTACTATTCAATTTAAATGGCATGCCCTGTATTACAATAATAATAATTCTTGCATTTGACATAGTGTCTTATCACATCTTTGAGACATCTCAAGGCGCTTCAGTTTGTACCTCTCACAATGCCTCAGCTTAATCTCCTCAAAAGGTTTCTCCTCACACCATTTCGTGAGGCGTTCCTCGGTGCTTCATCCTTGGCCCTCTGCTCTTCCCTCTCGGTCACATCATCGGGTCAAATTCCGCATGTATGTAGATGACACGCAACTGTATCTGTCTGCCTAGACTTGGAAAAGGGCAGAGAAGGGGGTAAGGTGGAGGGATAGAGGGGGAAGTTTTCCAAAGTTTCGAGGCATAGTAGCTGAAAGTGCAACCTCCAATGGTGTGGCGGGGGGTGGGTGGATTGTGAGTGAGGAGGTTGAAGCGGTAGGGAGATGCCAGAGAGTGAAGTGGGAATGCAAGTGTGAGGATCTTGAAATTGATCTGTTTGGTGATGGGGAGCCAGTGGAGCCTGGTCAGAACTAGTGGGGTGTGGGTACAGAGCTCCTGTGGCTTAGTGGTTAGAGCACTTGTCTTGCAAGCTGGGGAGACCTGTGTTCGAATCCATGCAGGTCAGGGCGAAACCTTGGGCAAGTTTCCTTACTCCACATGCCTAATAATAATCCCTCCAAAAAAACCACAATAATAAAATTGGTCATTTCAATCCACGACTGTTTGTGGGACATGCCTGTACACAATTGCCTGCCACGATTCGAACACAAATATACAGTCAATTCACTTTACAGTATATTCTGTGAAGCGCTTTGAGACATCGATAAGATGTGAAAAGCACTATATCAAATACAAGGATTATTATTATTATGGAGTTTTATCCGGGTACGTATGCGGGCGGCAGAGTTCTCAATGAGCTGGAGTTTTTGAATAGTGGAGCAGGACAGACCGAGGAGTGGATTTGGATAATGCAGGCTGGAGGTGACATATGCACACAAGAGGATTTGGGCTGCATTTGGGGTAAGGTATAGTCGGAGATGGGCAATGTGGTGGGAGTGGAAGAAGTTAGTCCTGGCAAGGGACTGGATGTGGGGGAGGAAGAACCACTGGTTCAATTAATCTGAGGGAGAGCCCAGGCAGGTTGAGTAGTTCAGATCCATAGGAATGAGTAAGTAGTATGGCTACCATCTTGTCCACATTCAGCTGTGGGATGTTTGCACTCATCCAGGCCTTGATGTCTGCCATGAAAGCTGATAGAACATCAGCGGACCTGGACTTAATAATAATAATAATTCTTGCATTCAAAATAGCACTTTTCATGTCTTCTAGACATTTCAAAGTACTTCACTGAATATACTGTAAAGTGATTTGACTATATATGTGGGCAATACGCGACAGCCAGTTGCACACAGCAGTGTCCCACAAACAGTCTTGGGTTGAAATGACCAATTTATTATTGTTGTTATTTTGAGGGATTACTATCAGACGTGTGGAGTAAGGAAACTTTGCCCTGCCTGGAATTGAACACGGGTCTCTCTCTTATAACCACTGAGCTACAGGACTCCACAGGAGTCAGTACTGGCGGAGGCATAGTAGATTTGTGTCATCAGCATACAAGTGGAAGTTTACTCTGTGTTCTGCTGGTGACATTGACAAGAGAGAGCATATAGACAAGGAAAAGAAGAGGGCCAAGGATGGAGCCCTGGGGATACCCGCAGGTGACCGGGCGGGAGGAGAAACCATTTGTCTAATTCAAATGGAAGCGGTTGGTTAAGTGGGCCTCGAACCATACAAATGCGGTCCCACTAAGGTGGATGTTTGAGGAGAAGCGGTGGAGGAGGATGGCATGTACCACTGAGTTAAACACGGCATAGATCCAGGAAGACGAGGTGGCAGAGGAAGCCATGGTCACAGGTCAACTCGGTTAACAGCATTCAGCTTAAAATGTGCATCAACATTCCTCTGTTAGATAAAATAACAAGCAGATCTGCTTCAAACACTGAACAGTCAAAGATTCGTACGTGAGCTGGATTACAGGAAGGCAAGTGAGGGATTTATTCAGTTTGACGTGATAACATTGGAAGGGAGGCACTGAAAAATGAATGATGTGAAAAAACAAAATTCCATCAGCTTTCTCTGAAGACGGCATTGGATGGAAGATATTTAAACATGTTACTTTCTTTATCACTAATGAGTTTTTTCTATTGAAGATAATGTCGGGGGATGTGATTTACAGGTGGGGACCTAGCGACTGAAGGTGAATGTGCCAGCCAGAAGGTTAATAATTAGGGTTTTAATGTCTAAATTAGAATTGAAATGGTGCGACAAGGCCAAATCAATACATTCTCAACCAACTAGACTGAGCACCATCATAAAAAGCCTTAATAGCTGCAAGGGGAAAGAGGATTAACGCCTCCATGTCATTACCCAAGCCTTGCAAATCTTGCAAAGGTTGATAGATTCCTGTAAAAGATGACATATTGGTTAGAGCACACGCCTTTCAAGCAAGAGGACCTGGGTTCGATTCTCAGGAAGGGTGAAACCTTAGGCAAGTTTTCTTACTCCGCAATCCTGTTTAGCTCACTGTACGTCGGAGCCTGGTTATTATTTGGTTTGTGGATTGCTTTTCCAGGAATAATAATCCGTTCCAAAAAAATTATGAAAATAATAATTTGGTCAATCGATCCACGACTATGTTTCATCCACAAAATATGCAGTCAATTCACTTTACACTGTGGAACGCTTTGAGATGTCTTGAAGACGGGATGAGGTGCTATATCAAATGCAGAGATTATTATGATGATTGTTTAATCATAATCAGGGGAACACATTGCAGCAGCAATCAGAACAGCCTGGTTCTACACTGAGGTGGTGTCTCTTCCACTTTGTTTAGGGGACTAAGTACGTCTTTTTACGCAGCGTTTCATTATACTGTACTAATTATCCTTACATTTTAACCTTGGGAAGATGCCTCAAAGCATTTCGCAGGAGTTATGGTAAAGTGTAACAACTGTGTGTTTTGTGAACGAATATGTGATACAAGAGAGATAAGTAGAGTGACATTGTACAGAAACAAGCCATTCGGCACAAACAGTCCTTGCTGCTGTTTATGCACCACACATAGACCACACTTCTCCTATTCCCTTCTCAAACCCTTCTTTTCCATTCTCCATCAACAACAACAACAGCAAAATTGCATTTGTAAAGCACCTTTTATGTCAGGAGGACGCCCCAAGGCGCTGATGCATGTATCCAAGTTGCATGTATACCTCACGCACGTCTGGAAGATGTGAAAAGCGTGATATCAAATGCAAGTATTATTATTTATTATATTATTTACATTATTGTGCACGTATCAAGTATTCTGTTAAATAACTTGATGCTATTTGCTTTAAACATGGCTTCCACATTCTCCTCACTCTCTATGTGAAGAAGTTCCTCCTAAACTCTTTATGATAAATAATAATCCTTGCGTTTGACATAGCGCTTTTCATGTCTTCTAGACATCTCAAAGTTCTTCACAGAATATATTGTAAAGTGAATTGACTGCATATTTTGTGGGCGAAACACAGAAGCCAATTGCGCACAGAGGTGTCCCACAGACAGTCATAGATTGAAGTGACCAATTTTCTTTGGAGGGATTATTATTAGGCATGTGGAGTAAGGAAATTTGCTCAAGGTTTCGCCCTGCCTGAATTTGATCCCAGGTCTCTCGCTTGTAAGGCAAGTGCTCTAACCACTGAGCTACAGGACTCCACACATGATTATTAGATGTGAAGTCCTGTAGTGTATTGCTTAGAGCACTTGCCTCGCGAGAGGACCTGGGTAAGAATCCTGGGTAGGGTGAAATGTTAGGCAAGTTAATTTACCCCACAGAATATAATAAAGCGTTATATCAAATGCAAGGATTATTATTATGATTAAATCTTTTGGAGGTTTACTCAAGCTTCTACCCAATGAGGGGAAGGGAGGTCGAGTACCATAAGAAATACAACAGCTTTGGGAAGGAAAGTGCCCAGCTGAATTAATTCAACCACAGTGCTGCAAATTCACACAAATTATAACCCAGAGCTTAACATAAACAATTCAGCTCTGACAGAATCTGCTTTTTCATATTCCAAGCCATTGAGAGACAATACAGAGAAGTGCAACAAGGCTGATCCCCAGCATTACAGGGATCAGCTGTGAGGAACAACCGGATAGAGAAAGGCTCTCTTCATTCTTGAAAAGGGATTAAAGAGAAACAGCACAGAGGGGAGATGATAATATTAAGTAATGGGGCTCTAATTTGCAGTATTTCTCAACAGAATTTTTTAAGAAGGAATCTCATTGGAGTTCCCTTCAACCACAGGGAATCTGGTTGAAATACATTACAGGTTGATGTGCAGGATGTATAACAGTAATTCTTGCATATGGTATAGTGCCTTATCGTGTCTTCGAGACATCTCAAAGTATTTAAAAGAATATGTTATAAAATGAATTGACTGTATATATTGTGGGTGAAATGCGGCAGCCAATTGCAAACTGCAGTGTCCCACACATAGTTGTAGATTGAATGACCAAATTGCTATTTTTTACTTTTTTTTAGGGTATTATTATCCTCAGAAAAGTGGTCTGGCAATCAATTAACAATTAGGTTCCCACTTACTGCTAGGTAAAGAGAGGTGTATGGAGTAAGGAAGCTTGCCTAAGGTTTAGCCCTGCCTGGGAATCGAAACCAGGTTCTCTCGCTTGCGAGGTGAGTGCTCTAACCAATACGCCACAGGATGGCACTCCATTTGAAGAGGTCTCTCATTTGCTATAAAAGCACAACACATGTCTTCATGCTTCAATAGGTCATCTACAAGTAGCATATAACAGAATGATGAAATGTGGCTAATGTCTGATGAGACATTTTCTACGGGCTGGATGGAGCTTGTCAAGTACACAGAGCTTTATGGTCAAAGGCTACCTCATCTCATCTTACTGCTATTTATGTTTTTTTTCTCTTTACTTATTCAAGCAAATCAAAAGCATGATTGCATTAATAAAACGTTGAATTCGAAACCCGAACAAAGAAGCTTCAAGCTCCACGCATAGATTCAGGCCACTCTTGAAAGATTTGATCAGTTTGTTTTGCATTGGAAGAAAAACAAAATGCCACTGGGTCTGGCCTCCTCCTTGTTCCCCAAATCCTCTGCTCCATCATCGGCGGCCATGCCTTCAGCCACTACACCCGAGGCTCTGGAACTCCCTTCCTCATTCCCTTCACCTCTCCCCCTCTCTTCCCAGTTTCAGGTCTCAGCTAAAGACCTTTCTCTTCGACTGTGCCTTTGGTCACCTTTCTACCCCTGTCCCGGGTTCCGTTATTGTGAAGCGCTCTAAGACACCGTCTGGCATGGAGGGCACTATATAAATCAAAGTTGTTGTTGCATCAGAAGAAAAATAGAATGTCAGAACATGGCACAGAAAGCAACCACCCACCTACAAAATACACAACTGCTGTCCTCTACAGTCTAAAGTAAATCCTGTGAATGCTTTGAGATGTTCCGATCCTATAATAAGGCGCTGTATCAAATATGAGGAATATTATTATTTGGCCCATCTGCACTGGAAGTGTGTTATTCCTTAAAGGAAATCAGTTGGCTCTGTTGATAGCCCTCTTGCCTCTGAGTCAGACCTTTGTGGATTCCAGCTCAGTGTAGGGGCTTTGAACTCGCAGCCTAGTTTGACACTCAAATGCATTGCTGAAGATCCGCTGTATTGTGAGAGGTTCCGTCTTTTAGATGAGATGTTAAACCAAGGTCCCAACTGTTTCTTCAAGAGGATGTTCAAGATCCCATGCTACTATTGGTAAAGAGAGTCCTGTAGCTCAGTGGTTAGCACACTTGCTTTGCAAGTGAGAGACCTGGGTTCGATTCCAGGAAGAGCGAAACCATGGGCAAGTTTCCTTTACTCCACACGCCTAATAATAATCCCTCGAGAAAAAAACGCAATAATAAATTGGTCATTTTCAATCTGTGACTGTTTGTGGGACACTGCTGCTTTTAGACATTCCGATCTGCCGGATTTCGCAGGTCGAAACATCTGCCAGATTTCACCCACAAAAATACATTCAATTCACTTTACAGTGTATCTCAGTGGCTTGGGACATCCTCGTGACGCGAAAGGTGTTATACAAATGTAATTTTGTTGTTGTATTCTGTGAAGTGCTTTGAGTCTTCTATATGACGTGAAAGGCTTTATATCAAATGCAAGGATTATTATTATTAAGAAGAATATTTCTTAAAATAAACATCAAATTCACCTTGAAACACACACAACTCAAGATCATGAGGGGATTCGACAGGGTAAACAGGAAAACATTTTTCCACTGGTGGGTCATAGATTTAAAATAATTCCTAAAAGAAGCAGAGGGGAGGCGAGGAGAAATGTTTTCACTCAGTGAGTTGTTCGAATCTGGAATGCATTGCCTGAAAAGGTGGTGGAGGATGATTTGATAACAACTTTTAAAAGAGAATTAGACATTTATTTTGGGAGGACGGGTTTTCGCAGTTATGGGGAGAGAGCTGGGGAGTGGGATTGAATCGCTCTTTTCAAAGAGCCTGCACAGACTCGATGGGCTTTGCAAATGGCCTTCTTTTGTGTCATAAGATTCTATGATTCTACGATTCTAACTGATTATGCAAATCACAAAATGATGCTTTGCACAGACACAAAGGGAAACTTGTTATCACGGAATAATTTGACATTGTTTTATGGTAATTGCAATCATAATTTGTGGAGCATAATATCCAACTTTTCCACTGGTCTTCCACTTTGCGATAATCAGGAATTACAGGTGATGAAACTTCAGGTGAATTGTAAAACAGATTTGAAAAATCATAGGTATTAGAAGGAAAGCAGATTATTCTCATCAAATAAAATTACATTGCTCCCCATTTTAACATGTAAAATGCAGCATGTTGTCTCCAACATCTCTCAGTCCATGACTTAGGTTCAGTCATCATCTACTGATAGAAAACAGTATTCCAACCAATTACAAGAATGTTTCTAACACTAGAGTCGGGCTCCACCACTGTTAAGCGCTCTGTGATGCTACCTGGCGTGAAGCGCTCTATGTAAGTGCAAGTTGCTGTTATGTAGACAACGGAAGAACTCTCTAACCTCAAGTTGTAGTGAATAACAATATGAGCTCAGTTTGGGATTGAAGAAAATGAAATAAACGTTCTGTGGGAGAAGGTTGGGGAGAAATAATTGCTGAGTTCATTCAAGAAAATGGTGCAAATGTTTTAGTCATATCTAATGAGTTTTTAAGTTTAGGTCCATCATCGATTGGCGTGAATCTGTGTTAAGCAGCTGCACACCTCACTACCTTGCTTATACTAGTCTAATCTAATATCAACATCCTCAAATCAAGATTGTTGTTGATTAGATTGATTAGAATCATTGGAACACAGCTATAACTGTGATTACCAATACAAATTTCACCATGGTGATTAAAGCCAGTCATTCATGGGTTTCTGTGGTGTGGAGTAATGCAGTCAAATCCTGATGCCCTCAATTCACTTGTTTGATAATAATAATAATAATAATAATCCTTACATTTATATAGCGCTTTCCACGTCTTATCAACATCTGTCTGTCTGATCTTATCTTAATAATAATAATCCTTGCATTTAATATAGCGCTTGTCATATTTTATCAGCATCTCAAAGTGCTTCACAGAATATACTGTAAAGTGAATTGACTAGATATTTGTGGACGAAATGCAGCAGCCAATCGCTCACTGCAGTGTCCCACAAATAGTCGAGGATTGAAATGAACAATTTTATTGTTGTGTTTTTTTTTGGATGGATTATTATTAGATGTGTGGAGTAAGGAAACTTGCCCAAGGTTTCACCCCGATCTCCCTGGATTTGAACACAGGTGTCATGCTTGTAAGGCAGGTGCTCTAACCACTGAGCTACAGAACTCTACAATTTGATTGTGCATTTGTGTAAATACACAATCTTGATTGTTATAATAATAGAAATATAATAATAATCCTTGCATTTGATATGGCACTTTTCCCGTCTTCTAGACACCTCAAAGACCTTGCTATTAACAGTACCTAGAAGCAAGGACTTCTGTGTTGATCGATAAGTCACAGCATTACCGTGGATATGTAATCATTGATATTACATACCTTGAAGGTGAGGACGAGGATCTCAAATACACATCTCAGATTTCACATCGACCCATAACTGGTGTAATGAGAAGCACATTACAGACAGTAAAGTGATCATATTTACTAATCTCCAATCACAGGCTGTCTCTTGCCTGCCTTTATACGTCACACAGCAAAGCCAAATATTGCCTGGCTGCACTTTTATCAATGCCTCAGTGCAGAGACATACTCACTGGCCTACACAACATACAGTCACTGCACATTGCAGCATATACTGAGATGTCTTATTGCTGTGAAAGCTCTGTATCAAATGTGAGATTGATTGTGATTTACTTCATTGGATTATTGTCATTGTATTCCTCCCAGGCGTGTTGCTGATTAAAATGTCTCCCGCAGTAATTTAAGACATGCACATTGGGATGTTACACTGAGGAACAAGGGCAGTCTGGCTGGTCAGCGTGCCAACATTAGAGTGTCTGTCTGTCAGAGCCCAGGAAGGAGTGATGTCTCAGCATTTGGATGGTTCAGCTCTCTGTTGTCATCATCTTCCTGAAGATGATCTGTTAACAGAGAGACAGTCTTGCACATTCAAACATTCGGTTATGACAAAGAAGCAGATATCCGTGAACAGTTGGAGACACAAGCCACCAAATCATCAACGCTGAAGCTGAGCGGGACAGACTGATTCAGACCGGAAGTAATATCTAGACAATATTAAGGAAAAGAATCATCGCCGGGAACATCTGAAAAAAAAGTTGACATCGTGTCGATTTTTCAATTTCCGGATGGATACTGAAGGGTGGAGTGGTTAGAGCACTCGTCTCTCAAGCAAGAGATCTGAATTTGATTCCCAGCAGGGCAAAATGTTGGGCAAGTTTCCTTACTCCACACGCCTCTGTTTACCTAACAGAAAGTAGGAACCCAGTTGTTAGTCGATTGATGGATCGCTCTTTAGGGCATAATAAAGCCCAAAAATGAGATAATAATTTGCTCACCCATGGCTGTTTGTGGGACAAACAGAAATATATAGTCAATTCACATTACAATATACACTGCGAAGCTCTTTGAGACTAGACGTCTAGAAGATGTGAAAAGTGCTATATCAAATGCAAGAATTATTATTATGATATTATTAATCATTCTCAATATGTTTGGATATACATTTGAACATTTCCATCTAGTTGTTCATTATTTTCAAGTTTTAGTGCCATATGTGTTAATCATTCATTTCCATATACAATGTTTGTGATATGTTACCTAAATTGGTACAGCATCAAATCCTTTATTTCACAAAAATGGTACCCAATATATTTTACGCCAGGAATTCTATAACATTATTTGGAATATGTTGATTGAAGATTGATTGAAGATTGAAGCTCATTTTACAGTGATAGTACTGGTTCAATTTGGAGCTCTCCTGCCTCTGGGACAGAATGTTCGGAGTTTTCACTCTGGCTAACAGTGAGCTTGGGAGATTATACTGTGCTCCGTTTGCCTGTTCAGGTGGACTTTAATAATAATAATCATCCTTGCATTTCATACAGCGCTTTTCATGTCTTCTAGATGTCTCAAAGCGTTTCACAGAATATGCTGTAAAGTGAATTGACTGTATATACATGGGCAAAATGCAGCAGCCAATTGCGCACAGCAGTGTCTCACAACCAGTCGTGGTTTGAAATTACCAAAAAAAATTCCATGTGAGCTAATTATCAGGCATGTGGAGTAAGGGAACTCGCCCACGTTTTCACCCTGCCGGGAATCGAACCCAGATCTCTCACTTGTGAGACAAGTGCTCTAACCACTGAGCTGCAGGACCCCATTTTACCCTCTTCCCCTTGTGCTCCGCCACTGTCTAAGGTTCTAAGATGCTACCCTGTGTGAGGGGCCGCTGTATAAATGCAAGTTGTTCTTGTGTGTTGTTTGAAACGAACAAAGAAATGGGTATTTCACATCAGTTAGAAGTTGACATTTGCAGAAATTCAAATATTAGCCTTAAATTGTGCAATGGAGTTTGAAATTGATGTAGAAATAAATCTGGGTAATGTGACACGGGTTTTGATATTTGAAATAAAATCAGTTTCTCGCCCTCACTATTCCCTGTTTATGTATCAGTGGGCATATATCTGTATGTATTTATTTAATATGTGTATATGAGTGTGCATTTCTATTCATGTGTCTTCTTATGTACCTACGCACATTTCAAAATCTTCTCATTCGTTTAAAATATCTTCATGCCCAGCATCCCCCCGCCTCTCTGACCTGCTTACCACCTACTCCAACACCTCCTCTCGACTGGCTCCAGCTTCCTGTTTATTCCACCATCGGTGGCCGTGTTTTAAGCCACTACACCTGAAACTCTGGAACTCTCTCTCAATTGTGCTTTCCTTTCGATTGTGTTCTCCCTCTCCCACTAGCTCGGCGTCAGACTCCACCAATGTCAAGCTCTCTGGCACGCTACCCTGCATGAGGGTGCTATATAAATGTAAGTTATTGTTTACATATCTCCGTGTGCTTATATATCTATATCTCTGTGACTCTATGGATACGCACCTGTTTGTGTGTATTTAGCTACCTATATTTGTGTATTCCCATATTTAAAATATGTTAATGTACTCAGTTTACGTCTGTGTGTTTATGCATTTGTGTTTGTGTATGAGCTATGTATTTGAGTGTGCTGTGTCTACCTTTAAATTCAGCTTGTGCATCCAGACAGATGCATGTGAACCTACGGAATGATGGAGAAATAGAGATGGTAACAACAGACAAGACTATTACATTAACAAAGGAGACGCATGCATGAATGGGACACACTGTAGTTTTATCTGAATTTATAAATAAGATCTGGGCAACACTCTGAGCCCAGATTCCAGGCTCATCTCTTCCTGAAGAATTGCTCCCCATCTATATCATCGGTGCAAACAGTACGATTGCTAACAGGATTCTAAGTACGAAGCCAGAAACAACAGGGATGTTGATAGATCTGGTTGGAGAAACTATAACTAGGGATCACAGTCTTAAGATTAGGGATCAGCCTTTTTAAACAGAGTTGAGGAAACACTTCTTCATTCAGAGGGTAGTGTATTTACGGAATTCTCTACCCCAATAGGCTGTAGATGCTCAATCTTTGAACATATTCAAGACTGAAATTGATAGATTTTTTTGGAGAAAGGGATTAAGGGATATGGGGATAAGGTGGGCAGGTGGAGTTAGATTAGAAGATCAGCCATGATCTTATTGAATGGTGTGGCAGGTTCGACGGGTCAAAGGCCTACTCCTGATCCTTATTCTTATGTTTGTATGTTCTCTGTCTGCCATTCGGGTTGGCACTCATAATATGCCGTGGTGACTGGGAGCAAGGAGTTCAGCAGGATATGGTCAGCTCACAAGCATGGCGGGGGCTAGGGCACACAGCACACAGCACACAGGCATGGTGTGGTCTACGAGAGACAGAACACAGACCTGGTGGGGGTTAGGGGAGTAATAATAAGTAGATACGTGAAAGCCATGGACATAGAAGAGATAGCGGACATAGTAGAGTCCTATAGCTCAATGGTTAGAGCACTCGCCTCGCAAGCAAGAGACCTGGGTTTGATTCCCGGCAAGGCGAAACCTTGGGTAAGTTTCCTTACTCCACACGATAGATAATATTCCCTCAAGAAAAAACAATAATAATAAATTGGTCACTACAATCCATGACTGTTTGCAGGACACTGCTGAGTGTAATTGGCTGCTACGTTTTGCCCAAAAATATACAGTCAATTCACTTTACAGTATATTCTGTGAAGTGCATTGAGATGCCTAGAAGACGTAAAAAGCACTGTATAAAATGCAAGGATTATTATTATTATTATTATAACACAAGGACGTTGTGTAATACAACTATTTTGAGAGAGGTTATTCCACAGGGGAAATGTGATACATTATCCTAGTGGCTGAAAGCCCAACCGCTGATGATGTTGTAAAATGGAGTATACGGAGTAGACCGATATGGGAGAATAAAGGAACAGCCAGTTTGGTATGATTGAAATCCCTCTATGGTGAACGAGACCATAGAGCGTTTTCAATGCGAGAACAAATTTCTTGATCTTAATTCGCTGGAGATTGGAGAGCTAATAATATGTAATAATTCTTGCATTTGATGTAATGCCTTATCACATCTTTGAGACAAGTGTTTTACAGAAATACTGCAAAGCAAATCGACTGTATATTTTGTGGGTGAAACGCGTCAGCCAATTGCGCACAGCAGTGTCCCACAAACAGACGTAGATTGAGTGACTAAATTATTGTTACAGTATTATGAACAAGATGTGAATAAAAATATCTCTCGTTGAGCAAAGAAGCAGAGGTGTGAGACATGCTACTAGGATCTCTTATTACAGTACTATAGTTTAATGATAAGAATCTCGTTTGAGATGTTAAATATGTGTCAGGATTTGGGGCACGGCGTCTAGGCAGTACAGGGCAGTTGTGGGGGAGGTGCTTTCCTTCAAATGAGACTTTAATCTGAGGTCGTGTTTGTCCAGTTCAGGTGGACATTAAGCATCCTGTGGTGTGATTCAAAAAGAAAACGTAGTTTAACGTTTCATCGGAGGGATGGCACCCCCAACAACACAGCACAACACCTCAGCACTGCACTGGAGCATCAGGCTAGACAATGTGGGTTCCAAATCCTGACGTAGGGTTTGAACCCACGACCTTCTGACACAGAAGCAAGAGTGCTGCCAAGTGAGCTGGGTTGACACACGGGCTGCGCACAAAGGGATGTGGAGAAATCAATTGGTAAGTTAAGGAACGGTAGACACTTTGCAAATACTACACATAAACAACAACAACAACAAAATTGCATTTATAGAGTGCCTTTCACGTTGGGAGGAAAATATAAAAGATTTTATAATAGATAATGCACGTAAGGCAGAACTGTGGACTGTGCACAATGGAGACAAAATAGTACAATTTACATTAATATAGCACTTTTCATGTTAGGAGGAAACTTTAAAGTGTTTAGCATTGCTGGTTAATGATGAGAACCAGGGGTAGGGGGAAACAGGGGTGGGATATGCCCCAAAGCACGGTTAAAAAGGTATGTCTCTTGAATGAGGGGAGAAACAGACAAAGGGAGGCAGCAAGAGATAAGTAGTGCAAGATAGACATACAACAACAACAACAAATTACACTTATAAAGCGCCTTTCACGTCAGGAGGACGTCCCAAGGCGCTGCACAGGAGGCGTGTGACCCGAGCTGGGAGGGGAGTGTACGGGAAGGGGTGAAACATGAAGGGGAGGTCGAAGAATTTGGGGTGGAACAAAAGGCACGGTCGAAGAGGAAAGTCTTCAAACTGGCCTTGAAAGAGGAAAGGGAAGAAACGAGACGGAGGGATTGGGGGATGGAATTCCATAGGGTCGGAGCAGAAAAACTGAAGGCCCGGCCTCCAATGATGGGGCGGTTAGGGCGGGGGCTTGGAGCAGGCCAAGTCCTGCTGAACGGAGGGTCCGGGTGGGCTTTTAGGGGGAGAGTAAATTGGTTAAATATGGCGGGGCAAGCCCATATAAGACCTTGAAGGTGAGGACGAGGATCTTGAACTCGATCCTCTGGAGGACGGGGAGCCAGTGGAGACGGGCGAGGGTGGGGGTTACATGGTCGCGGAGGCGGATGTGGGATAATACACGGGCTGCAGAGTTTTGGATGACTTGCAGCCTATGAATGGAGGAACCGGGGAGGCCGACAAGGAGAGAGTTTCCGTAGTCGAGCCTTGAGGTGATGTACGCGTGCATGAATGTTTCGGCAGCGTGGGGGGTAAGATAGTTGCGGAGTCTGGCAATGTTGCGCAGGTGGAAGTAAGCGGTGCCGGTCAAGGCACGGATGTGGGGGAGGAAGGAGAGTTGTTGGTCGAACGTGATGCCGAGGTTCCTGACTGGCTTTGTGAGGTGGAGAGTGCAGCCTTGGATGTTGAGGCTGGAAGCGCCCGATGTGCGGAGGCGCTGGCTTGAGCCGATCAGGAGGGCCTCGGTCTTACTCATGTTCAATTGGAGGAAGTTGTCCCTCGTCCAGGATTCCATGTCGGCCAGACATGCTGTCAGAACATCGATGGTCTGGGGGTTGAGGGATGAGGCAGAAAGGTACAGCTGGGTGTCGTCCGCATACATGTGGAAGTTTACCCCATGTTTGCGGATGACATACACCCAAAAGTAGATTAGAATGAGGGTTATCTTGTGATCATTCACCAAAAATATTCAGTCAACAGTCAAACTATTGGCAACTCTGTTAATCAAGCATTGGGATTCATCCTGAAGAGATGCCATTTCAAATGGATTATTTTAACAGTTGTATAACAGATTGGTGACCCATGTCAGAGACACTGCGGCAATCTTTGACCGAAGAGGCAATAATGGATTGGAAAAGGTGTCAGCGAGAGAAAGAATTGTGCTTTTATAATGCCTTGCTATGAGGACAGGCTGTTGGTGCTAGATTTTGCAACACAACACCAGGAGGTGGGAGTGGGGTGGGCGGGGTGCTGCTGCAATGATATAGAGGCGCTATCCTTCAAATAAGGCAGCAAACTGACACACTATTTAAGAAGAGTCGGGAGTTTATCTCCCAATATCTTAGCCAACAATTCCCCAATTTAAATTGATCATTTACCTCATAGCTTTATCCCTGCCTGCCTGTCCAGACGATGTTAAAGACTATGGCACCACCACCACAACAACAACTTGGATTTATATAGCGCTCTCCATGCCGGACAGTGTCTCAGAGTGCTTCAAAAAGAGAAGGGAGTTTCTCTCTGCTGGTGTCCTGACCAACAATCCTCCTGAATACAATTGATCATTCACTTTTTGGCTGTTTGTTGCCGTGCGCAAATCAAATTGGATGGTGAGTTTGTCCACAGAATACACACAACTATTGCAGGTTACAGCAAATTCTATAAAGCGCTTTTGGACATTCCCCTAACACAAAAGGTTTTATGAAATACAAAGATTATTATTATGGATTATTAATATAATTATAAATAATTAAACATTCTGAGATGCTGTCCGGGGTGGAAGGAGCTATATAAATCCTAGCTGTTGTTGTTGTTGTTAAATAGGATAAAATTTAGTCTTGGGAATTATAGACGTCATCTAACACAGTCCTGTTGTGCATCCCCTTCCCTCCCATCAGTGGCCTGCCTTTAATCGTTAAACCTTCAACCTCTAGAATTGCCCGTCTCACCTCCTCTCTATCCGCCTTTAAGACCGATCTCTTCGACCACACTTATGTCCAACTCCCCCTCCCTTGCTGATGTTCTTTTCTATTTTTCATTCATTACATTTGGCTTGAAACTGTCTGAAAGGCTTATTTGGGCAGTCTATATGTATTCCTTCTGACAGATCAGGAGCTGTGGCAGATGTGATTAATAAAATTTAATTACAATAATACATTTGATAGAGCACTTTACCACGCCTTTGAGACGTCCCAAAATGCTTCACAGATTATACAACAACAACAACAACAAAATTACACTTATAGAGCAACTTTCACGTTGGGAGAACATCCCAAGGAGCTGAGTACTGTAAAGTGCTGAGTACTGGGTTTACAATACTGTAAAGTGAATTGACTGTACATTTTGTGGATCGAAACGCAGCAGCCAATTGTGCATAGCAGTGTCCCACAAACAGTCAGCGATTGAGTGACCAAATTATTATGTTTTTTTGTTGTCGGTGAAGGGGTTATCACCCCCGGAAAAGAGATCTGCCAATCATTAACAATCGGGTTCCTAATTATTGCTCGGTAAACAGAGGCAATGCGGAGTAAGGAAATTGCCTAACATTTCGCCCTGGCCGGCATATGATCTGCTATAGATAATAGAGTTCTGTATCAGAGCGAAAGTCAGAAAATATAGCTGTGAGTCACACATTATTTTATGCAAAAAGCCATGTTTGTTTTAAAGTAACAATAAACAACAAAATTACATTTGTAGAGTGCCTTTCACATCAGGAGGACGTCCCAAGGTGCTGGACAGTCGATGTTTCAGACCTGAGCTGGGGTGACCAATGAGACCATCGAAGAGGAGGGCCTTGAAGCACTGGTCCCAAGGCTTCCCAAATAGGGTCCAATGGCTCTTTTTTTCAGTGTACTAGAGCAGTATTTTCATTACTATCATATCTGAATGGTGTTTTTTTACCTCGCTGTTCACCAGATTATGCTCATGCTGATGCCATTGACCGAATGGCTGGTTTGCACCACCTGGGCAAATTCTGTTCAACAGCAGTAAATTAATCAAATGCTCCATAAATGTGCAATTCTCTGTTCATCCAAGTGGCATGACTTTTAGATGCTCCAACACTCCAGATGTGCAGAGAGACAGGGCAATATTTTTTCCTGGAGAGCAAGATTTGTTTTTGTGTCCTATTGTGTTCTGCACAACATCTACTACTAATAATAATATTAATCCTTGCAGTTCAGCCATCTTTACCCCATCCAACACTACCTCCCCATTACCTCTCCCCCAGGATCCATCCCTTTCCCAGTCCCCACTACATAACTTCGACCCTATCTCTCCCCTCACCTTCTCTGCACTCACCCGAAAAAAGAAACCCACCATCTGCACCCTCGACCCTATTCCCACCTCTCTCCTCATCTCCCAGCTCCACCTTTGTTAACTGACATCATCAACCTCTCCCTATCCACCATGTTCTCACCCCTCTATAAACAGCTGTCATCAACCCCATCCCCAGAAACCCTTTCCTGGACCCATCCCTACTCTCCAGCTACCGCCCCATCTCCAACCTCCCATTCCTCTCTAAGATCTGGAACAAGTTGTTGCTTCCCGGCTTCACTCCTTTCTCGCTTGCCATCCCTCTTCGAACCCCTGCATCCGTCTTCCATGTTGCCCATGCCCAATGACATTCTATACATCTGTGATCAGGGCTCTCTCTGCCTCCTTGTCCTCCTCGACCTCTCTGCTGCATTCGACACTGTTGACCACTCCATCCTCCTACACTGTCTCTCCTCGCATCTCAATCCTGTATCGGTTGTTAGAGGACTTGCCTTACAAGCGTGAGACCTGTGTTCGAATCCAGGCAGGTCAGAGCAAAACCTTGGGCAAGTTTACTTACTCCATATACCTAATAATAATCCCTTCAAAAAAACTACAATAATAAAATTGGTCATTCCAATCCACGACTGTTTGTGGGACACTGCTGTGCACAATTGGCTGCTACATTTCACCCACAAATATACAGTCAATTCACTTTACAGTATATTCTGTGAAGCGCTTTGAGACATCTAGAAGAAGTGAAAAGCACTATATCAAATACAAGGATTATTATTATTGTTGATCTTCACAGCCCTGTCCTCACCTTGTTCGGCTCTTACTTTTCTCACCATCTCCACTTTGTCGCCACCAATGGCTTCTCTTCTAGCCCCAGCGCTGTCACCTGTGGCATTCCAGAGCTTTGTCCTTGGCCTCTACATTTTAACATCTACATGATGCCCCTTGGTGACATTATCCACAGACATGGGGTCAACTTCCATATCTATGCGGATGACATCCAACTTTTTGCCTCTACCCTTGACTCCAGGACCACGTTGTCAGACATGAAGTCTTGGATGAGAGCTAACTTCCTACAGTTGAATGTCAGCAAGACCGAGGCCCTTCTGGCATCTCAGCTCAACTATGCCAATGCCCTGCTTATCGACCTTCCCAATTTCTCTCTCCATAGGTTGCAGATAATCCAATATTCTGCAACCCACCTGACTCCATTGGCTCCCCATCATCCAGAGGATCCAATTCAAGATGCTGGTCCTCACATTCAAAGCCCTCCATAGCCTTGCCCCACCCTACCTCTATGACCTCTTAACCCCCTATCAACTGCCCACCCCCTCCACTCAGCAGGCTCCAGCCTGCTTCACATCCCCCGACCCAACCGCCCCACCAATGGCAGGCGAGCCTTCAGCCACTCTGCCCCCAGCCTCTGGAACTGCATCCCACAGTCCCTCCAACTTGCCCCCTCCCTGGCATTCTTCATGTCCTGCCTCAAGACTCTCCTCTTCGATGGTCCCATCGGTCACCACAAATCCCCCACTTTCCCTCCCCACTCCTGTTCCCAATCCTTATCATGTTTTCTGGACATCTCAAAGCTATTCACAGAATATACTGTAAAGTGAATTGAATGTATTCTTTTTGGTGAAACAAAATGTATCTCCCTGCCCGTAAATCGAACCTAGTTCGAATCGAGTCCTTTCAAGTGCTTTGACCAAAACCCTACAGGACTCCAGAGTAGTTTAACATTGAAATATCTTAGAGCACTTCAAAGGATTTTACTCTCCAGTGCAGTGACTGGGTATTGGTAATCGAAAACAGCAGTCAATTTGCATATAGTAATGTCTTACATTAGCCATGAGATGAATAACCATTGTTATAGCTGACAGAATACACAGAATGTGAAGCACAGAAATGGGTAAATTAGTCCAGTCATTCAGTGCTGCATTGTTGGTCAGGACACCTGGAAAAATTCCCTTCTCTCTTTCAATAATGTAATCATTCACATTCACCTGAATAGACAGACAGGACCTCAGTTTAACTTATCATCTGATGCATGGCACCTCCAACTATGCAGCACATCCCCAGGACTGCACTGGACAATAAGTCCTGAAAATAATAACCTTTGCATTTGATAAAGCACTTCATCATGTCTTCTAGACATTTAGTGTGCTTCACAGAATATACTATAAAGTGAACTGAGTGTAAGTTTTGTGTGCAATACACAGCAGCCAATTGCATACAGAAATGTCCCACAAATAGTCATGGATTAAGTAACCAAATTATTTAAAAATTTTTGGAAGAGTTTATTACCTCTGGTAAGGTGATCCACCAACCAACTAACAACCGGGTTTCTACTTACTGTGGGATAGGTGGAGGGAGTAAGGAAGCATACCCAATGTATTTCCCTGCCCGGGAATCAAACCCGGGTCCTCATGCTTGTGAGGTGAGTGCTCTAACAATACACTGCAGGGACTTGGACCAACAACCTACTGACCCAGAAGTAAGAGAGCTGCCAATGGAGCCAGATTGACTGACACACAATGACCAAACATCACATTGAGTTGCTGTCCTGTTCTTCTCTATTACAATTTAATATATTAAAAAACAATCGAATGAATTCAAAATGATCTTAGTGAAAAAATAATCACTTGTCAGTTCCCTGATGCCCTTTTACAGATTTATTGGATGAGAATGATCACACATCAACAGTGATAGTCAATTAATCTCAGAACTGAGGAATCCACTTTACAGCTTTCTACCCATGGACGTTTTCCATAAGACATTCGTCAAATTGTATTTCCTTTCACATTCTAAATTACGGCTAAATCTGGGGAAGCATAAAGAGCTGTGGAACAATGAACTCACAGTATCGTAAAATTATAATACGTGTAGTTAAAGAATCATAAAATGGTGCAGCACAGAAAGTTCTCATTCGGTCCATCCAGTCTATACTGGTGTGTTTTGCCCACATTAGACAAAATAATCCTCTTGTGTTCAAGCCCTTATCTAATTTACCTTCAAAAGGATTTGTGAACTGCTTCAAGGATGCTTTGGGACACAGAATTCCACAGAGAATTTTGAATTGTTCCCTTAATTTGTTTTGAGATCATCTAAAATACCCCTTGATCACTTACTTTTACAGATGTTCAATTCCTTCTTGAATTTTCTCACACAGCCTGCCCCACTGGGTGAGAATAATAATAATGTTATATAGACATAGAAGTCCCTAGGAAAATGCAGTAGGCCAGACAGTATCCATGGAGAAAGAAAAATTAGTTAACGTTTCAGCCCTTTGTTCAGAACTGGATAATAATAATAACGCTGATACTTGATATAGTGCCTTTCACATCTGAAGGACTTTCACTGGTTGTACTATGGAGTACAGTATTGTGCTTTGTGGGTGTTTGTAGCAGGCAACTTGTGCACAGTAGTGTCCCACGAACAGCCACAAAGTGAATGATCAATTTTATTTGGGGGATTATTGGCCAGTATATTGGGAGAGAGAAGCTCTCTTCTCTTTGTGACGAGGGATCTTTAATGTTCATTGAAGCCGGCAGACCTCAGTTTAATGTTTCGCCTGAAGGACGGCACCTCTATGAATACAGCGCTCCTCTACACTGCATTAAAGTATCTGACCAGTTTGTGAGTCCCAAGTTCTAATAATAATAATCCTTCCATTAGATATAGCGCCCTATTATGTCTTTGCAATGTCTCAAAGCATGTCACAGAATATACTGTAAAGTGAATTGACTGTAGATTTTGTGAGCAAAACTTCAAAGTTCTGACTCAGAACAAGAGTGATACCAACTGAGCCAAGTTGACATATAAATATGAAGCGGTTCAGCTGCATAATGATTGGGGAGAGTAACTGGTGCTAAACTCACCGTCCTGTCAAGGAAACCTGTTTTCAGACATTGACAATTTAAATGCAGTCATTCATGCATTAAGACAAAATGAATCAGCTCAAGTCATTTTTAATTTGAGAACTGGTTCACTGCTCAATTCGGGAAGTCAGTGAAGTGAACGGCAGATTATAACAAGACGCACAGTAGTGATAGATGTTTCACTTATCGCTATGCATTTGGCTGCTCAACTCAACAGCGCCTTGCACAGATTACATTCTAGCAGAAATACCAATTCGGAAACAAAAGATTGCTTGTAACAACGTGACACAATCTTAATTCAATTTCCTTCTATTTCGGTGAAGATATGATGAAATTACTCAGAAGGAAAGTATTTATCGTGTCACTTTGAAATGCAGATTGAACCATAAACTCCTGTGTAAAACACCATCAAGGGAAACGATCCACTGGGTCCAGATTTATTCTATTTATGACCCATTTTAGAGCATTGTAGAGCAAATTGTTTTCAACAGTATTTTAAAAGAAATGACAGAAATGACAGAAAATCGACTTCGAAATCAAAGCTGTTATGTAAGAATTTGCAGATTTCTTGGTGCTCTGAAAATGCTACATACGTTAAGTAAAACCAGAGCAACTTGCATTTATATAACATGAGAGGAACACTAGACCCATGCAAAAATTTCTTCCAAAACATGGGCAGCATTCCACTGTTTTTATTCAGCTATGTGTCTGACACATGCGGAAACCCATCACCGTGCTTAAGAGTATACAAATCAAATTGCGAATTCCATGCATCCCACCTACACATGGAAATCCCAGAGATAGATTGTTGGAATGGAATGCACACTCTCTCCCTGGAGGAACACATCTTGCTTATCTAATTTTGGAAAGTATTAGGCGCAGAGTAAGAATCCACAGTGGGCACTGGGGTAACTGCTGGGGTCTGACCAGCTAAAACCTCATAGCTTGCCCTTCACATCACTGTCTGGCAAGCTTTCCCATTGCTTGTCCAGTTTGACCTCGCTATCCGTTAGAGCTCTCCAGATATCCGGGAAAATGATTGCAAACAGTGCTTGCCAGCCTTTTAAATTAATACTCTGACATTTTCGTATCACCTTGGGGGAAATCACTGTGCAGTGCAGTCACTGCGTTCGTAGATGATCACGGCAGCTAATTTGTGCCACACAAATAGCCATAAAGCAAGTGACCAATTTTATTTGGTGGATTGTTAGCCAGGACACTTGGAGAAACTCTCTTCTATTTTGAAATGGTGGCGTGAAATCCTTGATATCTACCTGAACAGGCAGACTGTTTAGGTAGATATCAAGGCAAGTTTAACATCCCCTCCAAAGGACGGCAACTCCATTCGTAGGATATCTCACTGACTGCATCTCACTCACCCGAGAAACATGCCTTTACCATTATTCTCTGATTCCCATCCGACCAATTTCTTGCCTGCTACCCTATTCTCCTTGACTCTATTTTTTTTTAAATGTAGTCACTCAATGCGCGACTGTTTGTGGGATACTACTATGTATAATTGGCATAGGAGTATATGCTAAATCCAATGCAATGATTACTATTAAAACACCTTTCACCTTTGGAGGACATTTCAAATCGCTTCACAGAATATATTGTGTAGTCCAGTGACTGCATATGTTGTAAGCAAATGAACAGCCAATGTGTGCACAACAACACAAACAACCATGGAGTGAACAGCCATATTTTATTCAGAGGATGGGTGGCCAAAGAACTCTCTTCTCGAGTAGCACCACAGGAGCTTTAACATCCACCTGAACAAGCAGATGGAACCTTGGTTAATGTCTCATCTGAAGGATGGCACCTCGAGCTATGCAGCATATCCCCAGCACTGCATTTGCTTGTCAACATAGTAGACGATGAGGTGTAAATCCTGAAATGGGTCTTGAACCCACAAACTTCTGATTCAAAGGATAGAGTGCTGAGCCAAGCTGACACATGAATTGTACACAATAATCTTTTGAATCTGGCACCGTCCATTGAAAATGCTGAATGATAGGTTGAGCGAGCTAACTGCCAAACATGCATCTGTTCTTGATGCAAAGCAGAGCATCTTTCAACAACAACAACCTGCATTTATATACCGCCCTTATGGCAGGGTAGCATCTCAGAACACTTAACAGTAGGGGAGCACGAAGTTGAGCTGGGTGGAGGGGGAGGTGATAGTAGGCACGGACAAAGAGGATGGTCTTCAGACGCAATCTGAAGATGGGGAAGAAAGGGGCAAGGCAGAGGGGTAGAGGAAGGGGCAAGGCGGAGGGGTACAGGAAGTGTTTCAGAGTTTCGGGATGTAGTAGCTGACTTTCAAACAATCATTCAAAAACACAGTCTAGTTTGAATGGAAATGACGCATTGCAGGCTGGCACTAGATAGGACTTTGTAGGACTGCCTTCTGCTTTAATGCCTATTATTCATTCCGACAAACATACCATTGCAGAAATATGGCAATCAGTTACTTCTGTATTAAATCATACACGCCAACAGCAAGACATTGCACAGGACTGCCAAGTGATCTTTGCAGGAACTTTTTAATTGAAATCAATGGCAATAAATTCCATTTAAAAAGCAGCGTTCTTAAATGTAGCAAAAGGCCAGTCTTTTAAACACCGTAACATTCATATTTTGTATTTAATAAGTTTCACAGAGAAGGAGTTGACCTTTTACTGCCATTTAATTTCATGAACAGTAAAACCCACACACTATCGTTGACTGATTAACACCCACACTTAATGCATGCATTTAATTTTGGAATCCATCAGTTATTGAACTTCCACGAGTAAATAGCAGTAAGAATTGCCCTCATACAAACATTTGTTTTGATACTAAATCTTTTTAACCGTTCTTTCCCTTCTCCACTCTCTTCTGCTCCTTCCCCCACCCTGATTCAGGTGCCAAGGCTTTACATATGAAACAAATTGAGATAAATCGAAATTGTATGGTAACCCAGATTCAAGTTAGATATTTTATTGATACCCGGATGTCACACTTTGTGTCCCGAGGCACTTTCTTTTAGCATATATTATGCTGTTGAGACATCTCAAAGCGCTTCGCAGAATACACTATAAAATTAGTTGACTGTACATTTAATGGGCAACTTTGAATTGGAAGGAGCCTGTTGATGGGTCCAAAGCTGGGCCCTGTACTCGCTCCAAGAATTGTGTTCTGGCACTAAACTCTCAGGTAGGAAGCAGATCCAGTCACAAACCTGTCATAGAACATATTCGTTAAGCCACCTCTTGCACGAGAGTAGCAATGAAATATCATCAGATATTTGTAATAATGATAATATGGGAGGGAGTGAAGGAGGGATTGAGTTTCAGGATGTAGCCTTGGGTCATCCTTCTGATGTAAAAGGCGCTATACAAGTGTAAGTTTGTTGTTGTAGTGACTGAATGCATGGCCACAGATGATGGGGCAGAGAGGACAGGGGCAAAAGGGAGGCCAGACTAGCAGAGGCAGCGGATGGTGAAGTGGAGGGTAAACAGATCAAACAGGTAGTGAGATGCGAGGGCACAAAGTGTGTATGAAAACGAGTGAGAGTGTCTTGAAATCAATCAGTTCGGTAATCGAGAGCCAGTGGCGTCTGGCAAAGACAGGCGTGATGGGGGCTACGGAGATTTGTGCGGCTGTGTACCCGAGTGGTAGAGTATTTAAATAACATCCCATAAATAATAAAAATAATAATCCTTGCATTAGATCCAGCACTTTTCACGTCTTAGTCATGGATTGAACGACCAAATTATTATTATTTTTTGGGAGCGATTTTCAGACCTGGAAAGTGAACCACCAGTCGACTAACGACCGGATTCCTACTCGCTGCCAGGTAAACAGAAGCCAGTAGAGCAAAGCAGCATAAAAGTCCTGATTTGTTTTTCTTTTTTTGAATGTCATGTTCATAAAGTGAAGATAAAGGGATCCTGAGGTGTCATCATTACTCAGACGATCACCCCCCTGGTTTATTTGCATTGAAACAAGATTCCCCGCCAGGCTCCCCGACCAGTGTTAGCCTCCTGCTCACTGCACTGTCGTCATTGTGATTCACATCCTGCTAAGCCATGCCCTTGTCTTCTGTAGAATTTCATTTGAAACCGGGATGGGTCACAAGCGCTCATTGAAGCGTTGTCAGTGTTTGTCTTTCAGCCGCCCAGGGTGACGCTACAGATTCATTTCGGATGACATTGTTGGCCACTACTAACAACAGCTGACACAGCAGAGCAGCGAGGATTAGTGATCTGGTTACCGTGGGTGTTTCGGAACAAGAGTAAACTATTTGGTGCAATCATCAGTGCTGCAATCAGTGGTTAGAGCACTCGCCTTACAAGCATGAGACCTATGTTCAAATCCAGGTACATCAGGGCGAAACCTTGGGCAGATTTCCTTATTCTACATGTCTAATAATAATCCGTCCGAAAAAAACACAATAATAAATATTGGTCATTTTCAATCCGCAACTGTTTGTGGGACACCGCTGTGCGCAATTTGCTTGCATGTTTCGCCCACAAATATAGTCAATTCACATTACAGTATATTCTGTGAAGCGCTTTGAGACATCGATAAGATGTGAAAAGTGCTATATCAAATGCAAGGATTAATATTATTATTACCTTGAGTGATACATTGGCCCTGGAGGGGTCGCAGTGTAGGTTCAGCAAAATGAAACCAGAGCTTAAAGGGTTGAATTATCAGGATAGGTTACAAAAACAATCATAATTTGGTCACTCAATCCACGACTGTTTGTGGGGCACTGCTGTGCCCAATTGGCTGCCATGTTCCACCCACAAATACAGTCAATTCACATTACACTATATTCTGTGGAGCGCTTGAGATGTCTAGACAACATGAAAAGAGCTACATCAAATGCAAGAATTATTATATTTTTCTTTCTTTGGCAGATTATTATAAACTTGGTCTGTGTTCCTTAGAAGGTTGAGATGATTAAGGAATTCGATAGGCTAGCTAAGAGAAACTGTTTCCTCTGAGAATCTAGAACAAGAGGGGCATCATCTTAAAATTAGCACCAGGCCATTTAGGAGTGAAATCAGGAAGTATTTTTTCCACACAAAGGGTAGTGGAAATCTGGAACTCTCTCACCCTTCTCTCTCAAATGTCTCTGGCTGTCTCTGTCATTCGATTCCTGAGCCAAGTGGGTATGTAGGTTCTGGGCAGTCATGAGCAGTGCCCTGGTGTACTTCGGACCTCCGGCTCAGAAACTAGAATACCAAGAACCCCAAGATTGAGGGTTGACTCAATTCCGACATTCCATTTCCAAACATGTCACCTTGGAGCCAGTTCAGTTCCAAAGAAACTCTCCATCCTCCCTGTACCTCCTCACACCTGAGGATAATGTCTTAAATTATTAGTCTCAAGCATTCTCCAACACACACCAAAATGAAAGCTGAAGGCTGCAGCTTTTAATAATCTTTTCATATTGCACTTTTTACATCTTCTAGATGTCTCAAAACGCTTCACAGAATATACTATAATATGAATCGACTGTATATTTGGGGGCAAAACGTGGTAGCCAATTGCTTGCTTCACAAACAGTCATGGATTGAGTGACCAATTTATTATTATTCTTTTTTTGACTGATTATTTTCCCCGGAAAAGCAATCCAACCAACTAACACCTGGTTTCCTATTTAATGCTAGGTAAAGAGAGGTGTGTGGATTAAGGAAACTTGGCCAACATTTTGCCCTGCCGGGAATAGAACCCAGGTATTTTGCTTGCGAGTCGAGTGCTCTACGCACTGAGCTACAGGACTCCACAAAAACGTTTTCACCAAAGAAGCTCAACTGACCAATTAAAGGGTTAATAGAGACATGTCTATACACTGAAACACTCATTCAGAGGGAAGAAATACTGCAGTCTACTTCTGAACTATTAAAAGTATTACATATTTCACTGGAACCAGCTATATTTAGGTTCAAAGTAAAATTCCTCCCTGGTACTATAAATCTATGTACAGTGCTCTATTAGTTTGCATTGTTTTTTTTTGCTCAGACCATACCGAATGTATTGCTGGGTTCTGCTCCTTGCCAGAGCTGTTTTGCAGCCATCCCTAAACAAGCCCCCTACCTCCACTACCCCCACTCCCTACCGAATCCGTATCAGATGGCAAAACATTAACAATTGCTGGCATCTTTGGTTACTCCACACAAATTGCTCTTAACTTGGGGGTTTTAACTCGTCTGCCTGAGGGGAGATAATTTGTTTCATGTGGAGAATTGCACTGTCTGAAGGGTGGTGGAAGCAAACTTTAATGGTAGTTTTCAAAACAAGGGAATTGGATTGTTACTTATGAAGGAAAAATTTGCAGGGCTGTAGGGTAAGAGCACGGACTGGGACTAGTTGGATAGCTTTTTCAAAGAGCCGGCATAGACAAAATCGACTGAATGGCCTTCTCTTGTGCTGTAAGATTTTATGATTCAATCTCATGCAATATAATGACTCACACCAAAAGCCAACAGAGAAAAGGAGTGAGTTACTGCTGCTCACAGCCAAGCAGCTCATAGCACAACTGTAGCTTAAAAGAAGATGGCTGTCTGGTAAAACAATTTGTTTCACAGATTGCTGGCCACCCCCAAATCATGGGAATCCTGTAGAGTATTGGTCGGAGCATTCGCTTCGCAATCGAGAGAACGTTGGTTCAATTCCTGGGTAGGGCAAAATTTCAGGCAAGTTTGCTTATTCTACATGCTTCTGTTTACCTGGCAGTAAGAAGGAACCTGGTTATTAGTCAATCGGAGGCTTGCTTTTCCAATGTTAATAATCCCTTTTAAAAAAAAAAGTAATAATTTGGTTACTCAATCCATCTCTGCTTGTGGGACCCTGCCTTGTGCAATTGGCTGCCATGTTTCACCCACCAATTTAATCAATTCACATTACAGTATATTCTGTGAAGTGCTTTGAAGATGTTACCAGACATGATATCAAACGCAAGGATTATTTATTGTTATATAATTATAAGGTTGGCGTTGCAGTATGTGTGGCATTCAAAGAATGCAGATTCTGTGATACGGATACGCTGGATAAAAGTGTTGCTAACATCTTTAGTGGTCAGCAGTAAAACAACAGCTCACCCAAGACATAAAGCAGAAGTCAATACAACATGGAGCTTTATGCACAGGACTGCCAGCATTCCCCTGGATTAATGGTATATTAGTGCTTGGAATGTCTGGCTCGCAAACCAGATAATCCTGATCTAAACAAGCCGGTTGCTCGTAAGCACCTTGATGGGGGTGCTTCAGGTCTGCCGGGATCTCTTCATTGCTCAATGAGTGGAGGATTTCAAACAGTGTGTTCTTCATCTCCAGCTGGAGATCACACTGTTTAAAATAACATTACTACAAACTTTAGACAGTGCCATCATTCTTGTTAACAGCTCCAGCCAACACAAACCACCATAATGGCCCAATTTCCTATTTTATAATTGTAAAATAATAATACTTACACTTGTTAAAGCGCCATAACAAGTCATTGAGATGTCTCAAAACACTTCACGGAATATACTGTAGTGTGTATTTTGTAGATGAACTAACCAGATAATTGTACACAGCAGTGCCCCACAAACAGTAATGGATTGAGTAACCAAATCATTATTCTTTTTGAAGGATTCTTAGTCCTGAAAAATGCTCAATTGGCTAACCCCCTGGGTTTCTACTTACTGCTTGGTAAACAGAGATGTGTTGAGTAAGGAAACATTTGCCCTGCCCGGGAATCAAATCCAGGTCCTCTTGCTTGTGAGGTGTGAGCGCTAACCATTAAACTACAGGAGTCCATTTTCTTCAGAGATGAACTTACACTTGGCCTAAGGTATAATAAGAATTGCATTTGATACAGCACCTCATCGTGTTATTGAGATGTCTGAAAGTGCTTCAGAGGATTTATTTAGAAGTGAAGTGACTGTATGATATGTACCACCCAATTTACAAAAGCTGTTGCCCACAAACAGCCATGAAGTGGGGTGACCAATTGTATTGTTGGCCAGGACACTGGGAAAAACTCCCTCCTCATTTCAGCTATTGCAGTAGTACCTCTAACGCTTGCCTGAGCAGGCAGATGGGGCCTTGGTTCAACATTTCATCTGAAGCGTGGCACCCTCTGCTAATGCAGTGCCCGATCATTCTATTGGTGTGCCAGCATGGACTATGGATATTCAAAGTGCGAACATGGGATTTGAACCCACAACCATTTAACTCCTGGGCTAGAGAGGGACTGATCAATCGGGTTTGCAATGCTGCTCAGTACCACAGCCATGCCTGCTGGCGAGAAAATGTGTGGATGTTGGATAAACACAGAATCAACAACAACAAACAACAACATTACAAACAACATTACATTTGTATAGCACCTTTCTTGTCGGGAGGACCTGAATCAGGCTCCCTTTTGCTCCCATTACCCGCTGACACGCACTGGCTAAGCGCACACATGAATAATGATCTTCAGAGCTAGGTATCGGAGGGTGAATGATATCTGTGGAACTGTATCTCAGCATGAGTCAAAGCCTTCAGAATTGTGAGCCGAGAAAGTCAGCGGACACCATATAATAATAAATTGATAATACGGCAGAGGTTTACATTGCACCTGTCACTGTTTCCTCAAATGCCCTCTCACTTCCCACTCTTTCAGCGACTATCGTACAAATCTCAGCTGCTCCTGGCTTCACTCCTTCTGTGCTGTGACTAACAATGTCAGTCAGTACAAATGGATCATGCCCACTTTAATCCTTAATTAAAAAAAACTAATAATAATTTGGTTGCTCAATCCATCACTGTTCGTAGGACTATGCTGTGCACAATTGGCTGTTTGTGTTTCCCCCACAGAATGTACTGTTAATTCACTTCACAGTATATTCTGTGAAGCTCTTTGAGATGTCTCAAAGACATGATAAGGCACTATATTAAATGTAAAGATATTAAAAAGTAAGGATTAATATAAACCCGGGCAAACAATAAAACACCGTGAAATCGCTCCTCAGTCTCTACCAATTAAAGACAGCATGTTATTAAATTAAAATCATCGGCAGTGCGCTGGAGTACTGTGGACCTGCCTGGCTCAGGAACCGGTCTACAGGGTAATAATCCCTTTAAAAAAATAGGGTCAATCAATCTACAACTGTTTGTGGGACCCTGGTGTGTGAAATTGGCTACAGCATTTCATCCACAAATACAGACTACTCTGTGAAGTGCTTTGAGATACCTCAAAGGTGTGCTAAGGTACTGTATCAAATGCAAGGATTATTATTATTATTACTACAGAAACCACTGTTAGAGAGGACTGACACGATTCAGACTGGAATGCATTGCCAATCCAGCCCAGCTCCAAGGAGATGCTAATCTAACCAGCTCCTTCCCCAATTACAGGAATCCTTTTTTTATTTCCAGATGCTGCCCGAATGATATCAGCTTACGTTTGTGAAAATGTGCACTCGTTTAAAAGCAGAGAGGAAAAGAATGTAACAAACACAAGTTTTATCAGCTGTCTCTTTGGTTAAAAGAGAAGGTTTTTTTTTGAAGTGGTTATTACCCTCAGAAAAGCAATCTGCCAATTGACTAACAACTAGGTTCCTACTTACTGGTAGGTAAACAGAGGAGTGTCGAGTAAGCCTAACATTTTGCACTGCCCAGGAATCAAACCCAGGTGGTCTTGTTAACAAAGCAAGTGCTCTAACCACTACAGGACTCCACAATTGAAAACATTACACAGAACTAGGAGCCATGGACCACAGCGAGGTGATGTTCTATGGTCTAAGAAACAACTCATAGAGAGAGAACATCCAGTTGTTAAGGTTGCAGATTACATCAAGCAATGTTGCCAAGATGATTGTTTGAGTCATATTGATGGGAATGAAAATCGTTTGGACTGTTTGAACGGGTAGGATGAGGGATGACAGGAGGAGGATTCTAATGGAGACAAGCAAAGATAAAGCATCTTACTTTAAGAAACATGAAATCTGCACATCCAGTGAAAAGTTGTCAACAACAACTTGTATTTATATAGCACCTTTGCACAGGGTAGTTAGTGTCCAGGAGCGCTTAGCGGTGCCGAACCAGGGGGCGAGGGAGGGCGGAGGTGAAGGGAAAATCTTTAGGTAGGATTTGAAAGTGGGGAGGGTGGGGACAAAGCTTAGGAAATGAGAGAGAGTTCCAGAGTTTCAGGATGTAGGGCTGATGACATGGACATTGATGGTGGATCTGAGGGCGTGAGAGACAAACAAGAAACCAGAGCCGGCCGAGTAGTGCCAGCAGGTGGTGGAGTGGGGGAGTAAGCAGATCAGATAGGTAGAGCAGTACGAGGGCATGAAGGGATACCAAAAGGGGAGAACGGGACATGTCATTATAGATCATTCACTGAGAATATGAAAAACAGTAATAATAATAACCCTTGTATTTGATAGTAGCACTTTTCACGTTGGGAAGACATCTCAAAGTAGTTCCTAGAACTTAAAGTGTGGTGACTGTGCATTCTGTAGTTGAACCCTGCAGCCAATTTGCACGTTGCTGTGTCCCACAAACATCCAAGAAATGAATGAACCCAACACACAACAGTATACACACACACACTACACTCTCTGCCTAGACTACATGAATGCCATTATGGGACGTAAACACAACCTAGAATTTAGGAGGAACTACTACACGCAGAGGGTAGTGAGAGAGTGGAACTCACTGCTTGGAGTGGTGGTTGTATTAGACAATGTACAGTGTACAGAGGAAGCTAGACCATCAAATGGGGTAAGAGAGCAATAGAAGCGTTATGGGACAAGGGTAAAAAATGGTTGTAAGGAAGGCAAGGAAGACTCTTGTTGGGTGCAAACACTGCCACAGATTGCTTGGGCTGACTGACCAGTTTCCATGCTTTACGTTCTTTGTAATTCCTTGCAATCTTTCTGACTCTGAGGTGAGAGCGCCACAAACTGTGCCAGGTTGACACATGTCCAGGTAACATCCAGTCAATGGACTAGAACCACAGAATCTGTAGAAATATACAGATTGGAAAGAGACCATACATCAACAACAAAGTTACATTTGTACAGCGCCTTTCACATCAGGAGGACATACCAAGTTGCTAAAATTGTCATTCAGTCCATGAGTCTGTTCCGGCTCTTTTAAGATGAATCCTTTCGGTCCCATTTACCTTACCCCCATACTCTTCTTTAATAATACTACTACTAGTAATAATAATTGTTGCATATGATGTGGAGTCCTGTAGCTCAGTGGTTAGAGCACTCACCTTATAAGAGACATGGGTTCATTTCCAGGCAGGGCAAAACCGTGGGCAAGTTTCCTTACCCCAAGGGCCTAATAATAATCCATCAAAATAACAATAATAAATTGGTCCTTTGAACACAAGACTGTTTGTGGGACACTGTTGTGTGCAACTGGCTGCCGTGTATCACCCACATATATACAGTGAATTGACTTTACAATATATTCTGTGAAGCGCTTTGAGAAGTATAGAAGATGTGAAAAACGAAATATCAAATGCAAGGATTATAGCACTCATGTCTTCTAGATTTTGCAAAGTGCTTCTCAGATAATACATAAAGTGAATTCACTATATTTTTTGGGCAAAACATGGTAGCCAATTGCACACAGTACAAATAGTCATGGATTGAAGTGACCAATTTATTATTATTTTTTCTTTAGGCAATTGACAACAGGCATGTGGAATAAAGAAACATACCCAAGGCTTCACCCTGCTGGAAATCAAATCCGGTTCTCTCACTTAGTGAGGTGAATGCTCTAACCACTGGGCTACAGGACTTTTTTAGCTACTTATGTGATCTCCCTTTGAAAGCTAATAATGTCATCGTCTACATCAATGCTTTTCCCATGGAAACACTGGCAAGGCTCACAATCAATAACAAGTAATATTCTGTCAGTTTGTATTCTGCAGTTATTTGATGTCTATCGAATTGTGGGATTCTCTAAGGTCTAACCTGTGATTGTTCATTTCCTTTACCAATTAAACAACAACAGCAACTTGCGTTTATACAGCACCTTTCAGCTAGAATAATGTCTTAGAGCTCCTGGGTCAGGCACTGAGCACAAAAGGCAGAAAGGAAGGTGACAATGAGGTAGAAGAGGTCAGTCTTAAGGTGAAATTTAAAGTTAATAATAATCCTTGCATTTGATATACCCTCTTATCACTTCTTCGAGACGTCACAAAGCTCTTCACAGAATGGACCTTGAGATGAATTGACAGTATATTTTTGTGGACGAAACGCGACAGCCAATTGCCAATTTTGGAGGGATTACTACCCCTGGAAAAGCGATTCGCAAGTTGAATAACAACCAAATTCCTATTTACTGCTAGGTAACAGAGGTGTGTGGCATAAGGAAACTTGCCCAAGGTTTTTGCCCTGTCCAGAAATCAAACCCAGGTCGTCTTGCTTTCGAGTGCTCTAATCAATAAGTTACAAGATGCCAAAGCATGGTGATTGGTTTCAGCATGTATCAGACACCTGGCTGACAGAAATAAATATAACTCTATTCTCACTGGGAATCACATTCAGGTATCAGACAGATATCAGACAACATTAGCTTATATACTGTAATTGGAAGAGCTGTGTAATTGATAGACTTCAAGACTAAAACAGCACATGCCATTATTGTGCTCTATTGCTCCCAGGATGGAGGGGGTTAGGGGGAGGGAGTGGGTGGGATGGTCTTCTTCGGATAAGATGTTAATCCAAGTACGGATGGACATTAAAGATTCCATGGCACTATTCAAAAAGAGATTGGAGTTTCTCCCGGTGTCCTGAGCATCAATCCTCCAAGTACAATTGGTCCCTCATTTCACGGCTGTTTGTGGGACATTGTTGTGTGCAATTGTGCTGACAATTTGTCTACAAACTCACTCACTCCATTTCACAGTAATTTCTCTTAAGGGCTTTGAGGCACCCTTACAGCATAATAAGGTACTACTGTACTGTATATCAAATGCATTATTATCATCATCAGTCGCCTTCTCTTTTTCAATAGTGGCATAGGATCTTTTAACTTCAAAAAGGAAATAATAATTTGGTCACTCAATCCACGACTGTTTGTGGGACACTGCTGTGTGCAATTGGCTGCCACAATTCACCCTCAAATGTACAGTCAATTCATTTTATAGTATATTCTGTGAAGCACTTTGAGATGTCTAGAAGACTTGAAAAGCGCTGTACCAAATGCAAGGATTATTATTATAACTTCCCCCTGAACTGACAGACAGAAGCTTAGTTTAATGTCTGATCTGAAGGACAGCACCTTTAATATGGCCACTAGCTCTCTACTAGTACTACACTGGAGTGTGAGGATAAACTATAGGGGTTTGGACTCACAACTTACTTATCAATACCCCAACATACATTCTGGAGTCCCCAAGCCTTGGCTTTTGCCAACCAGCGCCTAATACTTTCTGGAATTAGTGCTACCAACTGAGCCAGGCTGATACACAAATTTCCACAAGGTGCAGAGGTGAGCAACAACCAGCTTAGGACTCACACAACTCGCCAGGCTGAGGGATAATAATTTACAAGTGACAGGCAGCCTTGGGACTCAAAACAAGCACTCGGCTGCTCGAGTGACTGCCTGCTGAGTGATTACTGGGCATTAATAAGTAAGCCAGGGAGATTGGAGGCTGCATTCTAAATTATTTCAACGGCCCCTCCAGATGCTGAGCCAGCCTAGATGGATTTGAAATTCAATGAATGCACTTGAAAATGGAGTGCATCTTACTCTGCATTAATACAATTTCAGGGTTCTGTCCTTGCAAGATCTCTTCTGTTGTGTTACAATGCACTAATGCTTTTCCTGGCGTTAGTTATTTATCCCTGCATTACCACAGCAGGTGGAGGGGGGGGGGGGGGGGGGGGGAGAGAAATGACTTAAAATAATCATCTAATAATAATAAGTCCTTGCTTTTGTTTTAGCATTAAGAGAACATATCAAGCACTTCACAGGATTTAAAGTGTTGTGACTGTCTATTTATTAGCAAACACAGCAGTCCAATTGTGTACAGCAGCATCCCATAAGCAGCCATGAAACAATTGATCAATTTTTAATCTGTGGGATTTTATGTCAGCTGGGTATCTGACACATACGTAAACCCATCACCACAATTAAGAGTATCCAAACCAAACTGAGAATTCCATACATCCTACCTAAATATATAAGTCCCAGAGATAGATTGTTGGAATGGAATGCACACTCTCTCCCTGGAGGGATGCATCCTGCTTACCTAATTCTGAAATGTATTCGGTGCAGGTTGGCAAGAGCCAAGGCTTGTTGGGGTAACTGCTGGACTTCAACCAGCTAAATCCGCATAGCGTTCCACTGATATCACTGTCTGGCAAGCTTTCCACCCAACCCGTTGGAGCAAACATTATGAGAGCATTATAATAGATATAGACTATCTTTTAACGAATGCTGACTCTATCTGATACCTCAGTTGACTCTCAGAAAGAAAACAAGCTCCACACCAGTCTTCCACGGGTTAGCTTTGGGATTTATAACACAGGGAATTGTTGACTTTGAACGAGGAGTCAGTCCATAAATTCTACTTGGGTAGAGAATCAATACCTTTGTAATACACCCACATCAGTGTTCTCAACCAAGAAAGTTGGAAATGCAATGATCAATAAATTCCAGATTGACCAGTACCAAATGCGCAGGCATTTAATTGCCACCCGCCTTCAACTACAATTTGGAGCTTGTTCTGTGTCATATTGTAATACCTCAGAGACCTGATAAAAGCAAATTAAAGGTATTCTCCCAGTATAAACAATCTACTATCAAGACTTACATTTCACTCCTCGCATTGTAATTGCACAGACCCAGTATAGGATCAATGGAACAAATGTCCCTCTTCTATGATTTTCTGCTTTAAGGCACCCCAAGACGTTATAACAAGAACAACAACAAACTTATATTTGCACAGCAGCAACTTATATTTGCACAGCAGCTTTCACATTGGAAGGACATCCCAAGGTGCTGGACAGTCAGTACAGTATTCCGGACTCAAGCTGGAGGTAGGGATTGGGGAGGGTAGAAGGCAGCGGGGGAAAGAGGTTGATTGAAAGCATGGTCAAAGCTTGAGTTACTTCTTGAAGGATGCAAGGGATTTGGCAATGTGGTTAGACTGCAGGATTGAGTTCCAGAGGGTGAGGGCAATGGTGGGGCAGGCAAGGCAGGGACCGTGAAGCAGACTGGAGCCCGCTGGATGGAGGGAATGGTCAGGTTAGTAAGGGGGTAGGAGGTTGCAGAGGTAAGGGGAAGCAAGGCTATGGAGAGCTTTGAAGGTGAGGAGCAAAATCTTGAACTGATCCTCTATATGATGGGAATCCAGTGTAGTTGGACGAGTGTTAGGGTGATATGGTCATGGAGGCTAGTGCGGGAGAGGACATGGGCTGCAGAGCTTTAGATGATCTGCGGCCTATGGAGGGAAGAGTTAGGGTAGCCAACAAAAAAGGAGTTTCCAAAGTCAAGCCTGGATGTTATGAAGGCATGTATGAGTGTTTGGTGGCCTGTGGTGTCAGAGAGTGGTGGAGCCAGGCAATGGTGTGGAGGTGATGGAAGACAGAGCAGGTCATGGCATGAATGTGGGGTAGAAAGGATAGTATAGAATGTCATGTTTGTGTGTGTTTAGTCAGTGAGCATGGTGGCATGAGCTTGTTATAAAGAAGAGTGTGTTGTGTAAATAGGGTCATTGTGCCTTAACATGGAAAATGTCATTGAACTGTGTTACCTTGGAGCAAAAACAGAAATTGCTGGGAACACATAGCAGGTCAGGCAGCATCTATGATGAAACAATGAAGTGAATGCCCAATTTTGTCTGGGGGATTGCTGGCTAGGACACTGGGAGAAAATCCTTTTTTCGATAGTGCCATAGGATCTTTAACGTCCTCCTGAAGAGGCAGACAGGACCTCAGTTAGACGTTTTCTGAAGGACGGTACCTGCAACAATGCTTTCACACCCCCCAGCACTGTACTACAGCATCAAACTAGACTATGAGTTCAAAATCCTGACAGGGGGGTGGGGGGGATGTGTGGAACCTATCACATTCTGACTCCAAGATGAGGCTGATACACTAGACATGTACAGTATATAGAATTTTCAGTGACTAGATGTGGAAACAGCTAAAATGGTTTAACCAGTGGTGGCAACTCACTTATCTCCCATAAATGTTTTATGATTCACTAATTTCCATTTCCGTCCTCTGTTCCTACATTCCTGGCTTACTTTCAAGTAATTGCCTGGGTTTACCTCATATGCACCAATAAATATTTTATGTATTTCAAATGAGGTTCCTCCCGTCACCAGTTTCTTTCGAAACATACAGATAGAGCTCTCATTTCTCAACTCTGTTTTTGTAGCTCAACATTAGGATCATGATAGTCACTGCGTTGGCCCATTGCCATCTTATCTGGACTACTTCCTATGTCCCTCCACCTCATTACTCTGCTTCCTCTTCAATCTCATCGATGGCTGTCTTTCTCTTTCCCACCACATGTCCCCTTCTTCCTCTTGGTATTCCAGCCCTGTACCAATGACACATTCTGAGACGTTACACTACCACATGTACAAATCCAGGTTGTTGTTATTTGCTTTAAAATCCATTTAATAATTTACCCCTTCAAGTAATTGTTTGTCTCCCTCCTGCATACCAGCAAAATGTTTCAAGACCCATCTCTTTGACACAGGGCTGTATCTTTCCCCTCTCCACCAATATCCACTTGTGCAGTATTGTAGCTCAGTGGGTAGAGTGCTCTCCTTCCAAGTGGGAGTCCTGGGTTCAATTCCAAGCAGGGCAAAGTGTTGGGCAAATGTCTTTACTCCACACCTCAAATAATAATCCCTCAAAAAAAGACAATACTAAATTGATAGTTTATGGACTGAATATACTTCACATGTCTAATAATAATAATAATCATACCTCAAACAAATTGGTCACTTCAATCCACGACTGTTTGTGAGACAGTGCTATATTCTGTGAAATGCTTTGGGACTCTAGAAGACGTGAAAAGCACTATATCAAATGCAAGAATTATTATGGGTAAGGAAACTTGCCTAAGGTTTCACCCTGCCTGGAGTTGAACCAAAGTCTCTCACTTGCAAGGCGAGTGCTCTAACCACTGAGCTACAGGACGCATATCAGTTGCAGTAATAGCATAGTCTAAAGTGCCCACTCATCCACAGCACTGCACAGCGCAGCACTGCTTTAATGTTATCATCCGAAGCCGCCGCCTGAGCTATGAGAGTGAGAAATGACAGCTCAGAGAATGAAAATGTATTGCTGCGACAAGCCGCCCTGCTGAGAACATCGATGAATGAATCGTCAAGACAGAGGTTGAGGGGACTCGCACAGACGCTTGCCCATGTCGTAGATCATTGATCGCGCTGTCAGTAGCTGCGAAGTGGAAAACGACCATCTCCTTCACAGTCACTCGCGTCGAGAAAAGTTGTGCCATTGTGTTCGGTTTCTGTTAGAGACGGGAATGGCCTGCATTTACAATAACAAAAATCTCAGGTGGTTTCAGATGCGAGACTTCAGGCACAGAATTGAATTGATGGCCCTGAAATCTGATTTATAATCCACTTTCAGCGTCAATTTGACATGAAAACAGAATAGAAGGAGCGCTAAGTGTTCAGTATAAATTGGGCATCGAGGTAGCAAAGGGACGAGCTTGAGTGGTGAGCTTTGCTCATCACTGTCTTCGTTTGTAATCTCTGAAGATGAATTTCAATGACTTACATTACTGTAGCTCTTGCATCACACATAGCTGAGGTTAGCAAATGACACATCATTTGCACATAACAACATTTTGGGTGTCTGCCCACTATCTCTGCTGAGCAGGCTCAGGCCTCCACCATATTTCAAGCACTACCCATCCCACCATCAGTGGTCTGGCCTTCAGCTTCTGGCTCCCCATCCTTTAGAACTGTCGCTACATCTCATCCCCTCCCGTGCCTCCTACAAGGCCTATTTCAAGACCTTCTTCAACCGTGCCTTTCATCACCCTCCTACCCCTATTATCCTTGACCTAAACCTCTCCTGACCACATCCCCCAACTCAAGTGCCCACAGCCAGGGGGATGGTGCTGACTGACTCCACCCAGCGAGTAGCCGGGTCGACCAGCGGGGTGGAGCCGACTGACTCTGACTGACCCACTGACCCCGACCGACCGACCCATCAACCAGTTCTGTGAGCTCTACATTAATCTAGCAACATCTCCCTCATCCTGTCCCCAGCAAGCCTCAGCCTCTGTTCCTACAACTTCTCATCTCGGCCTATCTCATGATCTAGAGATTGGCTCATATGTGTTCAGATGTCAGACATCCTGCATGGAGTCCACATAATGTTGCCAAACCTCTGGAGTGTAGAAAAATGCAAAGAGAGAGAAAAAGTGTAATAGCTTTAGTTGCCACGGTAAGGTTTCCACTATTACACTCACCTGATATTCCACGAATCCCAAAGTGCTGCAGCAATGGTGGTTCCCAACCTTTTTTTGCTGCGACCCAAGTTAACCACCAGCAGGTCCTCACAACCCAAACTTTTTTTGCTGCAACTTAAATTAGCCTCTAACAGATCCTCTCACCCCTAGGAGGCAATACCACAACTGAAGCTCAGCCAAAATGTTATCTCTGTCTCTTTAGTGGACCAAGCGCAACTTGTAAGTATGCTCTTTATACAAATGGGTCGGTAGAGTCATCTCAGGCACATTTTTTTTTAGTTATAAAAGCATTTGCAACTTTAAAAAAAAGCAACAACAAAAAATTCTGATGACCCTTTGGGGGCGTACTGAGGACCCCTGTTTTGGGCCAGGATCTGAGGTTGGGAACCACTGTACTAGAGACTTAGCGAAAGAAAAATGACGCGAGTTTCAGTCGTCAATGTACTGTTCCAACCAGCACAGAATTACCTTTGGTTGACAGCTGAGGTAAAGCCCAGAGGTGAACAAGGTCGCAGGCATGGACAGGCTCCAGGTCAACTTCTGAATAACTGAGGAGATCCCAGCCAAGCAACAACTGACAGAAAGGAGCCTCCTCGTCAAACCTGGAAATGATGAAACTGAGTGAGAAAACTCATCCATAAATACAACAAATTGTATTGTTTCACAAAGATCAGTCAAACCATCAACAATGATCGATCCCACAAGGCTCCCGTTACCCAAGGTTCAGATTCTTTTCCTTCACCACCACAGAGAAACACCATTGCATGTGATTTACAGTCCACCCGAAGGACAATTGCAGACTTTCAGCCCTGAACTGACTCAATCACCCACTCAAGGCAAGGGCCAGAACCAACTCAGCCAAGTTAACAATTCAGCCAAGTCAACAACCCCAACCATGATCCCATCTCTGTCTAAACCACTGCGCTAACCCAGTCTGTACAGGAACCGACTAGTGGCAGCTACACTGACCCAGCCCCTGCAGAGACCAACTTTCGGCAGCTACACATTGCCGGTCCCTAGCAAACCAGCCGTGCAAAAAGTTCCGACCTGGCCCTGGTGACGACTGACCCGAGGAAACTGCACTGAGCCAGGCCTGACAGACTCCAACCCTCCACAACTGCCCAGGACCAACCTCGGCAAACAGACACCAACTCTGCCCCTGCACTGAACAAACTAACGCTTAACCACTGGCCCCGACAGACACTGAATCTCAGTCACCAAACTAAACCAACATTCACAGACACCACCCCTGGACAAATAAACTCAACCAACCTTCATACAGCTACTCTACATTCTCCAAGTGCAACAACAACAACAACAACACTTACATTTATATAGCGCCTTTCACGTCGAGAGGACATCCCAAGGCGCTGTACAGTTAGGTAGGACAAGAGCAGGGTGGGAAGGATCAGGGCAGGATAAAGAATAGTAGGAAAAGTAACTGTATATTAGTGGGCGAAACGTGGCAGCCAAATTGCGCACAGCAGTGTCCCACAATCAGTCATGGAAGTGGGACTAGGGGCAAAAGGGGGTAAAGAAGCAAAAGGGGAGGGTTCGAGGCAGGGGGAAGAAAAGCAGGAAAGTCAACTGTATACTTGTGGGCGAAACAAACAAATTTACTCTCTTATCTCAGCTTAAACTATTGCAACAGAAATGATTAAATGTTATTTTACACCATGCACTATAGTGCCTAACCTCAATCTCTGTGTTGCTACATTCTATGTTCATCAATTGTATCCTCAATCTGACCTGTGAGCTCCACATTAACCCAACAACATCTTCCTGATCCTGTCCCCAGCAAACCTCAGCCTCTGTTTCTAACAACTTCCCCTCTTGACCTACAATGTGATCCAGAGATTGGCTCGCATGTGTTCAGATGTCAGACATCCTGCAATGGAGTCCACATATTCTTGCCAAACCTCCGGAGTGTAAAAAGGTACTAAAGAGAGAGAAAGAGTGTAATAGCTTTAGTTGGCACCGTGACGTTTCCACTATTACACTCACCTGATGTTCCACGAATCTCGAGATGCTAGAGCCACAGCGAAAGAAAAGAGTTTCAGACATGCCTTCGGTTGACAGCTGAGGTGAAGCCCAGAGTTGAACATGGTCACTCGCGGGCATAGACAGGCTCCAGGTCAACTTCAGAATAACCAAGGAGATCCCAGTTAACAACTGACAGAAAGGAGTCTCCTCGTCAAACCTCAAAATTATGTGTGAGAAATTCATCCAAACCAAGGAACTGCTCTGAGTCAACAACAACTGATTTATACAACAAATTGTACCATCTCACTCACAAAGAGCAGTCAGCCCAACAATTAAACTAACTCAGCCCTGAATCCAATCAACTGAAACAACTCTCAGCCCTGAACCAACTCAACAACTAAAGCAATTCAGCCCTCAACCAACACTGACTGAAACTGACTCTCAGCAGCTACACAATGCCAGTCACTAGCAAATTGACTTTGTGACCTGCTTCAAATCAGCCCTGACAGAAACCAACTCTCAGCACTGAACAAACTCAAAGTGTGGAAAGATGCCAGAGAGAGAAACAGGTTTAAATTTTGTTACCATCCCAGGATCCTACTAGTTCAGACTTACCACATATTATCCTCAGAGAAGCCCAAGCAGGGCCAAGCTCCACCACCAGCAAACAAACCAAGGAACTGCTCTAAGTCAACAACAACTTTGATTTATATAGTGCCCTCCACGCCGGACAACATCTCAGAGCACTTTAGTCCTTCTCAGTCTTAGAGACCTTCCTATGATGGTTGAAGCGGGCTCAGCCTCAGGGTTAAAAACTTACAGCTTTCAGTTTAATCATGTGGCCAACAGGAAAATGATATTCCCATGAGGTCCAATTGAAGGTCCTACCTGCATGCATCTGACATCAATCAGGATCCATCATGTCGTTTATGCTCCCATGAATTAATTTAGATAATTGACTGACTGTATATTGAATAGGGTTAGCCTGGCATCCACTGCCCAACCATCGGTGGCTGGGTTTTCTGCCTCTACACTCCCATGCTGTGGAACTCCATCTTGCATTCTCTCCACATTGCTTCCTCCCTTTCCCCTTCAAAGCTGGTCTCAAGACCTTCATCTTTGACTATGCCTTTGGCTCCCCTTCTAACTCTTCCTCCTCCCCTACTCTCATTTCCCTTCCCCCTACCCTGACTCACTCCAGTGCTTGGGTTCCGAACTAACTGTTCAGCACCTTCCCAGGTAGGAAGCCCATGTGGGGCCCATATGGGCATAGATCAACCCAATTTGTCCCATATGGGTCCCATATGGGCTTGCTACCTGGGTTGCGATGTCTTCCCAACATGAAAGGCGCTGTACAAGTGCAATGTTATTGTTGTTGTTTGAGTCCTTTTTTTTTAATATATAAAGGTATTAAGGGATGTGGGGCTAGGGTGGGTAAGTGGAATTAAGATAGTTCATCCATGGCTAACTAGAGCAGTTAGGGAAAGTATAAAACTAAAAGAAAAAGCCTATAAAATTGCCAAAAAGAGTAGCAAACCTGAGGACTGGAGTGTTTTAGGGACCAACAAAGAAAAACCAAAAAGCTCATTAAGAGTGAGAAAATGGATTATGAGGGAAAACTAGCTAGGAACATTAAATCAGATTGTAAGATTGTTTATAAATAGATCAAGAGGAATAGGCTAGCAAAAGTAAATGTGGGTCCATTACAGGCAGAGACAGGAGGAATTATAATGGAGGATAAGGATATGGCAGAATCCCTAAATAAATACTTTGCTTCTGTCTTCACGTTAGAAGACACAAAAAAAGACTGAAAATAGAGATGAATCAAGGGGCTAATGATAGGGAGCAATTTAGGGAAATTTACATTAGCAAAGAATTGGTGCTAGGGAAATTGTTGGCATTAAAACATGACAAGTCCCCTGGACCTGATGGTTTGCATCCTAGGATTTTAAAAGAGGTGACTCATGAGATAGTGGAGGCCTTGTGTCTCATAAGATAAGAACATAAGAATTAGGAGCAGGAATAGGCTATTCAACCCCTCAAGCCTGCCCCACCATTCAATAAGATCATGGCTGATCTTCTATTCTAACTCCACCTACCCGCCTTATCCACATATCACTTAATCTTCCCAAATTCTTTGGATTCTGGAATGGTCCCCATGGATTGGAAGATCGCAAATGTCACACCACTATTTAAGAAGGATGGGAGAGAAAAGATGAGGAATTATAGACCAGTTAGTCTGACATTGGTGGTAGGGAAAATTCTAGAATCCTTAATTAAGGATCTCGTAGTGCGGTACTTAGAGGACCACAATATGATTAGACAGAGTCAACATGGCTTTACAAAAGGGAAGTCTTAACAAATCTTTTAGATTTTTTGGAGGACATATCAAGTAGATTAGATAAGGGGAATCAGTAGATGTAGTGTATTTAGATTTCCAAAAGGCATTCGATAAGATGGCGCATAAAAGGTTGATCCTCAAGATAAAGGACCATGGAATTAAGCAGAATATATTAGCATGGATTGAAGAATGGCTAATGGGAAGAAAACAGAGAGTTGGGATAAATGGGTCCTTTTTAGATTGGCAGGATGTGACTAGTAGAGTTCCACAAGGATCAGTGCTTGGGCCTCAGCTATTTACAATCTATATCAACAATCTGGATGAGTACATCAAACTTAAAATATCCAAATTCACAGAGGACACAAAACTAGGAGGGAGAGTAAACACCGAGGATAAGATTTTTTAAAATGCAACGCAATATAGATAGGCCAGGTGAGTGGTCAAGTAGGTGGCAGATTAAGTATAATGTAGGGAAGTATGAAATCATCCACCTAGGTGGTAAAAACAGTAGAATAGCTTATTTTCTTGAAGGGGAGAGACAAGATAGTGTTAGCGATCAGAGGGACTTGGGTGTCGTTGTACAGCAGTCACAAAAAGTTAGTTTGCAGGTACAGCAAGCAATTAGGAAGGCTGTCGGTTTGTCGGCGTTTGTTACAAAAGTGTTAAAATATAAGAGTAGGGAAGTCTTGCTGCAACTGTATAGGGCCCTTGTGAGACTGCACCTAGAATATTGTGTGCAGTTTTGGTCTCCTTATTTAAGAAAGGATGTACTTGCCTTCGAGGTGGTAAAACATAGATTCATTAGGTTGGTACCTGGGATGAAGAGGATGAGCAGTGAGGATAGGTTCAGAAATCTAGGCCTATAATCTCTAGAATATAGATGAATCAGAGGTGATCAAGGGGCACGACAGAGTCGATAGTGGGAGACTGTTTCCCCAGGTTGGAGAAACTATAACCAAGGGTCACAGTCTTAACTTTAGGGGTCAGCTTTTTTGAACTGAGTTGAAGAAAAACTTCTTCACTCAGGATTGTGAATTTATGGAATTCTCTACCCCCAAAGGGCAGTAGATGCTCAGTCCTTGAACATATTCAAGACTGAGATTGATAGATTTCTTGCGGAGAAAGGGATTTTGGAATAAGGTGGATAGATGGAGTTAGATTAGAAGATTAGCCATGATCTTATTGAATGATGGGGCAGGCTCGAGGGGCCAAATGGCCTACTCCTGCTCCTAATTCTTATGTTTTTATCTTGAATATTCTACTCTTGCTACTATTTCTCATGTTCTTGTCCCACTGAGCTGCAGGACTGTGGCTTGCGAGGCCAGAGCTCTAACTATAAGGACATAAGAAGTAAGAGCACAAGTAGGCCATCTGGCTCCTTGAGCCTGCCCCGCCATTTAATAAGATCTTGGCTGATCTTCTAATTCTAATTCCACCCTATCCGCATAGGTTTCTATAAGATCACCTCTAATTCTTCTATATTCTAGAGAATAAAGGCCTAGTTCACTCAACCTCTCCTCGAAAGTCAAACCCTCATCCCAGGAACCAACCTTATGAATCTATGCTGCACCCCCTTTGAGTATATCTTATTGACCAAAACTTCACACGATACTCCAGGTACAATCTCACCAAGACCCTATACAGTTACAGCATGACTTCCCGACTTTTATATTCTAACCCTTTTGTAATATATTATCTTTAATTCCAAGTGCCCTTATCTTACTAACAGTCTTTTAGGTGACACCTTGTTGAATGCCTTTTGAAAAATCCAGATACACCATATCTACTGATTTCCCCCCTATCTAATTTTACATAAAAAACTAAGATTTATCAGACACAGTTTTCCTTTCATAAAGCCGTGTTGACTCTGCCCAATCCCACAATAATCCTTGCATTTGACATTGCCATTATCACGTCTTCTAGACCAATGTTTCTCAACCACCGATCCGGTTGTTGTCAAAAATATATGTATACTGTACATCAACTTTGGGAAAAAAAGAAAAAACATGACAGAGTCTTACATTTCTGAGCGGAGCAGATTTTCACAAAATACCAAACAGTTTATAGTAAGTTTACATTCCGTTCCATTCCATGCTGCTCCACTTCAGGTCCATTTAAAATTACATTTCCAGTGACATCGGTGGGTGCAATGACAGGGTAGGTACTTTACTTCTGCAGTTTACTTTGGGAATAGAATGTGTGTAAAATGTAAAGCACTCTCCCCCAACTCTACCAGAGAGATAGGGCCTACATTTTAAAAATGACCATGCTCACTTCATGTCAAAGGTTTTTTCTAAAATGTAAAATTACAGCAGGAATTTTTATTTTTTTTATTGTTGTCTGCACTAAATAGGGTGAGTTTCAGATTATTGAATTTAATTAAAACCCAATGTCTGCACTTTCATTTAATTTCAAGTTTATATTCCACCTCTGACGGATTGCCCGCTTTCTTCCACCTCCGACAGGATTGCCCGTCTCTGGCAATATCTCGTCCCAAAAGCCGCTGAAACCCTGGTCCATGCCTTTGTCACCTCTCAGCTGGACTATTCAAATGTCCTCCTTGCTGGTCTCCACTCCACCACAATCCATAAAATCCAACTCATTCTGCTGCCTGCACTCTCATCCACACGAAACTTCGTTCCCCCATAACCCCAGTTCTTGCCAGACTTTACTGGCTGCCTGTCCCAGAGAGGATCGATTTCAAGATCCTCACCCTTGTTTTCAAATCCCTCCACTCCTCTGCACCCCTGTACCTCTCTGATCTCCTCTCCCCTCAAACCAGCACTCGTTGCCTTCACTCCTCTGGGTCTGGCCTCCTCTGTGTCCCCCGAATCCTCTGCCCCACCTTCAGCGGCCGTGCCTTCAGCCACTACGCCCAGAGACTCTGGAACTCCCTTCCTCACTCCCTTCGCCTCGCCCCCTCTCTTCCCAGTTTCAGGTGCCAACTAAAGACCTTTCTCTTCGACCCCGCCTTTGGTCACCTTCCTCCCCCTGCCCCTGGGTCGGTCCTGGGATCCGTTATTGTGAAGTGCTCTGAGACGCCATCTGGCGTGGAGGGCGCTATATAAATCGAAGTTGATGTTATAAGCACAAATCTAGCAGTAAAAAATAGACAAAAATGGCCAGGACCTTAAAAATGGTCCATGTCAGTTTAGGATGATAGCCAGCCGGTCCCAGGCATCGAAAAGGTTGAGAAACATTGGATTAGAGAATCACTTCTCCCAGGTTAATAATCTTTCTTAAAATTACAGGAAATCCTGTGAAGCGCTTTGAGACATCTCGAAGGTATGATGAAGTGCTCTATCAAATGCAAGGATTATTATTAGTAGTATAAGGGGAGACAAGGCATTAACCATAGCTTGTGAGTCTGTAAGTAACCTTCACAATGACAACACAGTAAATTGTCAGAAAACATTACACATAGATCTCATTATATTCAAACTGCATACATTTATGTTTAGAAAACAATAAATCAGCTTAGCTCACGAGAAGGGATAGACATAGCCAAGGTCTCCTTATACAGATCAATATTTGGAAAATATCTGTGAGCTAATAAGATAAGATTTAGCCTTGAGTTCCATAAAACAGTCAGGTCAGCTGGGCTGGAATCACTCAAAAGGGACAATCTTGTAGCCTTAGAGTGGGAGTTGGCATCTGATCAATAATTTCCTTCTCTGACCTCCCTCCTCGCAGCAGAGATTAAATCCAATAATTACTCCCTGGAGATTCCACTTGAAGGAAAGACATGGGACGAGAAACTTCATTCCCTTAAGGCAACCTGGTCCAATCTTTGGGCTGCTGAGGGCTGGATGCCCTATTTGAGAAACGTCCGCCAGCATAAGCAATATTTCCCTTCTTGAAACATGACATTGCTTTGCAGAATATTCTGTAAAGTGAACTCACTGTATATTTTGTGGGCGACGTGAAATAGAGGCACGGGGGGGAACTAGATGAAATCGCCAGTTGGGCCATCCTGTCTTATGGCAAGAGGACTTGCTTGTCTACAAGTACACAGTCACTACACTCACACTCAGCAATTTCTTCGAGACCATTTGACATTATGGGCAGTGAATCAGGAAGTGGGTTATTGTTGCCAAGGCTGGCTCGATTGGTAGCACCCTCACCTCCGAGTTAGAAGATTGTGGGTTCAAGGCCAACATGAGGACTTTGAAAGTGCATAGTCTCAGGTGCAGTACTCCAGATTGGGTGTTAAATCACGGTCACTCACTCCTTCCTGTTCGGTTAGGCATTAAAAGAGAAAGGAGTTTCACTGTGTGTCCTGGCGAGTGTCCTGGCCAGCAATGCTCAAAAGAAAATTCAACATTCATTCTGTGGCTATTTGAGGGATGTTACTGAGTGTAAATTGAGCCATTATTGGTGTACAAAATACACCACCATCACAATTTTTCAGTATTTCCAACGGAGAGCTTTCAAACATCCTCATAACGACGTGAGGAAAGGTGCTGTACATTAAATTCAGAATAATTAACGTTATTATTAAGATTTCTGGCAGATAAATTTGCCTCTGCAGACATATGAAGCAGGAGGAAGGACACTCACGCCGCACAAATAGATACTTGTTATACCAGTCGATGGGAGAAATTGTGTTTCTTCGATCAGATTTATTTCAGACCTTTGCATGACTTGGCTCCATGTAACCTCTGACGTTCTAAGAATAAGGCTGACCTTTCCAACCATTCCAGCTTGTTTCGTGATGAGAAAAATTATTTGATGATTTGAATGACTTTTGTTAACCCTCCACTTCACCTGGCTACACGAATGTGACAGTGTTCAATCAGACTGTGCTTGTGAGCTTGAACCCCACATTGGGTCTTCGAACTCAAAGTCTAGTCTACCACTCCAATGCAGTGTTGGGAGGTGGGGGGTATATTGTCAGAGGTGCCATCGGGTAAGATGATAAATCGAGGTCCTATCTGACTGTTGACTGGTGGAGAAACTATTTCTACAGGCGAGTGGGTCAGTAACCCGAGGACACTGATTTTAAATAGTTGTTAAAAGAAACAGAGGGGAAATGAGGAGCAACTATTTTCACGCTGCGAGTTGCTTGGATCTTGAATGCATTGCCTGAGAAGGTGGTGGAAGCCGATTCGATAACAATTTTTAAGAGAGAAGTAAATAGTTACTTGGGGAGGACAGGTTTGGAGGGCTATGGGGAGAGTGAGGAAGTGGGATTGATTTGGACAGCCCTTTTCAAAGAGCCAGCACAGACATGATGTGCTGAATGGCCATCTTCTGTGTTGTATAATTTTATGATTTTATGATAATTTAGTCACTCAATCCACAACTGTTTGTGGGACACCACTGTGTGCAATTGACTGTCACGTTTTGCCCACAAAACATTCATTTCACTTTGCAGTATTTTTTGTGAAGCACTTTAAGATATCTTGAAGATGTGATATGGTGCTATATCAAATGCAAGGATTTATTATTATTATTAAATTAAGATTTTGAAGGGATTCAATAAGATGGATGTTGCCGGGCAGTTTCCATTTGTTGGTGAATCCAAAGCTAGATAGTATTCATATAAGACAGCTAGTGATGGATCACTACTTCACACAGAGGGTGGTGAGAATGTAAAGAGCTGTGCCAGTAACTGTGGTTGAATCAAAAAGCATTAATGCATTTACGAGGAAACTTGATGTGTCCAGGAGGGAGAAGGCAATCGAGGGATGGGGACTTTTGGGGAGACAAGTGGCTTGATTTCATGCCATATCACTCTATGTAAGTAACAAACAACCATGAAGTAAATGAGCTATTTATCAGGGTGATTACTGGCCAAGGCACTGGGGGAAACTCCTTTCTCTTTTTGAATAGCTCCACGGGATCTTTAATAACTTTGATAACTGTCCAAGTTGGATTGATTTGTATTCATTTCAAAGGGTCGTGTTCCATCAAATTTTCAACCGATCTCTGTAGGAAGAAAGTACACTAAACCCTGTGGACATTCAAAGCATCATTTAACTCACCGAGATACACAAATGTAATCTTGCTGTTATTGTTATTATAATAATAGTAATAATCCTTTCATTTGATATAGCGCTTTATCAAGTAGTAGGGATGTCTCAAAGCACTTCACAGAATATATTGTAAAGTGAATCGAATGTATATTTTGTGGGAGAATTGTGGCAGTCAATTGTGCAGTGCCATGTCCCAACAGTCACGGATTGAGAGACAAAATTATTAATATTATTGTTATTATTTTGAAGGCATTATGCCTCTAGGAAAGCCATCCGCCAATTAACTAACAACCGGGTTTTTACTGACTGCTAGGTAAACAGAGCCATGTGAAATAAGGAAACTTGTCTAACATTTCATCCCACCTGGGTATCAATGCCAGGTCCTCTTGTTTCAAGGTGAGTGCTCTAACCATTACATTACAGGACTCCACTGACATCCTGAAGGTCACACCATTATACAAATGGACAGCTATGTTCGCAGAGACATCAAATTGTCTCTAATCTTCTCGCAAAGGCGGTGCCTTGCACTGCGGCCTTGTACTTCACCATTGGTATTCTAGCCTCTGTTAAATATCAGGTCATTGGGAACCATATACATGAGGCCATGAACACTGACTTGTAATCTTAATAAGACCTTCTTAGATTTCAGCTAAATGTAGCAACGACTTCATCACATTCCAGCGACAGCTCAGTTTAAAATAGCAAGATGTCAATTTTAAGTTTCCTGTGCATAATTAATTCAACCCTCTCCAATTTTCCACCCAAAAAAATTATTATCCCTTCATTTCGCTCTCTCTCTCACTTCAAGGACTGTTTCAAGACCTAGCTTGGGCACCTTTCCCCTGTTCTCCCTCCTCACACCCACACCAGCCTCCACTTTTAAAGGGATCTTTAACATGAATGGCGTAAAATCAAATCAAAGCCCTTCACTGTAGACACTGTAAAGTGTGCTGTAACTACTAGCTCTTTAAGACACTCTGAGACACTGTTCGGTGTGGAGGGTGCTATATACATCCAAGTTGTTGTTGTAGCAGTGGCATTTGCAAGTGTTTAAACGTCCATCTCGTGACATTTCATCTGCCCTCTGAATGATTTCCACAACCTCCTCCTATCAACCTTTTACAAGAGGAGATTTGTGAGCATGGCTCACATTTGCAGTTAATACTTATTCTACCCTTTCACACACGCCATCAATTTGGGCCCAGTTTGAAATTTCACCGATTTAATGAACATGTCTGGTTTTTCTCCCCAAAGCAGGGACCAATCACAAGATTTTCTTGCATTTTGCAAATAAACCTTGCTTTCGATTTCATGCTTCCTGTGTTGGGAGGACATCTCAAAGCACTTTACAGGGTGCTGCAAAATATAGTGACTGTGTGTTTTGTTGGTGAACACAGCAGCTGATAAACAAATAGCTATTGACTGAATATTATTATTATTATTATTATTATTATCATTATTATTATTATTATAACATGAAAAACAGTCAATGGGTATCCCAACACCAAACCACTACCACATGTTGGGGACGGGGAGAAGGAGCACACTTTTGGACCGGTCCATTTGTTTCAGTTTTCAGTGTGTAAAGGAGTAATTACATGCGCTGATAAAACTCCATCGCAAATAAATGCCTAAAACATTTCAGTGCCAGACTGAAACTTGTAATCTCATCTCGCTCTTTCTGCCGTCAATTATTAGTACCTAATTATTCCGTATCGTTCAGTCACAAAGCCAAACGGACAATAAGCTTTTCAAAGGTCTCCTGTGAAGCCTAGCTTTGATGGTGCGTGTCTCCAGGGAACCAAATTGATGAGCTCACTGCTTATTAGAGCATGACAAAGGAAACCTAGCCACTTCTGTAAATTGGCACTATTTGAGTTCCTCACAAACCCTATCCAAGGGGTTGTTCTCAGCCTGGAACAACAACTTGCATTTACAGATGTCCTTGATGAAGGACAGTATCTCAGAGCACTGTACAGTGGAGATGATGGACGGTGTACAAAGGAGAAGCTGGAGAGAGAGGTGACCGCAGGTGCGGTGGAAGAATTAGGTGAATAATAATAACAATAATAATAATCCTTGCATTTGAGATCATGTTTTATCACATCTTCAAGATGTTTTAAAGTACTTTACAGAATAAACTGTAAAGTGAATTGACTACATTTTTCTGGGCAAAACACGGCAGCCAATTGCGTACATCAGTATCCCACAAATAGTCCTGGATTGAGTGACTGATTTATTATTGGGTTTTTTCAAGGGATTTATATTAATTTTAGACGAGTGGAGTAAGGAAACGTGCCCAAGGTTTCACCCTGCTGGTGGGAATCGAACCTAGGTCTCTGTCCGTATATATTTATGATCCTTGCATTTGGTATAGCGATTTTCACGTTTTCTAGACATTTCAAAGTGTTTTACACGATATACTGTAAAGTGTATTGACTGTGTATTTGTTGGCAAAACATGGCAGCCAATTGCACACAGCAGTGTCCCACAAACAGTCGTGGATTGAGCGACCAAATTGTTATTGGTATTTTTTTTGAAGGATTATTATCATTATTCAGACTAAGTGCCAAAGTCCTTCGTAACCAAATGAGCTGTCAAAAACAATTGGCTTTGTTAGCCATCTGTACAATACAGTGAACACACACACTCATATACACCCTCGTCTACAAATTCCTTCACACATTGTCATCTCCCTATCTCTCCGACCTATTGAATTCCCACTCCACCACTCAGCCGCTACACTCACAAACGTTGTATTTATATTATTGTGTAAATACAAGTAGTTGTTGTTGTTCTGGGCGTATTTACATGTCAGTCTCTCCAATCCCTTACCATTTTCTCTTATACTCACTGGGCTGGTGGGCTATCAATCCTGTCTGAGGAAGACATGGAGCAGCAGATCTCTTGAGAGCCACTGATGAGGGGAGGTGACCTACAAATGACCGTGGGGCTGTTTCATGCGTGAACTGAAACATAACCCCTCAAATGCTACAGGAGCTACAGGAGACTGAACTAAAATCTTTCTGCATGTTCCGAAGTGGCATCGTTTAGCCATTCTATCTCCTGCTCTATCTGCTACAGCGGGCAGGCTTTCAGCCACTTGGCACCTACTCTCTGGAACGCTGTTATAATAGTACTAATACGCCTTATTGCGTCTTTGAGACATCTCAAAGCGCTTCACAGAATATAATGTAAAGTGAATCGAATGTGTATTTTTGTGGTGAAACACAGCAGTGTTTCCCAGTCGTGAGTTGAGTGACTAAATTATTATTATTATTATTATTATTCCCAGATCCCTCTGATCCATTCCTTCACTCCACTCTTTAATAATAATAATCCTTGGATTTGATGTAGGCTCTTCATGTCTGAAAGTGCTTCACAGAATATACTGTAAAGTGAATGGACTATATTTGTAAATGAAACGCGGCAGTCAATTGTGCACAGCAGTGTCTCACAAACAGTCTTGGATTGAAATGACCAATTCAATATTATTTTCTTTTGTGGGATTATTATACTTTCAGTGTGATGTAAGGAAACTTGCCCAAGGATTCGTCCTGCCTGGAATCGAACCCAGGTTTCTCACTTGTAAGGCGAGTGCTCTAACCACTGAGCTAGAGGATTCTTTCAAGGCACATCCCAGCTCCAGCCAAGCCAGGAATAGTCAAGTACTTTGGGACGTCCTTCCAACATGAATGGTGCTGAATATGTGCACATTGTGTTATTGTTTCGCACCAAAAATATGCTTAAAGTCAGGAGTGAGATAGCTGGAGTATAGCAGCTGGGGTGCAGCATATAGAAAATCTGGTTGCAAAATCTGCTTGAAAATGAGCTAAGCAGAATGTGTGCCTGCAAGGTGGGTGGTGAAAAACACATAATAATTTGGTCACTCAATCCACTTCCGTGTATGGGACACTGCTATGTGCAATTGGCTGCCGCATTTCACCCACGCAATATACTGTTGGTAAACTTTACAGTATATTCTGTGAAGCGCTTTGCAACATCTTAGTGAGGTGATCAGGCACCATATGAAATGCGAGGATTGTAATTATTATTATTTTTATTATAGGCCCTTCAGCCAAAATAGCCCTCAAATCAAATCTGCACTGGAAGGAGAAGACTGACTAGATCACAATGATATAACAAGTCACTGATGGGCAACTACAATCAACAAAGCATTTGCCACTTTGAGAACTTTCAAATTTGACTCCAGATCAGATAGAACATAAACAGACAGTTGGTATTTAATTACTGAATCCAGACTTGTGACTATGTAGAATAAAATACCCAGGATGGTGATGAAAGCAGATTGCGTCGGTGAAAGTCAACAACCACAGTTTTATACTGACACATGGGAGAAGGTCTCAAGGCGTTTCAGAGCCTGAAATGGTGGAAGGAAGGGGGAGTTGCCCGAAAGTACAGCTGTAAAGAAAAGCCCTGGAAATGGCTTTAAGAGTGGGAAGGAAGGAGTGCGAGGCGGAGGAACAGAATAGCCGCCTGATGGCATCAGTACTCTGGGATGTAACCCTGTATGACGGGCGCTATACAAATGCAAGTAGTTGTTGCTTCTGTTGTTGATGATGGTGGACAGACTCGATGAAAGGAGAGTCTGAGGTTGTAGGGAAAGCTGTAGCTCTTTGACAAAGGAAGGAACCGTGGCTTTTTTCTTGCTTTGATGGGATGGACTACAATAGTCTTTGCCTGTCCTGTTGTGCAGCATTATACTTTTTTATATTGGAGCTGTCCAAGAGGACGTTTTGGGTTCCCAGGGAGCCAGTCTGGCTCTTGCCTCCAAGTCAGAAGGTTGTGGGTTCAAGCCTCACATAGGCCTTTGAACTCACAGTTCTAGGCTTATGCGCTAATACAGCACTTGTGCTACGTTGTCAGAGATGTCGTTCCCCACATGAGATATTAAACCACAATCTCACCTTCATGTCTGGGAAGATGTCTAAGATCCCTTAGCAATATTGTAAAAGAGATGGCAGTTTCTCTCAGAGTCCAGACTGACAATCCCCCTAATAAAATCTCTTGCGTCTGAAGACTTTCCTCTTCAACCATGCTTACGACATTCCCCCAGCTCGGTGTCATGCTCCACCACTTTTTGAAGGCCTCTGGGACGCTAACGTGTGAGATGGGCGTTATGTATATGCAAATTGTTGTTGTCAAAGGTTGTTGTTAAAATTAGTCATTGATTTCATTGTGAGACATTACAGTGTGCAAATTGGCTGCTGTGTTTGTCTGTAAAATACAAAGTCACTACACTTTGCAGTGAAATCCTTTTAAGTGCTTTGAAGCGTCATCCTGGTAAGAAAGTCACTATGCCAAATGCAAGGATTATTGTGTTGTGATATGCTGCAAGTCTTCTATTTTCACTACACACTAAATATGATTTCAAAAATCAATGCAAAAACATCTGCCTAATTGCTTAATGTAACCCATTGCGACAGCTGTTCTATGTTTGCACCGATTCTGTGTTAAATTTGCAGATTTTCCCCGATTATCTGATCATAAACCTTCACCGAGAAATGATTTATTATTGTTCCATAATCCTGAAATGAGATCATTAAAATTCCATTAATTCAAATTTCACGTTGTTATGAATCTGTAGCGTACCGCTTGACTTTGAATTAATCATAATTACAAAGCTCTATTATATTAAACATAGATAGGTGTTATTAAGGTTTTAATAATAAAATCATTACCTGACATCTTTGTGGTCCCAGTGAAGGTAAATGGGATAAATGGAAAGAATTGGCGCACTTTGCTTCACTGTTGCAAGTAAATAGAATTGTTATCCCGCTTGAGATGAGAATGGAATTTTTTCCTAGAGCTGATGGTAGCTGACGGCTGCCTGGCTCATCAGTGGGACACAGAGACACAGATCATTCACGAGTAAGACAACTATTAACCTTCCATTGTTCGGATGATTTTGTGGAGTAATGGAGCACTCGTCTCATAAGCTATAATACCTGGGTTCAATTCCTGGGCAGGAAGAAACCTTAGGCAAGTTTCCTTCCTCTGCATACCTCTGTTTACCTAGCGGTAACCCAATTGTTAATTAATTACAATAATAATTCTTGATTTGATTTAGCACTTTGTCACATATTTGAGACATCTCAAAACATTTCACAGAACACACAGTAAAGTGAATTGACCGTGTATTTTGTGAGTGAGAAACAGGAGAAACAGGAGAAAGCCATTCAGCCCCTTGAGTCTCTTCCACTATTCTATAAATGTATAGCTAATCTGTACATCAAGTCCAATTACTCTTCCTTGCCCCATATCCTTTTATACCCTGACCTAACAAATATCTATCCAACAACAACTTGGATTTATATAGCCCCCTCCACGCCGAACAGCGTCTCAGTCTTGAAGATGTGAATGGATCCAACATCCACAACCTTTTGGGGGAGAGTTAATTTCTTTTCTGTGGGTAATAAATCCTTCAAAAAAAAGAAAATAATAATAAAAATACTGCAATAATAATTTGATCATTCAATCTACAACAGTTTGTGGGATACTGTGGATTACAGTTATGCAATTGGCTGCAGATTGATGCCCACAAAATATACAGTCAATTCACTTTATAATGTATACTGTGATGCACTTTGAGACGTCTTGAAGACGTGATAAGGCACTATATTGAATAAAATGATTATTAGTATTACAGTTATTACAATATTATTAAACTATGATCTTGTCTGTGCCTGTGGACAGAAGCTAGGGATGAACAACTTGAAAAGTGAAGGGAGTTTCTCTCTCTCATTCCTGAGCGTGATAAGACACTACATTAAATGCAAAGATTATTATTTTTATTATCAAAATAAGATCCTGTTTGCCTGTTGAAGTGGACTTTAAAGATTCCATGGCTGTATTTGAAAACAAAAGTGTTTTTCTCCTAATGTCCTGGCCAACAATTCTTCCAATAAAATTTGTCATATACTTCATGGCTATTTGTGGGATATTGCTGTGTGTACAAGTACACAATCCCGATGCTTAACAGTAAAATGCTGCAAAGCGCTTTGAGACATCTCAATGATGTGATCAGGCACATTATTATTTAGTAAACACTCCAATTGAAAACTCAGTAATGAGTTATGCAAAGTCAGGAATTAGGCATGCGTGATGACTTAAATGGTAGCAACAAGTTAAGCTAGGATCAAGTTATCAGGCGTTTACTTATAATAATAATCCTTTCATTTGATATAGCGCTTTTCACATCTTATCAATGTCTTACCATGAAAAGAAAACTTGTTGGATGAGATGAGTTGCTGCCGGCATTTGATCCACTGTGTATATTCACAGAATATACACTCCCCCTACACGCCCACCCGGACCCTCCGTTCAACAGGACTTGGCCTGCTCCAAGCCCCCCGCCCGAACTGCCCCACCATCGGAGGCCGGGCCTTCAGTTTCTCCACTCCCACCCTATGGAATGCCATCCCTCAATCCCTCCGTTTCGTTTTTTCCCTTTCCTCTTTCAAGGCCGGTTTGAAGACTTTCCTCTTCGATCGTGCCTTTTGTTCCACCCCGAATTCTTTTACCTCCCCTTCGTGTTTCACCCCTTCCCAAACACTCCCCTCTCAGCTCGGGTCACACGCCTCCTGTGCAGCGCCTTGGGACGTCCTCCCGACGTGAAAGGCGCTCTATAAATGTAATTTGTTGTTGTTGTTGTTGTATTGTAAAGTGAATTAACTGTATATTTGTGGGCGAAACGCGGCAGCCAATAGCACACAGAAGTGTCCCACAATCAGTCATGGATTGGAAATGACCAATTTTATGATTCTGTTTTTTGGGGGGGATGGCTTATTAAGCTTATAGAGTAAGGAAACTTGCCCAAGGTTTCGCCCAGACCTGCATGGATTCGACACTGGTCTCATGCTTGTAAGGCGAGTGCTCTAACCACTGAGCTACAGGAGCTCTCTCTTGAATTAACCAGGTTGGCAAACATCTATATGCAAATCTTTCGCTGCTTGTCCAGCTTGGACCATCATATCCATTAGGGCTTTGGCTTGCAGTGTTTAATGTACAAGATAGGAACATAGGAACAAGAGTAGGTCATTCAGGTCCTCAAGCCTGTTCAACCATTCTATTAGATAATGTCTGATCTGTACCTGAACTCCTGCCTTTGCCCCATAAACCCTTCATACCCTGATCTAACAAAAGCCTATCCACCTCAGGCTTTAAAATGTCAATGAATCCAACATTTTCTTGAAGTGAAAAGTGTCTGTTTTCCCGCATCAACAACCTTTACCTACAGATCGGTGTAAAAAATTCATCAAAATAAAATATTTCATCATTTTCACTTGTAAGGTTTAGTGAGCAAAACGTTTGGGTTTCACCCTTTCAAGCCCTTCAATGTTAGAGCTAGTTTTCCTTCGCTCTGTTCAACATCTCCCAGTACTTTCTCCAGCCTCAGGAAGCGCTCGCACAGCTTGTTACAAAATGAACTCAATGTACCTCACAAATCAACTTAGCAAAGACACAAGTTCAGATGAATGCTTTGATAAATACGTTTATAACTGGGAGGAATAATTAAGGTTTAAATAAACAGCAAATTCAATTACCATCCTCGACAGCATAAAAGGGATTGATTCCGAGACTGAGACAATTCATGTTCTACACAGGAAAATGAACATCATAATAAACAACATCTGCTATGGCTAATTACTTCATACTGGGCTTTTCAGGTACTCACCGAACTCAGTGGATCAAATGCCGGCAGCAACTCATCTCATCCAACAAGTTTTCTTTTCATGGTGTGGACACACGACATTTGGGATCACCACCATATCAACAACAACAACAATTTACATTTATTTAGCATGGGTACTGTCTCTGAGCACTATACACTCACAATACAACAGCAGATCGAGTTCAAGATCCTCGTTCTCATCATTTTGGGGCAAGTTTCCTTACTCTACATGCTTAATAATAATCCTAAAAAAAAACAATGTTATTTCAATCCACAAATGTTTGTAGAACCCTGCTAGGTGCAATTGGCTGCTGTGTTTCACCTACAAATATAAAGTAAATTCACTTTACAGCATATTCTATGAAGCGCTTTGAGATGCCTAGAAGACATGAAAAATACTATATCAAAATGCAAGGATTATTATTATTTATTTAAGGTAGTTGTCAAAAGAACCAGAAGGAAGTTTGAACAAGATCTTTTTCATACGATGAGTTGTTGAGATCTGGAATAGATTGCCTGAAATGGTGGTGGAATGTAGAGTTTCAAGAGAGAAATTTGCAACAACAACAACAATATTACATTTGTATAGTGCCTTTCACGTGAGGAAGATGTCCCAAGGTATTGAACAGTCAGGGTTTCGCACCTGAGATGGCATTGGGATCAGAGAGGGTGGAGGGAAGTGGAGGGGAAGGAGGATGATGATGGCATGAGGGTTGAATACGAGGATCTTGAGGCGGGACGAAGGAGGCTAGGGAGAGGACGGGGCAGAGGGATTGCAGGATGGAATTCCAAAGTTGGGGCAAAGTGGCTGAAGACTCGCCTGCCAATGGTGGGGCAAGTGGGTCGGGGGATGTGGAACATGCTAGAGCATGCTGAAAGAAGGGAACTGACAGGTTGGTAGGGGGTTAGGAGATCGCATAGATAGGGTGGAGCAAGATTATGGAAGGCTTTAAAGCTGAGGACCAGGATTTCAAATTGAATCCTCTGTGTAATAGGAAGCCAGCCAGTGGAGTCGGGTGAGAATGGGAGTGGTAGATTTGCGGAGTCTGGTGTGGGAGTGATCAGGGGCTGCAGAGTTCTGGATAATCTGCAGCCTGTGGAAGGAGGAATTGGGGAGGCCAATGAGCAGGGCATAGTCGAGCATGGATGTAATGAAAAGATGAATGGAAGTTTCAGCGGCGTGAGAGGTGAGGTCGTGGCGGAGTCGGGCAATTTTGGGGAGGTGAGGGAAGGTAGAGTGTGTCATCAATCAATCAGTCAATCAAAACTTACATTTAGCACTTTTCACATCGAGAGCACGTCCCAAGGTGCTGTACAGTCAGGTAGGGACAAGAGAAGTGGGGGGAGGGGTCGGGCAGGATGAAGGAGAGCAGGAGAATTTGTGGGCGAAACGCATGGCATGGATGTGTGGGAGAAAAGACAGTTGAGGATCGAACAACAAACCTAGGTTCCTGACTGGCTTGGTGAGGTGGAGTGTGCAACCATGAGGTTGATGATGCCTGGGGTGCAGAGACGTTGGCATGAGACAATCAAAAGGGCCTCGGTCTTGTTGATGTTCAACTATAGAAAGTTCGCTCTCATCCAGGACTTGATCCAGGGCAGCAATGGTCCTGGAATCGAAGGTGGGGTCAGAAAGGTAGAGTTGGGTGACATCCAAATACATATGGAAGTTGACTCCATGTCTGCGGATGATGTCACCAACATATAGATGTTGAAATGGAAACAGCCAAGGACAGAGCCCTGGGGAACGCCACACGTGATGGTGCTTGGGCTGGAGGAGAAGGAGTTGGTGGCAACAAAATAGAAATACTGGGAGAGGTAAGATTTGAAAAGCCAAGGGCAGGTCTATGAAGGTTGAGAGGAGAGGTAGTGGTGTAGGAGGATGATGGAGTGGTCGGCAGTGTCAAAGGCAGCAGACATATCGAGAAGGACGAGCTGGCAAAGAGAGCATTGATGTTTAAAATGCCATTAGAGACTTTGACCAGGGCTGTTTCCAAGCTGTTGGCAGCACGAAAGCCGGATTGGAGGGCAACAATTCATTCCAGGGCCTTGGAGAGAAATAGGAGGTTAGAGATGGAAGTGGTAGTTGTAGAGTAGCAATGTGCTCAAGAAAGCTCTTTCAGGATGGGGGTGATGACAGCTGTTTTTAGGTGGGTGCGAACAGTGCCAGTGGATAAGGAGAGGTTGATGATTTTTTTGGTGAGGTGAGGAGCCAGAAGGAGCAAGGCTATGGGGAGAGCCCGGAGGAGTGGGATTAATTTGGACAGTTTTTTCAAGAGCTGGCATGGGCACGATGGGCTGAATGACTGATGGGATGAATGACTTCCATCTGTGCTGTATGCTTCTATGATTCTATGATTTTATAATAATAATAATCCTTGCATTTGATATATCACATCTTATCGACATCTCAAAGCGCTTCACAGAAAATACTATAAACTGAATTGACTGTATATTTGTAGGCAAAACACGGCAGCCAATTGCGCACAGCAGTATTCCACAAATAGTCGTGCATTGAAATGACCAATTTTTATTATTGTGCTTTTTTTGAGGGATTATTATTAGTCGTGTGTGTGGAGTAGGAAATTTACCCAAGGTTTTGCAGTGACCTGCCTGGATTCGAATACAGGTAAGCCCTGATTTAGGACGCTTCTGTTTACATCATTTCAATTGAACGAACATAATTTTTTTAACATCTTTTTATTTACATAGGACACTTGGTTTCATTTTAATGACCAAAATTATCTTTTTGCGCATGCCCAGTACATATTGTATATCACAGTTGGATTTGGCATGTCATTTTTGTCCATACACACAGTACATAATGTATTCATGGGTAAATCGCGCTTGCACCTGATATAGTGTATCCAAGCATTCGAACTGGCCAATAGCATGTCACTCTATCATTGTTTAAAAGCCAGCTGATTTTGAAGCGACACCACGCCACGTCAGTATTATAGTAATTTCCAAACATTCCCGAGCAACTTAGAGCGATTTACACCTCTACCGTGTTTCTACCATGTCGGAAAAGAAGAGCAGTAAGTGAAATGAGCAGCCGTAATGCCACTAGTGGCAAGAGACCCCGCAAAGTCATCACTTTAAATACAAAATTGAAGGTGATAAAGCGCATCGAGTCTGGTGAAAAAGGTACAGACGTTGAGAGGGCTAGCTTTAGGGCTAGCTAGATAAGATGGTGGCTACTATAAAACAGAAAAAGGACAATATACTGGCAAATTCAAGGTGTGTTACAGCTACAGGCGCAAGTAAATTACAATACTGTCCAGTTACCCCAAGTACCCCTTCTTGCCTATGTGTGTTATTTGTGTGTTTCGTGTATTATTTTGTGTGCTATTTTGTGTGTTTTGTATGTTATTTAGCGGGTTTAAGGTCCGAAACAGTAACAGTTAAGATGTATCTTTGACCTTGCTTTCATTCATCTTTACACTCCCACCCTCAGTATGGCTGCCTATCTAGAATTGTGAAGCACTGTGAGATATCTTAACCAGAGTGGCTTACTGATGCAGGGAAGCAAACAATGAGTAATATTGGAGTCTTGCAGTGCCCTTGTGCAACCAAGCACTCGAACCACCTAATGTAAATTGGCGGCTTTATTTTGAGTTAGAGTAGCTTGCTCTCACGGCTCAATAGGAGCTGTATAACAGTAACTTGGACAATACGTCACATTTTGCTTTGGAAGGTTTCATAATAGTTGAGATTCAATAGATGTATTCATAGAATCATAGAATTTTACGGCACAAAAGGAGGCCATTCGGCCCATCTAATCTGTGCCGGCTCTTTGAAAAGAGCAACTCAATCCCACTGCCCCGCTCTCTCCCCATAACCTAACAGACATGTTCTCCCTAAATAAAGATCTAATTCTCTTTTAAAAGTACTGAGACATCTGTGGTTTTTAGGGGAACAAAATAAAGGTTACACAGCATACAGAGAAGAAATTCATAATAGCCTGGGTTAGATGCTAGGGCACGCTCACCTCTGAGTCTGAAGATTGCGAGTTCAAGACCCACGTCAGACTTTGACTTCACATAATACAGACTGGCCCTCCTGTGTACAGCTGGGGATGTGCTGCAAAGTTGGAGGTGGCGTCCTTCAGATCAGACATTAAAACTGAGGTCTTGTCGGTCTGGGCAGGTGGACGTTATAGATTCCATGATTTAATTCTCTGTTCTGGCTGATAATCCCATAGATAAAGTTGCTCATTCACTTACTGGCTATTTGCAGGACATTACTGTGCGCAAATTGTCTGCTATATTATCTGTTCTTATTATGAAGTGAATGACTACTTTTATCTGGAGTATTTTTTGGCCACGATACAGGGAGCAACTCCCTTCTCTTCAGCCTATCTGCATATCCCCTTTTCCAAACACCCATCCTACCATCCTCCATCACAGCATCAAGGGGATTCCATATGGAAGTAAGAGGAGCGCTTATCACACCCACACTAAACAAGTGATATTACTTTTCTTTGCATGAAAAAGTTTGTATTTAAAAGCACAATAATTCGGAAACATGTTGCCATAGCGATGCTGGATGGAAATTGTATGCAAAAGACACAGCTGCTGTTTACTCAATTCTTACCTTCACAGAGAAGGAGGTGCTTTTTACTTCCTGTTCATTGAAAAGGGAGGGTGGGGGATTGGAAGTTGGGAGAGGGTTAAAGATTGTGGGGTGGCTTGGGGGTGTTGGGCTGGTGATCTTTGGGGGCTTTAGGTGGGAGTTGAGGAAATTAGGGATAGGAAAGGGTTGGCAGTGTTTTGGTGGGGTTGGGGAGGGAAAGACAATACATATAGATACATTAAAATATCTTGAACCATTGTGAGTTATGCCCTTCGACTGAAATCCTGTAGTGTATTGGTTAGAGCGCTCGCCTTGCAACTAAAAGGACTTCGGTTTTATTCCTGGCCAGGTGGAATGTGGGTAAGTTTCCTTACTCCACACGCCTGTTTACCTAGCAGCAAGTCAGAATCTAGTTGTTAACCAATTGCCAGATCACTATCCTGGAAATAATCATCCCTTCAAAAAGAAATAATAAATAATAACCCAATAATTTGGTTACTCAATCTGTGACTGTTTGTGGAACACCTCTGTGTGCACTTGGCTGCCACATTGCACCCTCAAGATATACAACCAGTTGACTTAAAAGTATGTTTAAGTATATTATTATTATGTTCTGTGAAGCACTTTGAGACATCTCAAAAACATGATAAGTCCCTATATCAAATACAAGGATTATTATTCTTATTATTCTGTGCGAGTGCCCAATGTGAAAATAAAATTGGGTCCTTATTTTTGGTGTGAACCAAGAAATGTTCTTGACTCTTGTGCCTCCATTTTATAAAACCGTTACCTCTGGGACAGAGGTATTGCATCATATGGTGATGCAACGTCTAATCTGGAGTAGCTCCAGCACATGAACCCACTTATCGCAACTGGCTGTATCAATTCCTACTCACTTACTTATCTTAGAACCATTAGAATCTTACGGCACAGAAGGAGGCCATACAGCCCGGCTAGTTGAAAGAGCCTGTCCCAGCTCTTTCAAAGAGCAACCCAACTCATCCCACACTCCCACTCTTATCCCGTAGCCCTGCAAAACTACTATCCAAATCCCTTTTGAAAATACTATAAAATCTGCTCTGCCCAAGATACGAGGCAGCACATTCCAGATTCTAAATCTCTAGGTGAAAAAAATTCTCATCATCTGCCCTCTGGTTCTTTTGCCAATTATCTTAAATCTATGTTGTGTGTGTGGTGGGGGTGTGGGTGGGGGTTTGTGTGTGTTTGTGCTTGTGTGTATTTGTGTACCAACAACTAACAGAATTTAATTTGTAAGAATTTTTACTGAGGAATTTTGTTTCATTGGAGTCACAGCAATGCTTACCATATTTGAAACAAAAGTATTAATAATAATAGCACTTCAAAAGATTCACTACAAAATGCAGTGAATGTGTGTTTTGCGTGGGTGAAGCCAGAATGACTTAAAAGAAAACATTTTTGTGGGGGTGTTAACTAACTGTTCAAACCCCAGGAGGCGTGAAATCAAACCACAAGCTACTTGGGATGAAATAGAAATGTATTTTGTAATGCCTCATTAGTTTCATTCCTCTATGTGCAAATATGTCTCCATCAATCAGACTCATACTGATCTACATCGAATGCGGGATCACCTTCCCTTTGATTATTTTTCTCCACATATTGATTTCTCTGCATAAGACTCTACAATATACCCTATTGTGTGTTGGTATCTGACCTCTCAATGCTTGCAGCTACTATTGCTGAACCTTGAATGGGTGGAAGATTCAACAGCAGCTGTCAACCATCCATTGCCAAATTAATCAAATTGTTAATAAAAAAATTAAAATTATACTAATAATCATAATGTTCACACATAAGAAAGTATCTAAAACATTGAAATGTCTCGCAACGATTTGCCGTTGAGAGCAGTGAATGTATATTTTGTAGCCAAATATTCACACAGCAATGTCCGACAAACAGCTACAAAGCGATTGACCAATTTTATTTGGGGGATTCTCACTCTTGTTTTCAAATCCCTCCACTCCTCTGCACTCACTAGCTCTCTGACCTCCTCTCTCCTTACAACAGCACCTGTTGCCTTTGTTCTACCGGGTCTGGCCTCCTCCTTATCCCCCGAGTGTTCCCTTCCACCGTCGCCCTGAGGCTCTGGAACTACAGTACTTTCCTCACTCCCTTCGCCTCGCCCCCCCACCTCTTTTTCCATTTTTCCAGTCACGGCTTAAGGCCTTTCCTTTCGACTGTACTTTTGGTCACCTTTTTCTCCCTGCCTCGGCCCCGGGAACCGTTATTGCAAAGCACTCTGAGATGACGGTGTGGAGAGAGTTATATAAATGCAAGTTGTTGTTGTTCAGGGGTCTGGGCGAAACTCCATTCTCTTTTCCAAAAATGCAATCTTTAACATCCACTTGAACAGACACAGAACAGACCTAATTTTAATGTCCTTTTTACTTTTAAACATTGTTGTTGCAAAGGCATTATTGAGAGTCAAAGATAAAAAAAAGAATAATAATCATTGAGCATCCCTGATTGCAGAGGTGGTAAATGATGAGCACTTATCTGCTCTTCAAATGCACTCATATTTAACCAGGGGCACACACACTTTTTATTCAGTAAAACGGTTGTTTGTGGGAACAGCTGCGCAAAATTGACTGCCATGTTTCGCCCACAAAATACAGTCAGTCCACTTTCATTCTACATTCTGCGTAGACTGTACACAGTATATTGTGTATAATGACATTATATGACATTTCGCCCACAAAATACAGTCAGTCTACGTTCTTTTTTAAAAAAGTCATTCAATGATGTAATAAGGCGAGATATCAAATGCAAGGGTGATTATTATTATTTTTATTGAACCAGTAATATATTGGTGGTCATGTCTTCAGTCACTAGCTGTGGAACTCCACGGTCTCAATCTTTCCCTCTCACTGCCTCTCTAAATGTATCTTCAAAGTATCACCTTAAAACCCACTTTTTTGACTATGCCTAGGGTCACTTTTCCCAACCCCTTTTTTCATGGCTCGGTGACCAATTCTATCTCTGTGAAGTTCTCCAAGAATATATCGAAGAAAATATTATCCTGTGTGAAGGATGTAAGTTGCTGCAAAAACATAACCAAGTTTTTTCTGTAACCTGTAACACTCAATACAGTACTATAAACTGTATACAACAATAATGCTTGCATATGATATAGCACCTTATCACATCATTGAAATGTCTCAAGGCACTTTACCGGATTTACTATGAAATACATTGTCTATTTCAAAGCGAACATAGCAGCCAATTTATGCATAGCGGTGATGATAATAATAATAATTTTTTAAATTATTGATTTGCATTTGATTTAGTGCCTCATCGTGTCATTGAGATTTCTCAAAGTGCATCCTGAAACATACTGTAAAATGTAGTGACTGTGCACTTACAGGCAAACCCTGTTCCCTCAGCCTTGACTTATTGCCCACAAAACACACAGTCAAAACACATTGACAGTATTTCCTATGAAGATGACTCAGTGACATGACCTGGTGGAAGGATTGTGGGATTTAATTCAACAGGTCAGGGGCAGAGTGGCTGAAGGCATGCCCACTGATGGTGTGGTGGGTGGGTCAGGGGACATGGACCATGCCAAAGCCTGATGAGTGGAGGGAATGGGCAGATTGATACAGGGTCAGTAGGTCAGAGAGGTAGGAGAGGGCAAGGCCATGGAGAGCCTTGGAAGTGAGTATGAGGATTTTGAATTGAATCTTTTGAGTGATGGGAAGCCAGTGGAGTCAGACGAAAATGGAACGATAGGGTTGTGGAGCTTGGTGTAGGAGAGGACACGAGCTGCAGAGTTCTGGATTATCTGTAGTTTATGGAGGGAGGAGTTGGGGAGGCCAACAAGCAGAGCATTGGCATAGTCGATCTTGGATGATGAAGGCATGAATGAAAGTTTCAGCGGCCTGAGGGGTGAGGTAGTGGTGGAGTCAGGCAATGTTTCAGAGGTGAGGGAGGACAGAGCAGGTCATGGCATAGATGTGGGGGAGAAAAGAGCTAAGGATCAAACAAGACATCTAGGTTCCTGACTGGCTTATTGAGGTGGAGTGTGCAACCATGGCGGTTGAAGCTGCCAGTGGCTGATGAAACACTGGTGAGAGCCAATCAGGATGGCCTCAGTCTTGTTGATATTCAACTGTAGGAAGTTAGCCCTCATCCAGGATTTGATGTCTGACAGGCAGTCTGTCAGACAGCAGTGGTCCTGGGATCGAGGGTGGAGGCAGTAAGATAGAGTTGGATGTCATTTGCATACATAAATTAATAATGATAAGAAGAAGAAGAATCCTTGCATCAGATTTGGGAGGATGGGAGGTTGAAGGTGTAGTGGTAGCTAGAGAGTAGGGATGGATCCAGGGAAGGTTTTTTTCTGGATGGGGAACAGATGTTTTTAGAGGGGTGGGAACGTGCCCGTATATAAGGAGAGGTTGATGATGTTGTTTAGAAGAGTTAGAGGGTGGAGCTAGGAGGTGAGAAGAGAGGTGGGGGTAAGCAATTGATGGGCTTCATTTTGGAGATGATGAAAGAGAGGGAAGAGGGAGAGATAGGGTTGAATTGTCCAAGATGGGGCTTGAAGCCACAATCTTTTGACTCAGAGGTGAGTGTCAGACTAAGTCAGACTGATACTCAGTCTATTTTCCCTTGAAATTATTATTTACTAAACCTCTCTCTCTCAATCCCAATCCTGACATTTTACCTTTCCGAGGATTAGAAGGACCTTTGGAACATGAGCCTGAAAACATTTGTGATCTTAAGATGCACCCTACTACAACAACAACACCAACTTGCATTTATATAGTGGCCTTCAGGTGGGGTGGCTTCCCGGAGCACTTCACAGTGGCGGAGTCTGACAACGAGCCAAGTGGAGAGGGATTGGGGAGGTGACTATAAGTCCAATCAAAAAGGAAGGTCTTTAGGCGGGATTGAAGATGGGGTGGGAAGGGAAAAGGCAGACGAATTGAGGAAGAGCAGTTTTACCTCAAGTGTTACATTGCTGGTCAACCTCCATGTATTGGATCAAGGTATGTACGCTTCTAAAAAGCTTATGCAACCCTGTTCAAAGAAAGATAAAAGGCTTTCATAAAGCTTTTGATAAATTTATTAATGGTGATATAACGCATTTCATAATTTTCCAATTGCTTAATTGGCTACTGCACTATGAAAACAAGTATGATCTTAAACCATTTGGTTCAGACTAGACTCGTGTAGGATCAAGGTTTGTATATTTCTAACTAAAACCTATATATCCCTGTTGAAAGAAAGATGAAAACGTTTAACAAATTTATGAATGATGAAAATCACAAGTATCTCAATTTTCCGATTGCTTAATTAAGTTCTTGTTAAGTTCCTGTTTTTTCACGTGCGTCAACCTGGCTCAGTTGGGCGCATTCTTGCCTCTGAGTCAGATGGATGTGGGTTAATGTCTCATCTGAAAAACAGCACCTCTGACAACGCAGTGCTGTTTTGGGCTGTCAGTTTAGACAACATGACTCAGAAGTGAGAGTGACAACGACTGAGCCAGTCTGACATGCAAACATCACAAGGCTAAGTTTCTTAATGCGGTAGTTTATCCTTGTGAAATAAGAATGTTTACACTCCCTTCTCAAGTAATGTGCACATTCCAACTGCGGTAAAGGCTTTGTCTCACCTAAATGGTAAAGCTGTTGTACTGTGTCCACAATAATAAGTTTGCCATTCTAATGTGATGACTTGCAGTGTAACAGTCGGAACTATTAATGAAACTGTAATGCAGAGTTAAATGAAATAGTGGAATGTGTCATAGCTCTAATGCATTTCTAATAGGGTTACCAGGTTTCAGAATAGTACTTTGCTAAGGTACATTTACAATTAGGTGTTCGGCTAATTTAATGAGTAATAAAGAAATTATATGGGGAGTTCAATGGCATTTTAATAATTCTAGGAAAAATGTCTATCCTTGGAGTGATTGTACATTGCTTTTGGAAAACCTCACTGAAGAAATACTACCCTCCCCATAGAAATCACTCAATAACAAGTCAAGATGTTAATATCTGGGGTGTTCTCTTTGGCTCTTCTAGCTTCATTGATCACCAAATACATTCTGTCAGGGTTGTGGGCAATGCAATTTTTGTCTGCATCATAATCATCTTGGAATTACTGAGTTAAGAAAGCGAATGCCTGAGTTAAATGTTGTGGTTATTAAGGATCGTGCCAGGGTTGTGGGTAATGCAGCCTGTCTCGACATTGTAATCATCTTAGAATTACTGTTCAACATCAATGAGTTAAGAAAGTTAAAGCCTGAGTTAAATTTTGTGCCTCATTTTACACTGCACTGCAATACAATTGACATTTGGAAGGACATCCCAAAGTACTCAGCAGAACTGGTTGGGCGTGGGAACCAAAGGAGTGGGGAGGAGAAAAATGACCAAAAGCACGGTATAAGTAGTTCTTGAGACGGAGCTTGAAAGACTGGAGGGAAAAAGTCAGAGGGACTGTGGGATGACAAAAAGGGTGAAAGTTCACGTGCTGATAGTGGAGCGAAGGAGGGAGAACATGAAACAGGCTGATATACAACTTTTATTAAGAATAGAGTCAATTTGACAGTGGGTGTGATAAAGTGGCACAGAAGAGACTTGTATGCAAAATAGAAGATCATGGTATTAAAGGGATAGTGGCAGCATGGATACAGAACTGCCTGGGAAACAGAAAACAGAGAATGGTGGTGAACGGTTGTTTTTCTGATTGGAGGGAAGTGTGCAGTGGTGTTCCCCAGGGGTCAGTATTAGGACCACTGCAGCTTTTGGTATAGGGAGTATAATTTCCAAGTTTGCAGAAGATATAAAGCTGGGAAAAGTAATAAACAGGAAGGAGGATAACTAGCCGACTAAAAGAGGACATAGACAGACTGGTAAAATGAGCAGACACGTGGCAGATGAAGTTTAATGTGGATAAATGCAAAGTGATTCATTTTGGGAGGAAGAATGAGAAGGGGCAATGTAAGCTAGATGGTAGAATTTTAAAGGGGGTGAAGGAACAGAGAGACCTGAGGGGTGGGGATCATACAAATAAATCTTTCAAGGTGCCACGACAGGTAGATAAGGCTGTTTAAAAAAAAAGTATACAAGATACTAGCCTTTATAAATAGGGGCATAGAATACAAAAGTCGGGAAGTTATGATGAACCATTCTAAAACACTTAGAAGGCCTCAGCTGGAATACTTTAGGAAGGATGTCAAGGAATTAGAGAGGGTGCAAAGGAGATTTACCAAGATGGTACCAGGAATGAGGGAATTCAATTATCAGGAGAGACTAGGATTATTCTTCTTGGAGCAGAGAAGGTTAAGAGAAGACTCAATAGAAGTTTTGAAAATTATGAGGAGATTCAATAGGGTGAACTAGGAGAAACTATTTCCACTGGTGAGTGGATCGCTAAGCTGAGGACACAGATTTTAAATAGTTGTTAAAAGAAAGAGAGGGAAAGCTGAGGAGACATTTTTTCATGCAGCGAGTTGTTTGGATCTGGAATGCATTGCCTAAAAGGATTGCTGAAAGCTGATTCAATAACAATTTTTAAGAAAGAAGTAGATAGTTATATGGGGAGGAAGGGTTTGCAAGGCTATGGGGAGAGAGCGGAAGAGTGGGATTGATTTAGTCTGTTCTGTTCAACGAGCTGGCACAGACATGATGGGCTGGATGGCCTCCTCCTGTGCTACATAACTCTATGATTCTATGATATAAATAATAATAATATCCTGTCGTATTGAATGGGCATTGGTGTAAACCACATATTTTCCATACCCCTTTGTCCTCACCCCTCACCTAAGCACTCTGAGACACTGTCTGGCGTGGAGGGCGCTATATGAATCCAAGTTGTTGCTGTTGTTGCCTAAACTCCAAGGGCAACAAAAAATAGAATGGAAAGTACTTGAGAAATTGGAATCAGCTGATCAACATACGGAAAAAAGCTAACACCACAGGTGGTTGGAACAAGGAACATAAAATACATTGGTAATTGGGAAAATTATCAAGAAAATTATCTTGAAAGAATATTAGTCCCCAGTGCCAAGTCAGAACTTCCATTAAAATGCACATATTTTGGTTACACTGGATAATTATATTCATTAATAATCCATCAACCTGCGTCTCGTCTCAGACAAAAATACACACAAGCTTGTTGTCCTTTGCCACCTTTCCAAGCATCCACTGCTTAAACCATTTCCAGCTATGACTCAAAAGTCTCCTCAGGGCATTCATTCTCTATGTAACCTATCAGAGCTATTTCTTTCCTCCCAGAATAATCTGGTTACTGTCTCCTTTTTGATATAAAAAAGATACTGAAATATATGTAGGATTTGTTTTTCCTAGCTTCTGAATCGGGTATCACACAAACTCATTATCATAACAATCATACAATCGTAGAATTATACAGCTCAGATGTGGATTGGAGTTATCAAATTACTTTTGTGTTGAAAGGATTATTACCCGTGGAAATGCAATCCGTTAGTCGACTCACAACCGGGTTCCTACTTACTTCAATCAATCAATCAATCAAAACTTCCATTTATATAGCGCCTTTCACATCGAGAGGACGTCCCAAGGCGCTGTACAGTCAGATCGGGGCAAGAGCAGTGCGGGAGGGGTTGGGGCAGGATGAAGGAGAGTAGGAGAATTGACTATATATTTGTGGGCAAAATGCAGCAGCCTAATTGCAAGTTTCCTTTCTCCACACACCTGATAGTAATCCCCCAAGAAAAAAAACAATAATAAATTGGTTATTTCAATCATGACTGTTTGTGGGACACTGCTGTGCACAATTGTCTGTCGTATTTCACCCACAAATATACAGTTGATTCACTTTACAGTATATTCTATGAAGCGTTTTGAGACATCTAGAAGATGTGTAAAGTGCTATATCAAACATGCAAGGATTATTCATGCATTTGTTTTGTCCAGCGTCTACAGTGGATTACTGCTTTGAAAACCCCGCAGAATGGGAAAGAAAATATAAAATATATCAGAAATGCCTGCTCCCAGCTTGACAGGAAGGAGTCTAGCTGCCAACGACAGGCTTCATTTATTTTGTTTGTACTTTCTTTTCCCAACAACTTGGAACATGTAACAACTGCAAAGCGGGATCCCATATTGCACCCAACCCTCTGCTCCTCTCCCCTATCCTTCAATCCTGGACAAATTACAAATCAACAACTTGCGTTTATATAGCACCCTTCACATGCTACGATGCCTCAGAGCCCTGTAATTACAAACACCCGCCGAACAAACACTCCCTATCGAGGTTGCCAGCTGCTGTACATTGGGTGAAACAGCTGTCCAACATCTGAAAGGGAAAAATGATCGACAAATAGACAGAGGGAGTCGCTCTCACTAGTTTGGGGTTTCGTTTATGCCATGGGTTGTAAAGGCATTGTTTCAACGCAGGGAGAGTAATGAAGAAATTACCTTCATCCATTAAAACATCAAAATACATGTCTGGTTTCCATTACTGTTCCCAACCTCCCTTTGTGAACACAGACTCCAACACTGCATCTGGCAGTAACGGGCATGGCGGCATGCCAAAACATAACAGCATAATATCCTCCTGCTGCTACTGCATTATCAAAATGCACATTAAAAACTCATTAAATTCCCCCCACATGCTTCACTCCCCTCCGCGGCTTTGCTGTGGGTGCACACAGCAGCTTCTTGTTATTTTCCAAGAGGTGATGTCTAGCTGCTGGGATCAAATTCTTTTACCTCTGTCCTGATCCGAAAGTCCTGACTGGAGCATTCAAGTACAATGATGTGTACTTATGTGGTGCAGAAGGACGTCTCAAAATTCTTCACAGGGATAGAGTAGGAGTCCAGAGTGAGAGATCAGAGGGTTGGGTGGGGGACTAAGAGGAAGATGTTCAAAGGGGGTGTCAATGACTTTCGGATGGGTATAGGAACAGAGTCTCTTTTGGTATCACTTGTTGAATGTGGAGACAGTCCTGTAGCTCAGTGTTTAGAGCACTCACCTCACAAGCGAGAGACCTGGGTTTGATTCCCAGCAGGTCAAAACCTTGGGCAAGTTTCCTTACTCCATAGATCTGATAACATTCACTCAAGAAAAAAAACAGTAATAGTTTGGTCACTCAATCCATGACTGTGTGGGACACTGCTGTATGCAGTGTATGGCTACCACATTTTGCCCACAAATATTCAGTCAATTCATGTTACAGTATATTCTGTGAAGCGCTTTGAGATGTCTAGAAGATGTGAAAAGTGCTATATCAATTGCAACAATTACTATTATTGAATCGCATCAGATGAAGGCAGTATACTTCAAAATCTCACAAGATTGGTTCGGATAAAGAATAACAAAAACCCTTGTATTTGATACAGCATTATTGAGGAGTCTCAAAGTGCTTCACAGAAAATATTGTAATGTGGATTAACCGAGTACTTTACGGAGAGAAAGCAGCAGTCAATTATATTCAGCAGTGTCCAACAAACAGTCATGTATTAAGTGACCAATTTTTCTGGTGGGGATTATTAAGGCAAGCAGTCCACCAATTGACTAACCAGGTTCCTACAGAGGTGTGTGGAGTAAGGAGTAACTTGCCCAAAGTTTTGCCTCACCCAGGAATCAAACCCGACTCCTCTTGCTTGCGAGGCAAGTGCACTAACCACTCTGTTGAATGAAGACGAATTAAAGAAGGCCCTCATAAGACGATAAAATGTGGAAAGCGCTACATAAACTTAAGGATTACTTACTTACTCATCACAGCCTCAAACTGCTTTATAAATGAACCCCAGCCCCAAGTCTGAAATACTATCTGTCCAGCACCTTGGGAAATCTTCCTGATGTGTAAGGCGTGATACAAATGGAATTTTGTTGTTGTTGTTAACTGATTTAGCAATATAGTACTGCATAACACAGCATCCGTAATGTGTGTGTGTCCATTCACAACACAAGGCAGTGACATTTAATTTCATTTTTCACACTCAGAATTGATGCTGAACCCAGATAATAATACAGCCAGTTTTATAATAATAATACTAAAAATATAATAACCATCGGGTTTGGTAAAGCAGAGTTGAGCACCTTGAGGTATCTCAAAAATATGAGACATGCAATAATCCTTGAGACAACTCAAAGTGTTCAACAGGATTTACAGTAAAGTGATGCAGCTGTGCGAATGTTGTGGGAAACTTGGCTTTACTATCAGAATGACATGCCCTTAAAACATTTCTGTTTTAAGAATGATCCATCAGCCTTTGTCTTTGTTGAATGGCTTTGCCAGAGCAATAACTATTCCAGCAACAATCAATGAAGTGCATAATAACTTGGCAATTTTCTGATTCAGGTTTTATAGCAGTTGGCGTCATTCTCTTGAATAAACACACCCAATTGTGCTTCCAAAGAGACTTTAGAGTTGATCCTTGCGCAGGGTACGTCAGGCCTTATCACATCACTGTCACTCATCTGCTGCACCAAGATTTTACGACCGTTTCATGGATTCATAGATCTGAGTGTACAGCTCAGAAACAGGCCACTCGGCCTACCAGTCTGTCTGGTGTTTATACACACCACGACTGCAGATTAGACCATGCAGAATGTGTAGATTGTTCAATTCAATCTTAACTTTGTAACCACTTTCCTGCAGTTCTTTAAAGAACTTGTGGAAAACTTATTTACAATAATAATTAAGTTAAATTAAGTTAAAGTCCCGGGATCTGTTATTGTGATGCGCTCTGAGATGCCGTCCGGCGTGGAGGGCGCTATGTAAATCGCAGTTGTTGTTGTTATAATAATAATCACCATCCTTGCATTTGATAGAGCGCCTTTCCATGTCTTTGAGAGGTCCCAAAGAGCTTCACAGAATATACTATCAAACAAATTGACTATATTTTATGCTCCACAAACAGTCATTATGCTTTTCACGTCATGAGGACCTTCCACAACACCCCCCGCCCCAACCAACGTGGCGGCAGGGTGGCATCATCTCAAATGCCTCCCTTGGTCTCTCTCCCTACTCCTCTGGCTGTTTCCCCTCCTTCGAGCATCTCATGCTCTACCATCCTTCCCTTTCCTTAAAAATCCTTCTATTTTATCGTCCTCCTAAACCCTCTGGCTCTTTCATCTCCGATATCTCCACTCTCCTCTCCTCCCTGTCCCTCAGCTCCGAACGCCTGCTCATCATGGGCGACTTCAACCTCCACCTAAACTCCCCCTGCACCACCTCTTCCGATTTCACTGCCCTCCTCCCTAAACCTCACCCTCCACATTGACTCTCTGACCCACAACCGTGGCCACGCCGTCGACCTCATTATCACCCATGGCCTTAACATTTCCAACCTCAGCATCTCGGACAAGGCCATCTCGGACCACCTTCTTGTTTCCTTCTCCTCATCCATCCCTCTCCCCTCCATGAAGCCCTCAACCATACTTTTCTGTCCATGGAAAAGTCTCCCCCCTGAGACCCTCACAGATGCCCTCACATCCTCTGACCTCCTACCCCTCTGGTCTTCCACCCACAGCTGTCCAGCTGCTCCATGATCACCTCTCCTCCACCTTCAACTCTCTCGTCCCCCTGAAATCCAGGTCTATTTCCAACCCCACCCACTCCCCCTCGTACAACACTCATCTCCGCATCCTCAAATGCCAAACCCGGCTGCTCGAGTGCAGGTGGCAGAAAACCGGCCTTACAGTTCATCACCAACTATGGTTCGAGCATCTCCACAGCTACCGCCATTCTTTGTGTTATGCAAAAACGGCTTACTATTCCAACATCATCCTGGAGGCAAACAACAACCCTAAAGTCCTCTTTTCTACCAACCACCACCTCCTCCGCGCACCCCTTCAGGCCTCCTCAATCTTCACTTCAAATGCGAAGTGCAAGGAGGTCATGGACTTCTTTTTTTCCAAGATCCACAATATCCACCAGGCAGCATCATCCTCCAGCCTCTCGTCACCCACTATCACCCACACCCCATCCCCCTCACCCTCCCCATCTTTAGCTCCTACCTCAACCCCCTTCCTACACTCCTTCTCCCCCGTCTCTCCTTCCTCCCTCTCATCAACGTCTCAATTCACATGGCTCTCACCTCCTCCACCTTCCCGGCCTGCCCCTAAAACTCTCTGAACCTGTGCGCAACCTTGGCATCTGATTCGACCCCCAACTGTCCCTCCTCCTCCACATCCGGTATGTTACCAGCACTGCCTTCTACCACCTCCGACGGATCGCCCGCCTCTGGCAATACCTCACCCAAAAGCCGCTGAAGCCTTGGTCCATGCCTTTGTCACCTCTCGGCTAGACTATTGCAACGCCCTCCTTTCCGGTCTCCCCTCCACCACAATCCACAAAATCCAGCTAATCCAAAACTCTGCCGCCCGCATACTCACCCACTCCAAGCTTCACTCCCCCATTACCCCAGTCCTTGCCAGACTTCACTGGCTCCCTATCCAAGAGAGGATCGATTTCAAGATCCTCACCCTTGTTTTCAAGTCCTTCCACTCCTCTGTACTCCCCATCTCTCTGATCTCCTCTCCCCCCAAACCAGCACCCGCTGCCTTCACTCCTCTGGGTCTGGCCTCCTCCATGTCCCCCGAATCCTCTGCTCCACCTTGGCGGCCGTGCCTTCAGCCACTACGCCCTGAAGTTCTGGAACTCCCTTCCTCATTCCCTTCACCTCGCCCCCTCTCTTCCCAGTTTCAGGTCACAGCTGAAGACCTTTCTCTTCGACCGTGCTTTTGGTCACCTTTGCCCTTGGTTCGGTCCCAGAATCCGCTATTGTAAAGCACTCTGAGACGCCGTCCGGCGTGGAGGGCGCTATTTAAATCGACATTGTTGTAACTCACCTCGGCCTATATACCTTCCCGGCAAGGCCTCGGCTCCGCCCCTCGATCACCCGCTCACTCGATTTATAAAGCCTAGTATCCTATATGCCTTCTGAATGGCTTTGTCGACCTCTCCAGCCATCTTCAAAGAATCACTAACACAAATCCCCAGGTCTCTCTGTTCCCTCACATCCCTTAAAATTGTACTATCTAGCCTATATTGCCTCCCCTCATTTCTTCTCCCAAAATGTATCATCTCACACTTCTCTGCATTAAACTTCATCTGCCATGTGTCTGCCCATTTTATCTATATCTTCTTGCAGATGTTTATATCCTCCTCACTATTTACTATTCTCCCTAACTTAGTATCACCTGCAAACTTGGAAACTCTGCTTCCTACACCCAAGTCCAGACCATTAATATATATTAAAAAGAACAATGGTCCCAAACCGATCCCTGGGGGATGCCACTGCACACTTCCCTCCAGTCTGAAAAACAGCCACTCACCACAACTCTCTGCTTTCTGTCTTCTCAAAGTGCTTCACAGAATATACTGTATAGTGAGTTGACTGTGTATTTGTGGGCAAAACCCTGCCCCCAATTGCACACGGTAGTGTCCCACAAACAATCGACGATTGAAATGACCAGTTTATTATTGATTTATTTTGAGGGATTATTATCAGGCATATGGAGTGAGGAAAGTTGCCCAAGGTTTCACCCTGCCTGGAATTGAACCCAGGTCTCTTACTTGGAAGGCGAGTGCTCTAGCTGCTGAGCTGTAATGATTGGGATGGAGAAGATCAGCTGTCTCACTTGCATTTATTCCCCATGAGAAGCTGGTCACCTTCATGGATGCTTTCACAGTTTAATTAACTATCCATTTCACTACCCCCAACGAATTTTAATCATGCAAACTTTCAAACGCATTCTCAACCTGTGATCCAGCCATTAATGTAGACATGTAGAAGTGGCTCCCATTAAAAGTAGATGATGCTGCAATGATTTAATTTCTTTAAATGGAGTTGGATGACTTACATAGTTAAGAGAGAAGTTGGCAATGAAATTCGTAGATCATCAAATATTCCCTGGGCCATCACAATTCCATGGTCTAGATATACAACATTCCACAGTCAATTTTGGCTATCACCTCCTCAAAAAAGTCTACAATTTTGTTCATACAAATCTACTCTTTTTGACTGAACCCTACATTATTTTTAGATAGGTAATTCATCTTCCACTTGTTTTCTGCTGATTGACTCAATTTTTGTTTTACATTATTGAGCTCAGGATAGTGGGACTATGTAGCCAGGTTCAGTTTTAGGAACAAGGAAACAGGAGTAGGTCTTTCAACCTGTTGCGCCATTCTATTATCATGGCTGATCTGTAGCTGAACTTCATGTGGAGTCAGTCCTGTAGCATATTGGTTAGAGCACTGACCTCGCAAGCAGAGGACCTGGGTTAGATTTTCAGATAGGGCAAAATCTTAGACAAGTACCCCTACTCCACATTTCTCTATTTACCTAGCAGTAATTAGGAACCCAGGTGTTGGTTGATTGGCGGATAATAATCCCTTCAAAATTAAAAAAAAATAATGATTTGGTCACTCAATCCACCTCTCTTTATGGGACACTGCTGTTTGAAATTAGCTGCCATATTTCCCCACAAAATACAGTCAATCCACTTTACAGTGTATCCTGTGAAGTGCTTTGTGACTTTTCAATGACTTGATAAGGCGCTACATCAATTATTATTATTAATATTATTATAGTGGTTGTTATTATTACAACTCGGCACCTTGGGACATTCTCCCGATGTGAAAGACACTATACAAATGTAATTTTGCTGATATTCCCCTGTATCTTCCAGCTTGACATCCCGGGTTATTCGGCAATATAACCAATGGGTGGATTTCTGTAGCGAATAGATTAGATCTTTCCCTTCACAAGCAAGGTTCGATACCCTTACTCTACATGTCTCTGTTTACCTAGAAATAAGTAGAACCTGCCTATGTGTGAGACGCTGCTGTGGGCATTTGGCTGCAGTGTTTTGTCCACACAACATAAAGCCGATGTAAGAATTATTTAATTAATGTATTAGATATTACCTGGTATTACAATTGTGAAAGACGTTTTATTCATCTGTGCATACATTTAGAATGTAACCTATACATAATCCTTTAATAATGACTACCTTAGCAGGGGTTAAAAGTAGCTTTGCTGGATCGGTTGAGGTCAGCTTCTGAGTACGTTGCGTATTTTCATGGGAAGATGTTCAATGCTCTGAGATAATGAGCTATTGAGTCCTTGAGCATAGATGTATGAACAATGGACCACAGAAAGAAAAGACAGTGTCAGACACCTGCTTATCTCAAGGCTAAAACACAGCCAGGCTGTGGAAGGCTGCCCAAAAGTTGTCCATATCTCTCTCCGCAAAGCAGTTTGAGGAGGGTGGGGGGGACACTTCATTTTCTTCTAGAGTAAAGACTACAGACAAATAAACCATCTTGTAAAAGATGAAGTAGGTGAAAGGTCATCTATCAACTGGATAAAGAGAGATCGATTCAGGAAGAGAATCAGAAGAGACAGGGAGTTGGAACTTGAAGTCGCAAACCATATACCAGCTTCTAAAGAAGGAAAATCAATACTAAAACTAAGACTGCTGTCAACAACTTTATCGGCACTCTCAAACCAAGCAACAATACCACAACACCTGGATATTGTTTTGCTGATCAAATGGGCAGTTGTAAAGCAGTACCTGAATACCTTTTGATGGACATTAACTTGGGCGTTAAATTGGACATTACTCCTCCATTTCTTCCGCAACAGTTGGTTTGGCCGATCTTAATCATTGTGAACTGTACGTGGATACATAAGCATTATTGTGTTGTATTCTTTTAACTACCTATAAGCATTACTAATTTGATTGAATAGAACTTGATTAATTGCACAAGGTTTGTATCAGTCTTTACTTCACTGCAGGGTCAAATTGGACTCATCTTAAACAAATTCCCTTTACAGTATATTCTCAAATACCTGATAAGGCTCCGATGCAAGTGCAAGGATTTGTATTATTATCACGTGAAGCCCATCTAAAAACCTCCCCAACGCAACACTGATGGCAATAAAAGATACATATAAAGAGAGAGAGGAGACTGTGCCCATTATTAATAATTCATAACAGTATAAATTCCTGCACTTGAATCATTTGGGACTGAGGCAGCACTGACGCTCAACCTTGAATGTTTAACCACAGCAAAGCATCAGGCAATGATACCAGAAAGTGAAAGAACCTCCTGCTTTCATATTAGAACAATGATAGATTATTCAGGGTTAGGTAATTTACTGTGACATTGCACAGATACTAAGATTTATTAGAGTTATGATTCTGAAGCTTTATCTGCTCAGCTGTTGGATCACACAAATGACAAGTATATTAGGAAGGGATGATGAACTCTTTCTACTCTTTAATCCAGGTGACACCCTGGCTAAATCAGTAGCACTCATACATTCACACAAGGTACAGCTCAGAAACAAGCCATTCAGACCGTCCAGTCTGGCTGGTGTTTTCCTACACATGAGGAAATCACAGAGATGGATTGTTGGAATGAAATGTGCACTCTTTCCCAGGAGGGACTCATCCTGCTTGTCCACTTGCAGGAAGTATTTGCTGCAGGCTAGCAAGAACCAAGGTTTGGGGACCGCAGAGTGTGCATTGGGATAATTGCTGGAGTCCTACCAGCTAAAACTGTAGGGCTTACAATTGAAATGATTGCCTGTCCTACATCCCAATTCTAGCCCCATATACTGGATTATTTTCAAATATTCCTCAATTTTATTCTCTCTTCACCAGTCTTTTTTTGAATGTGGACATTGTTGTTGCCATTCCAACCACTGACTGTGGCAGAGAATTCCACGCTCCCACCATTCTCTGTGTTGTAACATTTTTCCCTATCTTTGCTGTGAACCTCCAAGTTTTAGTTTTAAAGCTATAGATGTTCTCCAGTTCACGACCCTCTGACCACTGGAAATAATCTTTCCGTTTCCACGCTATCTAAGCCTCCCTTGTCTTATATACAGTACCTCTGCATACACCCTCTCAGCTCCAAACAAAAACGTCCCAGGTTATCAAGCCTTTCTGTACACCTGTATTTACTTATTCCGAGCAGAAAGTTGGTGAATCTTTACTTTACTGCCTCCAGCGCCTTAACATTTTTGCTATAATGATCATTTCAGGCTCTGTCCTATCCCTTTCAAAACTGCTGTCATCACCCCACTCCTCAAAAACATCTACCATTAATCCTTTTCACATTACAAACCACTGGCTCAACTCAAAGAATTATGGTAATAATAATGATAATATAATAATATAATATTCAATGTAAAAAACACTGAAATATATGTAGGATTTGTTTTTACTAGCTCCTGAATTGGACAAACTCATAACCGTATAATAACAATCATAGAATCATAGAATTATACAGCACAGAAGGAGACCATTTGGCTTATCGTGTCTGTGCCGGCTCTCTGAAAAGAGCTGTCCAAATCAATCCCATTTCCCCACTCTCTCACCATACCCCTGCAAAGCTGTTGTCCCAATTAATAATGTCTCAAAGCGCGTCACGGACTGTACTGTAATGTGAATTGACTGTAGATTTTGTGGGCAAAACGTTGGCAACCAATTGTGCCAGTTTCCCACAAACAGTCATGGATCGATGTGTTAAATTCTGGAGCATGGTGTGGGAAAGTACACGAGCTGCAGAGTTTTGAATGATCAGCAGCTTGTAAATGGAAGAGTTGGGAAGGCCAATGAGGAGGGAGTTTCCAAAGTCAAGCCTAGATGTGGTGAATGCATTGGTTAGCGTTTCCGCAGCCTGAGGGGTGTGGCTGAAGCGGAGTTTGGCAATGTTGCAGATGTGGTGGAAGGCAGTGCTGGTCATGGAGGGGATGTGGGAGAGAAAGGCCAGTTCAAGGTCAAACAAGACACCCAGGTTCCTGAATGGCTTGGTGAGGTGGAGTGTGCAGCCGTGGATGCTGATGTTGATGGCGCCCAAGGTGCTAAAGCGGTGAACCAAGCCAATCAGATCTCAATCTTGCTTATGTTGAGCTGGAGAAAGTTGTCCCCGTCCAGGATTTGATGTCGGACAGGCATTTTGTCAGGATGCCAGTAAGTAATCCTGGAGTTGATGCTAGAGGTGGAAAGGTAGAGCTGGGTGTCATCCACGTATCGGTGGAAATTTACCTTGTGTCTGTAGATGATGTCACCAAGGGGGAGCATGTGGAGGGTGAAGAGGAGGGCACGAAGGACAGAGCCCTGAGGAATGTAACACGAGACGGTGCGTGAGCTGGAAGAAAAGCTGTTGGCAGAAACGAAATGGAGACGGTTTGAAAGATATGACATGAATCAATCAAGGATGCAACCTTGAAGATTGAGGTGGGAGGAGAGATTGAGGTGGGGTAGGATTGAATCGTCTATGGTGTCAAACTCACCCACAAAATATCCAATCAATTCACTTTATGATATATTCTGGGAACAACAACAACAACAACAAAATTACATTTACGTCAGGAGGACGTCCCAAGGCGATGGTCGGGACCCGAGCGGGGGGGGGGAATGGTCAGGGTAGGGGCAGGGGGACGGAGAGTAGGAAAGGGGGGAGAGTTAGGAGGGCAGCAGAAGGCACGGTAGAAGAGGAAGGTCTTGAGACCGGCCTTGAAGGAGGAAAGAGAGAAAGCGAAGCAAAGGGATTGTGGGATGGATTGAGGACGAGAATCTTGAATTCGATCCTCTGGGGGATGGGGAGACGGGCGAGGATAGGAGTGTTGTGGTCGCAGAGCCTAGTGCGGGAGAGTACATGAGCTGCAGAGTTCTGAATAATCTGCAGCCTGTGAAGGGAGGAGCTGGGAAGGCCGACGAGGAGAGAGTTCCCGTAGTGGAGCCTTGATGTGATAAATGCATGAACAAGTGTTTCGGCAGCATGAGGGCCGAGGCAGTGGTGGAGTCTGGCAATGTTGCGATTTGAGACATCTCAAAGAAGTGATACAACAATATCGACAAATTACATTTGTACAGTGCCGTTCACATCAGTAGAACTTCCCGATGTGCTGAATACACCAATACAACAACAACAACAACAAATTACATTTATAGAGCGCCTTTCACGTCGGGAGGACATCCCAAGGCGCTGCAATACATTCGCCCACAAATATATACAGTCAATTCACTTTACAGTATATTCTGTGAAGCGCTTTGGGACGTGGAACTCGCTATATCAAATGCAAGTATTATTATATTATTATTATATTATTATTATATCAAATGTAAGTATTATTTTCTATATTATTTGATCCATTCCCTTGACTCATTTTAGCCTTCATTACATCAGTGGCCACACTTTCAGCCACTACGCCTCGAAACTCTGGAGCACGCTTCCTCTATCCCTCCGCCATGTCCTTTCCTTCCCCATCTTCAGATCGCTCCTGAAGGCTTTCTTTTTCAACCAAGCCAATAGTCACCTCTCCCCTCCCCCGTGCTCCATCGCCACCATCAAGAGCTCTGGGACGCTACCCTGTATGAAGGGTGCCATATAAGTGCAAGCTGTTGCAAATTTCTGCCTTATATGGACTGTAAACATTCTGCCTATATTTGCTCCCAAATATTTTGTTACTGACAACTTTACTTGATATTTTTCCTGCTAATTCAACAATAACAACAAATTGCATTTGTAATTCAAGAGGTTAAGCACAGCAATTGCTTCCACTGGTGCAGGAAGTAATTATACAACCACATCTATTCACTGGTGACTTAATTCACAACCTACGTTTAATGATGTGTCATCTAACCTTTGGAGATTATGCACCATTATAGAACAATCTTACCTGTGCCATTCACGTCAGAGTAAACCTTCCTGTTGCTGCTTCCATAAAGATTTCAGATGAAACTGGTGTTATGCCTTCATATAATATTAACAGTGTGTCAGCCTGGCTCACTCGGTAATGCTCTCGCCTCTAAGTCTGAAGGTTGACAGTTTGTGAAGTTCACGTTGAGACTTTGAATCCACACTCTAGGCTGACACTCCAATGCAGTGCTTGGGGTGGGCTGTATTGTGGGAGGTGCTGTCCTTTGAGACGTTAAATTGAGGTCCCGTCTGCCTGTTCAGATGGATGTTAAAGATCCAATGGCACTGCATGAACAGGGATAAAGGGAATTGAAAGAAAAATAGATGAAAGGTTTGTTTTGTCCTTTGGCTCACTGTCTAGCTTGAAGTTCATGCTCAGCCAATATGGCTTAGTGTGAAATAAAAATCCCAGTGTGAAATAGAGGTGTCAGAAAAATGCATCTTATAGGCTGCCATAAAACACTGCTGTTTACTCACTGTTTTTGTACATTCATTGTCTTTAGATGAAGGACACAAGCTGTTAATAATAATAATTATTATAATAATAACAGTAATAATGTAGGAATAATAATCCTTGCATTTGCTAAAGCGCCTTATCATGTCTTTGAGACATCAAAGTGCTCCTCTTAATATACTGGAAAGTGAATTGACTGCATATTGACTGCATTGACTGCATTCGGCCCCTCGAGCCTGCTCCACCATTTATTAGGATCATGGCTGATCTTCTAACCTAATTCCCTTTGCTTGCCCTATCCCATTTCCTTTAATCCCTCTATCCATTAGAAATCCATCAATCTCAGTCTTGAACGTGTTCAAGGACTGAGCATCCACAACCTTCCATAAATTCACTACTTTCCGAGTGAAGGAATGTTCAACTGTTTCCTCTGTTGGGACATCCTCCGGACATGAAAGGCATTATACAAGTGTAATTTTGTTGTTGTTATTGTTGTTCGAAAAGGCTGACCCTTAATCTTGAGACTATGACCCCAAGTTTTAGATTCTCCAACCAGGGGAAACAGTCTCACACTGTTTACTCTTAAGAATCTTATAGGTTTCTATAAAACCATGTACTTTATTAAATAAGGAGACCAAAACTGCACACAATATTCTAGGTCTCACCAAGGCCCTATACAATTGAAACAAGATTTCCCTATTCTTGTACTCTAACCCTTTTGCAATGAACGCCAACATGCCATTAGCCTTCCTACTTGCTTGCTGTATCTGCATACTAACCTTTTGTGACTTGTGTACAAGGACACCCAAATCGCTCTGAATGCAAACATGACCTAGTCTCTCCCCCTATAGAAAATAATCTGCTTTTCTATTTTTACTACATAGGTGAATAACTTCACACTTCCCCACCTTATACTCCATCTGCCACTTTCTTGCCCACTCACCTAACCTGTCTATATCTCTCTGGATTCTTCTTATGTCATCCTCACAGCTTGCTCTCCCACTTAGCTTTGTATCATCCACAAATTTAGATATGTTGAGCTCTATTTCCTAAATCATTGATATGAACTGTAAATAGTTGAGGCCCAAGCACTGCTCCTTGTGGCACTCCACTAGTGACATCATGCCAAACTGAGAAGGACCTGTTTATCCTTATTCTCTGTTTTCTTACTGATAGCCACTCTCCAATCCATGCTAATACTGTATATTACCTTTAATTCCAATCTTAATGCCTTAATCCTATGTAAGAGCCTTTTAGGTGGCACCTTATTGAATGCCTTCTGAAAGTCCAAATGCACTACATCTACTGGTTCCCCCCTATCTAGCCTACTAGTTACATCCTAAATAAACTCTAATAGATTTGTTAAACACGATTTCCCTTTTGTGAAGCCATGTTGACTCTGCCTAATCATATTATGATTTTTAAGTATCCCCACAACAACATCCTTGATTCAAGATTCCAGATTATAGGTTCATATTTTGTGGGTCAAATGCAGCAGCCAATTGTGCAAATCAGTATCCCACAATCAGATGTGAATTGAGTGACCAACCTGTTATTTATCATCTATTTATGTATAGTTTTTGAAGGGATTATAACCCCACCCCAGAAAAGAGATCCAAAAATTGATTAAAATACTGGTTCCTACTCACTGCTATTCGAATTCAAGATCCTCGTCCTCACTTTCAAGGCCATTCACAGCCTTGCACCACCCCTATCTCACCGACCTGCTGACTCCCTATCAACAACAACAACAACTTTGATTTATATAGCGCCCTCCACGCCGGACGGCGTCTCAGAGCGCTATCAACCTGCTTGCACCCTCTGTTCAGTGGACTCCGATCTGCTCTATGTCCCCCGCTCGACCAGCCCTACCATTGGTGGCTGGGCTTTCAGCCTCTTTGCCCCCACACTTTGGAACTCCATCCCACAGTCCCTTAGCCTCACTTCTTCCCTTGCCTCCTTCAAGGCCGGTCTCAAGATTATAAATGTAATTTTGTTGTTGTTCTTCCAGGCTCAACTACGGGAACTCTCTCCTCATCGGCCTTCTTAGCTCCTCCCTTCACAGGCTGCAGATCATTCAGAACTCTGCAGCTTATGTACTCTCTTGCACTAGGCTCCGCGACCATATCACTCCCACCCTTGCCCATCTCCACTGACTCCCCATTCCCCAGAGGATCGGATTCAAGATCCTCGTCCCCACCTTCAAGGCCATTCACGGCCTTGCCCCTGCCTATCTCTCCGACCTGCTGTCTCCCTATCAGCCCGCTTGTCCCCTCCGCTCAGCAGACTCTGGCCTGCTCCACATCTTCTTCCAACTCTCCTACTCTCCTTCCCCTTCCCCCTACCCCAACTCTTCTGCCCCTGCTCGAGTCCCAACCTGATTGTTCAGCTTTGGGACATCCTCCCGAACGGAAAAGCGCTCTATAAATGTAATTTTGTTGTTGTTGTGTCATTGTTGTTGTTGCTAGGTAAACAGAGGCGTGTGAATTAAGAAAATTTGCCTAAGGTTTTGCCTTGCCCAGGAATCAAACCCAGTTCCTCTTGCTTGCGAGGCGAGTGCTCCAACCACTATGCTACAGGAATACTGGCTAGTAGCTGCATTCTGTAAAATTTTGAAATAATTGTTCCTTTTTTTTTAGCAGAAAAACATGTGCATTCAGTGGGCGCTTGATTTGAGCTGAACTCTCAAGGTATAAGAGAATATAATGAGGGAATAAAGCTGTTTTTTATAGTGATCCCTGGGGCTGGACTTCAAGATCAATTTGCAGGTCCCAAAGTGCTGCTTTGCAGCACGTCAGACACACATAACACACATATTACACACAATGTAATCTGGCTAATTAGTTTTGAGAGTTCGACCCCAACCCTTATCACATCTATACACACACATACAAACACTCACACATTTGAGTTCATTTTCTCCTTCCAGCTGGCTCCCCAAATAATAATAATAATCCTTCCATTTGATCAAACGCCTTATTACGTCTTCGAAACACCTCAAAGCACTTCACAGATTCTACTGTCATTAGTGGCACAAATAAGATTGTCGGTACATAAAACTGAGAGAGAGAAAGGGAGAGCGTGAAAGAGAAAGAAAGTGAAAAAAAGAGAGGGAGAGTGAAAGAGAAGTTAATTGAAGGTTTTTAAGTCAGTTGTAAGATGTTTTTCAAAGTATTGCAATCTTTTCAGAGAATGCTCCTCAAGAACTTGTCAACCCTCAGATTAGAATTAAATCAATGTGACACCACTTGTGACCATCAGATAACATTACCAACATGTAGAAAAATGTCTGATTTGGAAGATGTAAATTTTCATAATAAATGCAATGTGCTAAGTTTTCACAAAATAAAAGAATCATCTTAAAAATCATGATCATTTAAAAAATCATTAAAAATTGGGGAGAAAAAATCATTAGACCATAAAAAGAATCGTAAAATCATTAAAAAAAAACATAATTGCTTTGAAGCTTAGATAATGCTTATCTAAAATCACCTTATGTATCATCGGGGCTAATACTGCATAATGTTAAATACCTTGACAGCAGCTTCAAAGATAATTCAACATAGCCATTGTGCCTTCATTAGTTACTTTGTGAGGTTTAAAGCATTAACAAGACACACGCAAGCTCAAAAGACATTATGGATTATTTACAATTCAAATGAATCTTACTGTTAAATCTTTCCTTTGAACATTTGAAAAAGCTCATTACTGCAATCCGATTCTCTAAAATCCTAAATTGTCAATATTCCCGCAATGGATTACCACTGAAGGACAATTCTGCAGTATCATTATATTCATGTGACAATTATATAATGATAATAAAAATACAACAACAACATTACATTTTTATACTGCCTTTCACATTGGGAGGACGTCCCAAGGCACTGAACAGTCAGGTCGGGATCCGAGCAAGGGGGAGTGACAGGGTAGGGGTTAGCGGAGGGAGAGAGTTAGGAGGGGAGGGAAGGAGGTTGATCAGAAGTATGGTCAAAGAGGGGGGCCTTGAAGTGGGTTTCGAAGGAGGCTGGGATGGGCCAAGGGGGAGGGACTGCTGGGTGGAGTTCCAGAGGGCAGGGGCAGAATGACTGAAAGCCTGACTGCCAATGATGGGGCGGGCAAGGTGGGGGACATGAAGCAGGCCAGAGCTCAATGAGCGGAGGGAGCGGGCAGGTTATTAGGGCATTAGGAGGTAGCAAGGGTAGGGAGAACAAGGTCAGAAAGTTCTAGAATGAGCAACCTGTCCTCATCACTCTGTCCTCTAAATTCGTAAGAATAATAATCCTTGCATTTGATATTGTGCCTTAACGCTGGAGTGCGCAAATGGCTGCCTTTTTTTTGCTTTCATGCTTTGTCTCCACTATTATAATCCACTTTGTATTTTTCCTGGTGGAGTCCTTGGCCAGATCAGTTTGATCTTATTACAGTCCTGATGCAGAATTGATAAAAGTGAACCAACACATTGCTGCCACAAGATTCTTCAAAGTTCTGCAATAATAATGGCAACAATAATAATTTTTGCATTTGATTTTGCTCCTTCGTACAACTTTTAGACATCTCAAAGCGTATCACAGAATACATTGTAAAGTGGATTGGCTGTGTATTTTGTGGGCGAAACATAGCAGCCAATTGTACTCAGCGGTGTTACACAATCAGTCGTGGATTGAGTGACCAAATTATTTATTTATTTGTTTGGAGGAATTATTACCACAGGCAAGCAATCTAACAACCGGGTTTCTACTTACTATTAGGTAAGCAGAGGTGTGTGGAATAAGCAAATTTGTCTAAGGTTTCGTGTGATAAAGAGTACTGTTTAAATTAAAATGCTGGCTGCCTGGTTCACCCCCACTAAACTTCTTATGCCCATTACTCCCACCCATCACTGTCAACCTGACTCCCAGCTGATTGACTTTGAGATCCTTACTCTCATCTACAAACGCCTCCCTAATCTTGCACCTCAATTCCATAATGACCCTCTTCATTCCTCACTCCCCTGCTCACCCACTCCACTTGGCAATCTTAAACCTGTTCTGGCTGTCCCTTGCCTTTTCCGCCCCTACCACCATCAGTTGAACCTTCAGCCATTTCAGCCACCGGAACTCTCCACTTAATTCCAACTCATCCCCGCCACCACCCAGTTGTATTTATATAGCGCTCTTCATGCAGGTCAACGTTTTGGAGCGCTTAACAGTGGCAGAGCCGGACAGAGCGCCGAGTAGAGAGAAGAGGTGACCATAAGCACAGTCGAAGAGGAAGCTGTCTTGAAAAGCCTCTTCAAAAAATGCCTCAGGTCACCTCCCTCCCCCATGTCCTGGATTATTTTTGTAAAGCGCTTCGAGACACTGTCCTGCGTGAAACTCTCTCATTGTTGTCTATGGAACAAGCGCTGGTAACAGTGAGTGATTTCGTTAGGAGTGTTCTGAAAGTGCTTCATGGTAGAGAGAGCGTCCCTGACATCAGCTGCACTTTACTTTGATTTGAGTTTTGAATGCTTAAATTATCAAGTGATAACATGTTCCTATTTGGGTGATAACAAAGGATCACAGAGTAAGTATCTGAAGGAATGCACAGGAGTATAACTCCTGTTTGAAAGAATGACCTTCTACTTTGCCCCTGTGTATTACTGTGCCGTTCCTTTAATGTTGCCTTGTCAAAGGTCTTATGTTGTAAATTCACAGCTGCACATGAAGGAAGAGATGGCAATTGTTATCTATAATTGAAAGATTAACGAACACAATGTTAATTTTGCCCGCACTTGTCCGCATCTATCATCCGTCACATTGGCAGTCAAAAACACAATGTTTACAAAACAGATTTGTTCGCCACCAAAACACGCAGTCACTACATTTTACAGTGTAACCTTCAGAGCGCTTTGAGATGCACTCCCAATATAAAAGTTACTGCTGTTGTTTAGTTGTTGTTGTGTTTAATTCCAACTTCCCGTTTGCAACAAATTCCCAAGTCAACAAAGCTAAGTTTCTCATGTCCATTACTCCCATCCTTCTCTGTTACCCCATCAGCCGTGGATTGACTTTGAGATCCTTAATCTCACCAACAAATTCCTCCCTATCCTCTAAGCTTAGCTTTGTCATGGTCTAATAGAAAGGTGCAACAGGCTCGAGAGGCTGACCAGCCAACTGTTGTTTCTGTGTTTCTTAGTCTGCAAAAGGCCAGCGAGGAAACATCAGCTGATCTAGTCGCTACTACACCAGTCCTCTGGCTGGGATATGGAAGCTACAGTTCACAGTTATCTCTTCCCTATATCACAAGTTGTATCCAATCACTTTTCATTTCTAGGTTAATTTAAGAACCAAATCAATTGTTGTAGAAGTTTTAACATAGGAACAGGAGTAGGCCACTCAGCCCCTCAAGCCTGTTTTGCCATTCTATTAGATCATGGCTGATCTGTATTTCAACTCCATTTACCCGCCTTTGCTCCATATCCCTTTAAACCCTGAATAATAAAAATCTATCCACCTCAGTCTTCAAAATTTGAATGGATTCAACATCCACAGCCTTTTTGGGAGAGAGAGAGTTCCAGGATTGTGCTTAGAGGCAGCATAGTTTAAAATGGTATTTGATATCTGATCTGACCTCTAATGGTTTGTATGTTAGAGTGGGACACAGTTTTTGGACTCCCTGCCTGCCTTAACCTCTCTAACTCCCAACTCCCACCCAAACCAAACAACAAGTTGCATTTATCGAGCACCTAGATTCGTGTCTCTATGTCTCTTGTGCTTCACCAAGCCGGGAGAGAAGGGAAGGAGGGAGATTACCATAGGGAGGTTGAAAAGAAGGTTTTAAAGTGAGATTTGTTAGAGAGAGGGCTAGATGGAGGGATTCAGTCAGAAAGTTTAAGATGTTATGTGTCTAGTGATTGGATGCTCAGGCACCAATGGTGGTGCAGAAAAGGGCAGGGAACATGCAACAGGCCTGTGTTAGCTGAGCAGAGAGGGATGTGGGTTACAATGACATTAGAGAAGTAGGGAGGTTCAAATCTCACCTTAAAACCTAATTCTTCAGCCACATCTATGTTCACCTCCCCCCTTCTTCCCCTCCCCCATCATCCTACTCGGCATCCATTCCCACCATTGGAAAGCAGTCAGAGATGCTATCCTATGTGATGGTTGCTGTGTAACTACAAAATGCTGTTATAAGAACATAAGAATCAGGAGCAGGAGTAGGCCATTCAGCCCTTCGAGCCTGCTCCGCCATTCAATAAGATCATGGCTGATCTTCTCACCTAACTCTAATTACCTGCCCCATCCCCATATCCCCTGATCCCTCTATTTTTCAAAAATCTATCAGTCTCGGCTTTGAAAATGTTCAAGGACTGAGCATCTACAGCCTTCTGAGGTAGTGAATTCCATAAATTCACTACCCTCTGAGTGAAGAAATGTTTCCTCAACTCTGTTCTAAAAGGCTGACCCTTAATTTTAAGACTGTGACCCCTGGTTATAGATTCTCCTACCAGGGAAAACAGTCCCTCAGTGCCTATTTTATCTAGCCCTTTAAGAATCTTATATGTTTCAATAAGATCCCCCCTAATTCTTCTGTACTCCAGAGAATACAGCCCTAGTTTATTCAACCTATCCTCATAGGTCAGTCCCTCATCCCAGGAACTAACCTAGTGAATCTACGCTGCACTAAGGCAGCTACTAAGGCAAATATGTCCTTTTTTAAATAAGGGGACCAAAACTGCACATATTACTCTAGGTGCGGTCTCACCAGAGCCCTATACAGTTGCAGTAAGACTTCCCTTCTCTTATATTCTAAACCTTTTTAAATGAACGCTAGCATGCCGTTCACCCTCTTAGTTGCTTGCTGCACCTGCAAACTAACATTTTGGGACTGGTGTACAAGGACACACAAATCCCTTTGAATACTAACACTATCTAACTTTTCCCCCTCTAGAAAATAATCTATTCTTTTATTCTTGCTACCTAGGTGAATAATTTCACACTTGCTAACATTGAATTCCATCTGCCATGTACTTGCCCACTCCCCTAACCTATCTATATATTGTTGCAATCTTTTTGCATCATCCTCAGAGCTCACTCTGCTACCTAGTTTAGTGTCATCCGCGAATTTAGACACGTTACATTCAATGTTCTCATCTAGATCATTGATATAAATAGTAAATAGCTGAAGCCCAAGCACTGATCCTTGTGGCACTCCACTAGTTACATCCTGCCAATTCGAGAATGATCCATTTATCGCTACTCTCTGCTTTCTACCCGATAGCCACTCTTCTATCCATGTTAATATTTTCCCACTAATCCCGTGGGCCTTAATCTTGAGTAACAGCCTTTTGTGTGGCACCTTGTCAAATGCCTTCCTAAAATCCAAATATACCACATCTACTGGTTCCCCCTTATCCAACCTGCTGGATACATCCTCAAAAAATTCTAAAAGATTAGTCAAGCATGACTTCCCTTTTGTAAAGCCATGTTGACTCTGCCTAATCTTTTTATGGTCTTCAAAATGCTGTTGTGGTGTCCTTGACGTTTCCATTTTGTAGTCCCTATCTAATATAATATATTAATCCTGACATTTGATCTAGTGGGCTAATTTTGCCCACAAATATACAGTAAGTTCAATTTACATTGTGTTCTGTGAAGCACTTTGAAACGTCTGGAAGACTTGAAAAGCGCGATATCAAATGCAAGGATTATTATTATTATTATTAGTGCCTCATCAAGTCATTGAGACAACTCAAAGGGCTTCACATGATGTATGTTAAAACCAATGCAGGAACTGTGTAGTTAATGGGCGAAGACGGCAGCCAATTTACACACAGCAACGTCCCCACAAAACAATGCGTGAATGTGCAATGCATAGCATCTCAACAGCCCTCGGTGCTCTGAGATGCAATGACTGAGAAAGTTAGACAAGAGGAATTTCTGTCTGGGTTATTGTTCAATTGAACTGCTTCGGAACAAAGACTGAGAATGAGCTTCTGTTAATCACCTCCGTGACCCTGCTTCTCTGCTCCTCTCATTTGTCCCTGGGCACTTTTTGTTTGGCAACCTGCATAACCAATACATTCACAATCCAGTGATCCCATTGGAAAGTCTTCTCCTTACTACTTCCTGGTGCTGGACAAGAGTTGCAGGACAAGTCACAGAGAAACAGCTCCACAACAAAAGAAACATGGACTTGGAATTCCAAGCCACTGACCTCGCATTTACAGAAAAGGTCACTGACAAAGGAGTCATTCACTGCCTTTGGGGTTTATAAATGAGAACGAACATAAGAACATAGGAATAGGACAAGGCCATTCAGCCACTTGAGCCTGTTCTACCATTCTATTAGATCAACAACAACAACAAATTAAACTTATAGAGTGCCTTTCGCATCGGGAGGATGTCCCAAGGCGCTGCACAGGCGGCGTGTGACCCGAGCTGGGAGGGGAGTGTTCGGGAGGGGGTAAAAAACGTGGGGGAGGTCGAATATTTAAGGGGGGAACAGAAGGCACGATTGAAAAGGAAAGTCTTCAGACTGGCCTTGAAAGAGGAAAGAGAAGAAACAAGGCAGAGGGATTGGGGGATGGAATTCCATAGGGTGGGAGCGGAGACATTGAAGGCCTGGCCTCCGATGGTGGGGTGGTTCGGGCGGGGGGCTTGGAGCGAACCAAGTCCTGCTGAACGGAGGGTCCGGGTGGGCTTATAGGGGGAGAGTAAATCGGATAAATAGGGCGGGCCAAGGCTGTGTAAGGCCTTGAAAATGAGGACAAGGATCTTGAACTCGATCCTCTGGGGGATGGAGAGCCGGTGGAGATGGTCGAGGGAGGGGGTTATGTGGTCACGGAGGCGGGTGCGGGATAGTACATGGGCTGCAGAGTTTCGGATGACCTGCAGCCTGTGAATGGAGGAGCTGGGGAGGCCGACGAGGAGAGAGTTTCCATAGTCCAGCCATGAGGTGATGTACGCATGCACGAGTGATTTGGCAGCGTGCGGGGTGAGATAGTTGCGGAGCCTGGCAATGTTGCGCAGGTGGAAATGAGCGGTGCCGGTTAAGGCACGGATGTCGGGGTGGAAGGAGAGTTTATGGTCGAACGTGATGCCGAGGTTCCTGACTGGCTTTGTGAGGTGGAGAGTACAGCCTTGGATGTTGAGGCTGGCAGCGCCCGATGTGTGGAGGCGCTGGCTTGAGCCAATCAGGAGGGCCTCGGTCTTGCTCACGTTCAATTGGAGGAAGTTGTCCCTCTTCCAGGACTCGATGTCGGACAGACATGCTGTCAGAACATCGATGGTCTGGGGGTTGAGGGATGAGGCTGAGAGGTACAGTTGGGTGTTGTCCGCAGACATGTGGAAATTTACCCCATGTTTGTGGATGACATCGCCCAGAGGGAGCGTGTAAATGGTGAAAAGGAGGGGGCCAAGGACAGAGCCATGGGGGACGCCATGAAAAACTGTGCGGGGGTTTGAGGAGAAACTGGTGGCTGATCTGTACCTCAAATCCAGTTAGGAATAGTTCAGCCACGATCTAAGGCGCTAAAAGGGTAATCCACTAAAAAGTTAAAGGAACGAGAGACTTTGCAATATCTTGGTTTTTTTTCCTTTGCCTCTTGCAAGTTGTTGTTGTTACCTCTCATACAAGCATTCATAACATCCAGGGTTGACTATGCAAACTCCTTGCTTTCCAGCCTCCCCAACTCCTCCCTCTTAGACTATAGGCTGCAGATCCTCCAGAAATCTGCAGCCTGTGTCCTCTCCCATACTAGTCTCCATGGCCATATCACCCCCATCCTCTCCTGACTCCACTGACTACAGTTCAAGGTCCTGGTCCTCACCTTCAAAGGCCTTGCTCCCCCACCTACCTTGGCAAGGTGATCATAAACGCTTTCCAAAGCCTTAGTAATAATCCTTGCGTTTGATAAACAGTACCACCTTTCACATCAGGGATATGTCTACCTCAAAGCACTTCACTATATATTGACTGTATTTTGTGGGCACAGTAATGTCCAAGAAACAGCCTGAACAACCAGACAGGACCACTGTTCAATGTCTCATTCAAAGAACGGCACTTCCAACAATGCAATGCTCCCTTCTGCGCTGTATTGGAGTGTCAGTCTACACACTACATGAATTCAAAGACTTAACATGAGTGTTTGAAGCTATAACCTTCTGACCCACAAGAGAGTGTGACTGAGCCGGGTTGATACACTAATGGGAGTTGGGGATTGGGGGGAAGGGGAATTTAGATGAAAAAAAGAGGAAATGTTAGAATAACAATATTATCACAATACCTCTCCTATTTCCTCAATACACAAAGGACATCAAAGGCAAACTGGAAAATAATTGCTTGAACGTTTAAGCAGCACATCAATGTTTAAACAAAAGCCCAGTCAGGATTGCCAGCATAGCCAACCTGCACCAATTCCTTGTTGTGTACAATAGTGATGATGTAATAATTTTTGCATTAGATATAGTTGCCCTGTCACACCATGGAGACATCTCAAAATGCCCCACAGAATGTACTGCAAAGTGAATTGATTGTATATTTTGTGGAGTCCTGCAGATCAGTGGTTAGAACAATAGCCTTACAAGCGAGACCTGGGTTTGATTCCCTGCAGGGCAAAATTTTGGGCAAGTTTCCTTAATCCACACACCTGATAATAATCCCTCAAGAATAAAAATAACAAATCAATCATTTCAATCCATGCCTGCTCCACACACAGTCATGGATTATATTTTTTAAATTATTTTTGAAGATATTATTACCCTCAGAAAAGCAATCCGCTAACCAGGTTCCTACTTACTGCTGGGTAAATAGGGGTGTGCAGAGTAAGGAAACTTACCTAACATTGTATCCTGCCTGGGAATCAAACGCAGATCCTCTCACATGTGAGGCTTGTGCTCTAATCAATATGCTACAAGACTCTACAAGGGGATATTGCTTTGGAATTGACCACGTCAATTTTAGTTGCTTTGACAATAGCTTTCAGCAGTGAGTTCCACATTCTCGCCACCCTCTTAGTGAATAAATTCCTCCAAAGGAGTCCTGTAGCTCAGTGGTTAGAGCCCTTACCTTACAACCGTGAGACCAGTGTTTGAATCCAGGAGGTCAGGGCGAAACCTTGGGCAAGTTTCCTTACTCCACACGCCCAATAATAATCTGTCCAAAAAAACCCCACAATAATAAAATTGGTCATTTCAATCCACAACTGTTTGTGGGACACTGCTGTGCAGAATTGGCTGCCGCATTTTGCCCACAAATATACAGCCAATTTACTTTACAGTATATTCTGTGAAGTGCTTTGGGATGTCCTCTTGACATAAAAGGCGCTCTCTACATGTAATTTTGTTGTTGTTGTCTAGAAGACGTGAAAATAACTATAGCAAATGCAAGGATTATTATTAGTATTAATATGATTAGTATTAATGTTATTATTATAAACTCCCTATGAGATCTACTGTGGCTCCACTGGTTCCCCATCCCCTAGCAGAATGCTCCCTTCATTCAGCAAACATTAGCGAGTTTCGTGTCCATTGCTCTACTCACCCCCACTATTTGCAGATTATTTTTTAGACATTCTGCCCCCACTCTCTGGAATTCCAACCCTCCTTTCCTCCCCTCATTCAAAAGTGTCTCTTTGATTGTGTTATCAGTCACATTCCCACCTCCCCAATCAGCCTCCACCCAAAACTCAGATGGTCATTGTCAACCACTTTGAGATGTCCTTGTGAAGTGAAAGTCTTTGCATACTTGTAAATTGTGCCGTACTGTTATTTAATTATACAGTACATTGAAAATCAAGCTCCATCAGAGAAACACAATAGCACTGTTTGCTCATTCTCCCCCACACCCTCCCCCACTTTCCCACGACCACAATCTCACTCCCACAACTCTCTGGTAAATCTTCATTAAAATTAGCGAGTGTGACCTGAAATAACGAGAATGATTGAACCCGCGCTCACGTATATTAAAACTGACTTGAACACTGAATCACACTGTTGCTCACCAGAGAAGCACCTGCATCAGAGGAGACAGATGACAAGTCTCCTGGGTGCCTGGACCTGTTTGTACAATTGCTCATTGCTGACACTGACATTTTACATGTAAATAGAGGCAATATTCATGTGACACACTCAAAATTTACAAAGCCTAAATCTCTCCTACACCATCAGTCCCCAAAGTAGATATAAATATTCATATTACAAATAGCAGATTGAATGATTTATCTGAATGGATGTGATACTTGCTATTCATTAGATACCTGCTTTCCACTAATTAGATTACAGTCGGCGCGTTTACAATTAGAAGCATTTTACTGTAATTGCCAGTTGTAATGAAGAACACCTTATCTGTGTTTCTTTTTAAATAGTCTCTTAGTTCTCTTCGTTCTTAGAGGTCACGGGTTTGGGAGTTCAGGAACTTGCAAAAGCCAATGTGAATCAAGGCTCAATATTGTTGCACAACTCTGCTTCATCCATTAAACAATATTCCTTGCATTTGGGATAGCGCCTTTCATACCATCAAGTCATTCCAAAGTTAGGCGAGTTTCATTCCTCCACAAGCCTCTGGTTGCCTCACAGTAAGTAGGAACTCAGTTGTTAGTCAATTGGCAGATGAATTTTCCTCAAGTAATAATCTCTTCAAAAATAAAAATTTTAAATATAATAATCTGGAGTGACTGTGAATTTTGTAAGCAATCATGGCAGACAATTAGGACACGGCCATGCCCCACAAACAGCCATGAAGTGCATGCTGATTTGTCGGCAGGACAGCAAGAGAAATTCCCTTGTCTTTTCGACTAGTGCCACAGGATCTGTTTACACCCACCTGAACAGGCAGATGGGACCTTGGGGTTTAACATCTCAACCAAAAGGTGGAATGTTCAACAACACAGCACCCAGGCACACCCACCACTGCACTGGAGTATCAACCAACTCCACATGAGCTCAAAGCCCTGACATAGGGCCTTATACCCACCAATGTTTGATGCAGAGGCAAGGGAAGTGGAAGGTGACCATAGGAGTGACCAAAGAGGAATGTCTTAAATGACAAAGGGTTGTGGACACAAAACATTGATTCACTGTCGTTTCTCAATAGATGATGCCTGACCTGCTGAGTGTTCCCAGCTGTATCTGTTTTCATAGTAGACTTCCAGCATCTGCAGTATTTTTCATTTTGTCTTAAAGTGGGATTTTATCCGTCCCCCAAAAAACACAATAATAAAAATTGGTCATTTCAATCCACGACTGTTTGTGAGACACTGCTGTGTGCAATTGGCTGCCTTGTTTCGCCCACAAATATACAGTCAATTCACTTTACAGTATATTCTGTGAAGCGCTTTGAGACGTTGATAAGATGTGAAAAACGCTATATTGAATGCAAGGATTATTATTCTTATTCTTATTTAAAGATAAAGGTGTGGGTTGGGGGTGGGGAGTGAAAACGGAGTGGGATTTGTTGTCAGGAGGCACCCAGCAGTTCTGTTTTCTCTTTCATAATTTCATCAATTTAATCTTTCTTTCACTCTCACCCTCTCTCATATTTACTCCAGTTCCCGTTTGAAGTGAGAAGCTGAGGCTTTCAAATAATTGAAGATCAATATTGCAGTGTCTAGTCAGAAACCATATCAAGGAAATGAATCACCAATGCTTTGGTCCCCCAAGACTACTGTACATCGACGGGCCTGACTTCCTCTCTCCTGGATTAGTTATCATTAAAATGAACATCCTGCATTATAATCAGTCCCTAACTCCTGGCTAAGAAATGGAGGGAAGGGGAAGGGAGACGGTAAATTAATAATAAATCAATCCTTGTGTTGGATAGCACCTTTCATATCAGAGGGATATCTGTGGAGCTCCTGTGGCTCAGTGGTTAGCGCACTTGCCTTACAAGCGTGAGACCTGTTTTCGATGCCAGACAGGTCAGGGCGAAACCTTGAGCACGTTTCCTTACTCCACATGCCTAATAATAATAATCTGTCCAAAAAAAACCACAATAATAAAATTGGTCATTTCAATCCATTACTGTTTGTAGGACACTGCTGTGCCCAATTGGCTGCCGTGTTTCGCCCACAAATATACAGTCAATTCACTTTACAGTATATTCTATGAAGCGTTTTGAGACGGGGATAAGATGTTGAAAGTGCTATATCAAATACAAGGATTATTATTATTATTATTAATATTATTATTATCTCCAAGGATTGCACAGGGGTCAGTTCTGCAAAGTGCGGTTAGTGTTTAATCACTGGCTGTGTTGTTTAGAATTACCACAAATTATTCTTTGTTCGTTTTAATTTTGCTGCATCAAATTACTTTTGTTTTCTTCTCACTGGTCTACATCTTCTGGCAGTGAGGGTCAGCGTGCCAATTAACTATGGAGAGAATCACAGCCAACCCAACCACCACTTCCTGGTTAGGTGTCCTTTACCATATGGCTAGAGCACTCGCCTCGCAAATGAGAGGACCTGGGTTTGAGGCCTGGACAGGCTGAAATATTCGGCAAGTTTCCTTACTCGACACACCTCTGTTTATGTAGCAGTACGTTGGAGTGTTAGTCGACTGGTACATCACTTTTCCAGAGGTAATACTCACTTCAATAAAAAATATATACAGTATACAGTTATAATGTGGTCACTCAATCCACAACTGTCAGTAGGTCATTGCTGTGCACAATTGGCTGCTGTTTTTTGCCCACAATCTACATGGTCAAGAGGAAGGTCTTGAGATGTACCTTAAAGGTAGAGTGTAGGGTCCGACGCTATGGAAATTTTCCGATTTAGATATATCGATGGGCTCAGAGCAAGATATACCGATATATCGATATTTTCGGGGTTTTCGTACTGCGCATGCGCGCGCGTTGCGAGGTGCGCGTGAATTCGGAGGTAAATATCTCTCTCTCTCTCTGTGTCTCTCACACTCACTCTCTCCATCTCTGTGTTTTTCTGCCTGTGTCTCTGTGTCTTTCTCCTCTCTCACATTCCCCCCCATCTCTATTTATCTATCTTTCTGTATATTATCATATCCCCCCATCTCTTCCCCACACCCTTCTCTCCCCCCACCCGTCTCTCCCACACCCCCCCGTCTCTCTCCCCGTCTCCCTCCCTCCCAGCCGCCATCTCTCCCCGCCCCCGCCTTCTCTCCCCCCACCCCCGCTGTCTCTCCCCCACCCGTCTCTCCGCCCCCCCGTTTCTCTCCCCCCCCATCTCTCTCCCCCACTGTCTCTCTCCCCATCTCTCTCCCCCAACGCCATCTCTCCCCCCACCCCGCCGTCTCTCCCCCCCTGCCGTCTCTCCCCCCACTCCCCCGTCTCTCCCCCCCCCCGCCGTCTCTCCCCCCCCTCCCCCGTCTCTCCCCCCACTCCCCCCGTCTCTACCCTCCTCCCCCCCTCCCCCCCTCCCCCCCTCCCCCCCTCCCCCCATGCCCCGTCTCTCCCCCACCTCCTCCCGTCTCTCCTCCCCCTCCCACCGCCTCTCCCCCCTCTCCCCCCGTCTCTCCCCCCCCTCCCACAGTCTCGCCCACCCCCCCCACCCCTTGTATACCTGTATATTGTATTCGAGGACTATGAATATAATATGGCGGCTTGCACCTCAGTCTGTGCATTGTGTATAGAGATGAGGATTCTGTGTCTTGTAGTTCAGTGCACGCGCATTCCGATTTTTTTCGATATATCAATATTTTTAAAATGCCGATATCAGCATATCGATATATCAATTATATCGGATATAATCGATATATCGCTGGACCATAGTCGAGTGGGAAGGGGCAAAACAAAAGGTCTCCAGGATGGAGTTTCAAAGAAGCGAGGATTATGTCATAAGAACAGCAACAGATTACATTTGTAAATTGCCTTTCACGTCGCAAGGACATCCCAAGGCACTGAAAAGTGTAGTATGTGCACCCAAGCTGGGATTGGAAGGCAGGGAGGGTAGGGGTAGGAGGGTAAACAAAGACGCGGTCAAAGGGCAAGGGAGGGGGCGAAGCGCATGCTTGCAAATGATTTAGTGGCCCATCGAGACATCTCAAAGAGCTTCATAGCATATTAACTGTGAGGTGTAGTGACTGTATATTTGGTAAGCAAACAAGGTCACAAACTTATTCCACATACAGCCATGGCATGATTGACCAATTTTTTTTTATTTGTGAGGCTGTGGGATAGAGTTCCAAAGGGTGGAGGCAGAAAGGTTGAAGGCCCGACCACTGATGGTGGAGTGGGCAGGGTGGGTGGCATGGAGCAGTGGAAAGAGCTTCTATTTGGACCAGTAGATAGCCTTATTCCCCAGCTATCTAAAAGATCTCCATTATGAGAATATATTTTAAAAATTGGTCGTTTCAATCCACGACTGTTTGTGGGACACTGCTATGCACAATTGGCTATTGGATTTTTCCCACAAAAATACAGTCAATTCACTTTACAGTATGCATAAAGTATACTGTTCTGGCGAAGGGTTGTGGGTCCGAAATGCTGACTCACTTTCCTTTCTTCATGGTTGCTGCCTGACATGATGAGTTTTCCCAGCTCTCTCTGTTTTTGTTTCAGATTTCCAGCATCTGCAGTATTTTGTGTTTTGTTCACTTTACAGTATTCTATACAGTGAAATGCTTTGAGACATCTAGAAGGTGTGAAAAGTGCCATGTCAAATACAAGGATTATTATTCTTGTTGTAATAATTTGAACCCAACTTCTCCTCCATTAATGCCCTCTGTATTTTATAGCTGTATTTGCAACAGCAATTTTCTAAACAAGAAGCACTTAAACTTACTTCATTGTAACTCCAGGGACAGACAATAAACTATTGGCCTGAAAGGCATGAAAATGGGAAAATCTCGCAGCAAAAAAATGCAGAATAAAGTTATTGCTCACGTAATGGAGAAATCTCAGCCTTTGTACATTTTGGGGCCTCGAATTAAAGGAGCAAAGCAATCTGAATTTTATATGTCTTAATAAGACAAATTTAATAAGTCAGGACAATAATTCTTGCATAAGATATAGCTTCTGGTCATGTCGTTGAGACATCTCAAAGTGCCTTATGACGCCTTATCACGTCTTTGAGACATCCCAAAACATTTCACAGAATATACTATAAAGTGAATTGACTGTTTATTTGTGGGAAAAAACTCAATTAAACACTCTTCAGCTGTAGGACATTTGACTTATTAATGTGTAACACAAGAACTGCTGCCTAACTCGCAGAAATAAAAAACAAACCTCATAAAATAAAGACTAGTTATTTGTGTGAAGTCTAATCCTGAAACTCAATTGTACTGCACCACTTCAAGAATCTCTATATTATCAAGTTTTGCTGAGGCTTTTGAACATCAGTGAGAAGACAGGAATTCTAATGCTGTCCTGTAGCTCAGTAGTTAGAGCACTCGCCTTGCAAGCAAGAGACCTTGGTTTGATTCCCAGGCAGGGTAAAACATTGGGCAACTTTCCTTACTCTACACGCTTCTTGTTGTTAGTCGATTAGCGAATCACTTTTCCAGGGATGATAATCCCTTTAAATAATAATAATATTATTCAATCCAAATCCTGCCCCTACCCCTCCCTCACTGCTGTTGTCCCTACCTAACTGTACAGCGCCTTGGGATGTCCTCTCGACGTGAAAGGCGCTATATAAATGTAAGTTTTGAATGAAAAAAAAATAGTTTTGATTGATTGATTGGCTGCTGTGTGCAATTGCATGCCGTGTTTTGGCCACAAAATATACTGTGAATTCACTTAACTGTATATTTGAGACATCTCGAAGAGGTGATATTTATATATTATTATTTATATATTTCTATTATAATTTTCATATTATGATATTAATGCTGCATCCTGCAAACCTCATCACATATCAGTGTGTCTGAGTCCTGGGGATAATAATAATAATAATCCTTGCATTTGATATAGCGCTTTTCACGTCTTCTAGATGTTTCAAAGACCTTCATACAACGGAGTAGTGAAGGTGGAAAGGGGAATCAGGAGGTGATGCAGTACAATTTACATTCAAACAGCACATTTCAGGATGTCTCAAAGCATATTGTACAGGTGGCTGGCACCCAAGCTAGAGGAGGATGGGTAGGAAAGATGACTGAAAGTGAATCAAAGAGGCACTTCTTGAACCAGGCTTTGAAAGTGGGGAAGGAGACAGCGAGTTGGAGGGACTCCAGGATGTATCCAGGAGGGAATCTCAAATCTGATACTTGAGAATAGATGAGTTCACTTTCCAATATAAAAATAAAAAGAAGAAGAAAAGAAGAAGAAAAATTCTTATGGGAAGAAGCTCTTTGAGGCATCTCAAAGACACGATAGGGCGATATGATAGATATATATAATACACACATACCTGGTGATGATGAGATGGGAGTTGGGGTGTGTGGGTAAGGTTGGGGTGTGTGGTGGGGGTTACTGCATTTTCTGAGGAGCCATCCTTCGGGTGAAACTGTGGCTCCGTCTGCCAGTTCAGGCGGATCTTAAAAAAAACCATGGCACTACAGTATTTGAAAATAAAAGGGAGTTCATCCCAGTGACCTGAACAGCCTGCTCCTAGACAAAGTGAGCCACTCATTTCAGAGCTGGTTGTTGGACATTATAGTGTGCAATTTGATGCTGCATTGCCACACAAAATTTGCATTCACTGCAATTTACTGTAAATCCTGTGAAGCACTTCGAGATATTATGACAGCATGATAAAGAGCTATATCAAATGCAAGGATTACTATTTTAATCTATTCAAATGTCACCAGATTCGTTTGTTTTACTTAAAAGCAAACATCAACACATATTTATGTGGGTTTTAAAATTGGCTGCTTTTCCGGATGTCATCTTCAAGAGGACCAGGACAGCCAACTTGATTCCTATCCTAGCAGTAACAGTGCACAACTCAGCAGATGAAAGTAATCGACAAGGAAAATTTCAGTGCGTTTCCTGCTGTTGAAGGTTTAAAGCCACCAAGAGCACTCGGTGTAATATTGTCATGTTAATTCTGCATTTGTAAGAGATTGCCACGGGTCAGAAGCATCTCCAACCGACTTTGAAATCTCATTTAATAACATTACCAGCTGCCAGAGCAAGAGTGGATCAAGGAGGATTGGCGGGATCAAATATCATTATTTGCATCACTTCTGCCATATAATGGAAACAATTTATTAAAAATATAAGATCATGTCACAGACACAGGAGGGAAGTTATTACTCACAGTGACTTCGACAAACATCTCATTTCGCTTGTGACTGCCCTCTCACCTAAGACTTTCCTCTCTAAAGGATTCTATTCTGCCAGCTCATCTCGGCCCCGCTGGAGAAAAGACAACAAAAAGCTTCACAAAGCTACTTCACCCTTACACGACAGCCCTGAGCAGTGTTAAGTCTCTATCGAATTCCTTTACTGGGATGCAAGATTAATGGAGAGCAACTTCCATTACCGGTAAAATACGCCATGAAAAATACTGAATAAAATACTCTCAAATGCTAAACTGACTTGCTGATAAAACAATCCCACCAAGTAAAATTCATCACACACTTCATGGCTGTTCACAGGACGTTGCTGGTGCAAATTAGTTCCTGTGTTTGTCTATAAAATGCACAGTCACCACACCTCATGGTAAAATCCTATGAAGCAATTTGAGGCATATTGACAGCATGAATAAACAATCAACAATAACAACAACAACAACTTGGATTGATATAGCGCCTTCCACACCGATGGCATCTCAGAGCATTTCTGATGGATCCTGGGGCCGAGCCAGGAGGAGAGGGAAAATGGTGACCAAAAGCTAATGTTACTCTGTTGTATAAAAAGGGGCAGAAGGACAAGCCTGGTAACTACAGACCAGTCAGTCTAACGTCGGTAGTGGGCAAACTTCTAGAGTCCATAATCAGGGACAAGGTAGATCTTCACTTAGAAAGATATAGGCTAATAAAGGACAGTCAATATGGATTTGTTAAAGGCAAATCTTGCCTTACAAATCTGAAAGAATTTTTGATGAGGTAACGGAATGGGTGGATAATGGTAGCGCAGTTGATGTAGTTTACATGGACTTTCAAAAGGCATTTGACAAAGTGCCACATGAGAGACTTATTAGGAAATTAAAGGCCCATGGCGTAAAAGGGACAGTGGCAGTGTGGATCCACAACTGGCTGCGAGACAGAAAGCAGAGAGTTGTAGTGAGCGGCTGTTTTTCAGAATGGAGGGAAGTGAGCAGTGGTGTGCCACAGGGATCAGTTTTGGGACCATTGCTGTTTGTAATCTACATCAATGATCTGGACTTGGGTGTACGGAGTACAGTTTCCAAGTTTGCAGATGACACTAAGTTAGGGAGAATAGTAAATAGTGAGGAGGATAGTAGCCATCTGCAAGAGGATATAGACAAATTGGTAAAGTGGGCAGACACATGGCAGATGAAGTTTAATGCAGAGAAGTGTGAGGTGATGCATTTTGGGAGAAGAAATGAAGGGAGGCAATATAGGCTAGATAGTACAATTTTAAATGGTGTGAAGGAACAGAGAGACCTGGGGATTTGTGTTAGTGACTCATTGAAGGTGGCAGGACAGGTAGACAAGGCTGCTAAGAAGGCATATGGGATACTAGGCTTTATAAATAGGGGTATAGAGTACAAAAGTCAGGAAGTGCTGACTAACCTCTATAAGACTTTGGTGAGGCCTCAGCTGGAATACTGGGTTCAATTCTGGTCACCACACTACAGAAAGGATGTGAAGACTTTGGAAAGGGTACAAAGAAGATTTACCAGGATGGTGCCAGGATTGAGGGACTTCAGCTATGAGGAGAGGCTAGATAGGCTAGGATTATTCTCTCTTGAGCAGAGAAGATTGAGGGGAGACCTAATAGAGGTTTATAAGATCATGAGGGGTTTCGACAGGGCAAATAGAGAAAAACTATTTCCACTCATGGGCGAATCTGTGACTCGTGGTCACAGATTTAAAATAGTTTCAAGGTGAAGTAGAGGGGAGCTGAGGAGAAATTTTTTCACTCAGCGAGTTGTTCGAATCTGGAATGCATTGCCTGAAAAGGTGGTGGAGGCTGATTCGATAACAACTTTTAAAAGGGAATTAGATCTTTATTTAGGGAGAACAGGTCTATTAGGCTATGGGGAGCGGGCAGGGCAGTGGGATTGAATCGCTCTTTTCAAAGAGGCGGCACAGACTAGATGGGCCGAATGGCCTCCTTTTGTGCCGTAAAATTCTATGAATCTATGAATCTATGAATCTAAAAGCACGGTTGAAAAGAAAGGTCTTTAGCCAAGACCTGAAAGTTGGAAGAGAGGGGGCAAAGCAAAGGGAATGAGAAAAGGAGTTCCAGAGCCTTGGTGTATAGTGGCTGAAGGCATGGCCGCCGAGAGTGGAGCAGAGGATTCGGTGGACAAGGAGGAGGCCAGACCCAGTAGAGCGAAGGCAACAGATACTGTTGTGAGGAGAGAGGAGGTCAGAGAGGTAGGGGGTGCAGAGGAGCAGAGAGATTTGAAAACAAGAGTGAGTATCCTGAAATCGATCCTCTCCAGGATAGGGATAGGGAGCCAGTCCAAATTCAAGGACTATTATATTAATATGACTGTATGACAAACAGGTTACAGCCCAAATTAGAATTAGTTAAGCTGCCTGGGTCCCTTCAGAACTGGGATTTCCATGTGTAGGTGGGTTGCATGGAACCCTCAGTTTAGTTTGGATACTCTTTAGCATAGTGATGGGTTTCTGCGCATGTCAGACACTAGCTGACCAAAAAATGCCCAAACTCTGTGCTGGTGCATGGCAATAATAATAATAATCCTTACATTTGATATAATGCCTTATCACATCTTCTAGACATCTGAAAGCGTTTCATGGTAAAGTGAATTGACTGAATATTTTGTGGGTGAAACACGGCAGCCAATTGCACACAGCAGTGTCCCACAAACAATCGTGGATTGAAATGACCAATTTATTATTGGGGGGTTTTCTTGAGGGATTTTTATAAGGAGTAAGGAAACTGGCAAAACGTTTCACTCTGTCTTGGCATCCCAAAGTGCTTCACAGCATATACTCTAAAATGAATATGTATTGTGTGTATATATATACTGTATATATAGTGTATATATATAATATAAATATATATTGAATATATTTGTGGGTAAAATATGGTAGCCAATTATTTACCTAATCAAAGGGAACCGAAGAAATTGGCGCTATATCAAATGCAAGGATTATTATTATTATCATTCTTGATACAAAAATAAGAAATGATTGGCAGCATCAAACACTTATTTTCCACTCTTGGTTTTTTGGTCAGCTGGATGTCTGACACATGTGGAAACTCATCAAAGTGTTGAGGCAGAGCAAGTTCAGTCTTATCTGCAGCCTCCACTGTGGTTGAGCTGCCCGCTGACACTCATTGTGTGTATAGTCACACGAGTAGTGAGGCGCTGGGCTGATCTAGACAGTAACATGAGTTATCACATTCAGGGAGAAGGGAAGAAATTGGATTCTTTTTATAAAGAAGGAGAGAGATGATCTTTGATCCTATGGATTTCTTGCATTGTACATGGAGGAATTCGTCATTCAAATTTTTACAGAAAATCAATTTTTGCCAACGTTAGGTGAAAGAAATGGTTTTGAAAGCAGGAAAGGTCAAAGGGTGATAGAGAAAAATGATCAGTGGAAACAATAATCTACGCATTTGATATAGTGCCTAAGCACAACTTCGAGACGCCTAAAAGCGCTTCACAGAATATACTGTAAAGTGAATTGACTTTATAGTACTTTGTGGGAGACATGCGGCAGCTAATTGTGCTTAGCAGTGTCCCACTAACAGTCATGGAATGAATGACCAAATTCCAGAAGTAAAACCTCATACACTGCTGTATGGAGGTCAGGCACTGCCCAGTGGAAAGGAGAGGAACTAAGCATAGGTCTTTCCATATAGTACCTGTGGACATCTGTAGCACAGCAGTGACTAGGGAGTAGCATGCTTGACCGCTGTCTCCTGGTGTGCCTTGAACAATGCTTTAAAATATGCCAGGGCAACAGGATGAGAGGTCACTAAGTTGTGAGGGGCAATTTGGGGAACCTCACTTGGAGGCATTTCTTTACAGGAAATTTAAACGGCTTCACGGGTCACCTGTAATATTTGGACACTACACTCACTCATCACGCAACAACTTGTCGCTGAGAAACAATACACTTTACACTTACAACACATCAGGAGAACAACAACAACAACTTGCATTTATATAGCGCCCTCCACGATGGGTGGTGTCCTAGAGCGCTTAACACACAATTAACTTGCTGGGCACCTGAGGCAAAGGGGGTGAGGCGGCAGCTGAAGATGGTGGGTTTCGGATGAGGGAAAGGTGACTTAAAGTGTCTTCAAAAAAGGCTTTGATAATGGGGAGGGACTCCCAGAGTGGGGCACGGCTGAAAGCTCACTGATGGTGTGATGGGATGAGACATGAAGCAGGCCAGTGTGTGCTTGGAAAAGGGAGAAATTGGGTTGGTGGGGATGCAGAAATTAGGGTGGAGTGAGGCCATGGAGAGATTTAAACGTGAGGACAAAAATCTTCTGCTCAATCCACGCTGTGCGGGTGCGAATGGAGTTGAAGGAGACAATGGGAATTAGGGATCCAATAGAGTACAGAGAGGATAGGGGTGAAAGACTTGTGTTGTCTGGTGTGGAAGAGGACATGGAATAGTCCACTTTTCCAAATGATAGTAGGATACATTTGATGGGCCAAATGGTTCATTTCGATAATCAAACTTCTTGCATGTTAGTATTGCCCGTCTCCAGCAATATCTTGCTCCAAAAGCCACTGAAACTCTGGTCCATGCCTTTGTCACCTCTCGGCTGGACTACGCAAATGCACTCCTCACTGGTCTCTCTTCCATCACAATCCATAAAATCCAGCTCAGAACTCTGCTATCCGTGTTCTCACCCGCACCAAACTTTGATTCCCTATTACCCCAGTCCTTGCCAGACTTCACTGAGTCGCTGTCCAGGGGAGAATTGATTTCAAGATCCTCACTCTTGTCTTCAAAATCTCTCCACTCCTCTGCAACCCCCCACCTCTCCGACCTCCTCTCTCCCCAAAACAGTACCCGCTGCCTTCGCTCCTCCGGTTCTGGTCAACTCCTTGTCCCCTGAATCCTCCGTTCCACCAATGGCGGCCGTGCCTTCAGCCACTAAACCCCTAAGATCTGGAACTCCCTTCATCACTCCCTTCACCTCGCCCCCTCTCTTCGTAGTTTCAGGTCTTGGAAAAGACCTTTCTTTTCGACCGCGCCTTTGGTCACCTTTTCCCCCTGACCCTGGCTCAGGCCCGGGATCTGTTATTATGAAGCGCTCTGAGACGCTGTCTGGCATGGTGGGCGCTACATAAATCAAAGTTGTTGTTGCTGTTAGTAGTGGTGATTTACTCCACATTCTCATCTTTCTATTAAATGCTTTTTAAACAGTGGGATTTGTACTGACTACACACCCGGGAATTTATTTGGGTGATTTGTTTGGTAACCTTGAGGTTACTAGATCCTGCTCACTGCAAGTCTCTCCTATAGTAATGACAACAATAATAATAGCCTATGCATTTCTTAAAGCAGCTTATCGTCTTATTGTCCCGAGGCTCAGTGGTTAGAGCATTCACCTTGCAAACAAGAGATCTGGCTTCGATTACAGGCAGGGTGAAACCTTTGGCAAGTTTCTTTACTCCACACACAATTCATAATAATCCCTAAAAAAAACAATAATAATTTGGTCACTTAATCCACAACTGTTGTGTCACACAAGTCACTTTACAGTATATTCTGTGAAGCACTTTGAGGTGTCTAGAAGACGTGAAAAGCATTACAGTGCATCAAATGCAAGGATTATTATGTATTACTATTATCACATAGTTGAACGTTCTGAAAGTGCTTTACAGGTTGTGATGTGGCAGTGTGTAAATATATAGGCAATCACTGAATGAGATTTGCGCACAACGTGTCCCACAAACAGCCATAAAGTGAATGATTAATATTATCTAGCAGATTGTTGGTCAGGACACCAACTCTATTCCCATTTCGAGTGGTGGGATCACATCCATCAGGTAGACAGGGCCTCGGTTTACAACAACAACAACAACAACAAAATTACACTTGTATAGCCCCTTTCATGTCAGGAGGACATCCCAAGGCGCTGCACAGTGTTTCAGACCCGAGCTGAGGTCGGGGACTGGAAAGGTGGAGGGAAAGTGGAGGAATTGGGGTGACCGATGGGACCGTTAAAGAGGAGGGTCTTGAGGTGGGACTTGAAGGAAGCAAGGGAGGGGGCAAGGCGGAGGGACTGCGGAATGGGGTTCCAGAGGTTACAGGCAGAGTGGCTGAAGGCTCGCCCACCTATGGTGGGGCGGGTGGATCGGGGGATGTGCAGCAGGCTGGAACCAGCTGAGTGGAAGGGGTTGGCAGGGTGGTAGAGGGTTAGGAGGTCACAGAGTTTGGCTAGGGAGAGGCCATGGAGGGCTTTGAAGGTGAGGACCAGGTTCTTGAATTGAATCCTCTGGATGATGGTTTAATGTCTCATCCTGAATTCCCTTCATCGTGTTCCTTCCTAAATCTGGAACCCTCTCTCCCAAATCATCTGGAATTCTCTCCCTCTAAAGGCAATGGATGCTGGATCCATTCAAATTCTCAAGACTATGATGGATAGATTTTTGTTAGTTAAGGGTATTAAGGAATAATAATAATTATGATACTTGCATTTGATGTCTTAAAGCACTTCACAGAAAATATTGTAAAATGCCATTGACTATATTTTGTGAGCAAAACTCGGCAGCGAATTGCGTATAGATAGTGTATAGGACAAACGCAGGTAATTAGAATTGAGTACAGACCACCAATGACCTAATACAGTGGTTCCTAACCTTTTTTTGCTGCGACCCAAACTAGCCACCAATAGGTCCTCCCAACCCTTAGGGGGCAACATCGTGACTGAAGCGAAGCTCAGCCAAGACGATATCTCCGTCTCTTTTGTGGACTCAGCACAACTCGTAAATACTGTTTTTCATACAAATTGGTCGGCGGTGTCGCCTTGGGCACTTTTTTTTAGCATTAAAAAAGCTTTTTCAGCATTATAAAAAAGCATCAAAGAAAAATTCTGAGGACCCCCCGAGACCCTGATTTGGGTCGGGACCCAAGGTTGGGAACCACTAATCTAATAGAATGGCACAATAGGCTTGAGGGACTGAATGGCCTACTCCTGTTTCTATGTTTGAGACCTGCATTCAAAGCTCTTAAAAAGATACCTTTTTTGTCCTGTGACTTTGGTCATCATCCATCAATCACGTCTGTTCCTCCCCACCCCCTCAAAACGTCCTCCCTATCGTGGTGGAGAAACATTTTGAGATGTTCAATTTACATAAACGCTGGGTTGTATAAATGGAAATTATTGAGGAGACAGCCAGGATAATGGTGACGAAGAGGTTAACAAATCCTGCGACAGAAAGAAAAACAGTGTCTCAACTTGTGCTAAGCTGCACTTTGTCATTAGTCTGATGTGAGAGTCACTGAGGTTCCTGTACATTAAGTGCTACTATGAAGCATCCATCAAGCAGGTCTATACTGTGTGACATGCAGCCCATCCAGGGATGTGACTTAGAGAAAGACTTACTGGGGTGAATTGTGATACAATGCATCACTCATTTTCTGTGTGTCTGGAGACACTCTGCTACTGAGTCTCTGCTCACATTTTCATGGGCAGCTTTGAACTGCAAGGTTACTATCCAATGCCTTAGATGTCTAAGGAGCTTAGAATGATTGCTCTTCCCTGTCCATGGGTATAATTTCATCAAGCTTGCTTCATTTTAAACCTATATAAAGTGTACACTCAGTCCCACTCAAATTAAGTTTGATAAATATTATTAATTTACGTATCTTATATAGGAGTCCTGCAGCTCAGTGGTTGGAGTGCTCACCTCGCACGTGAGATACGTGTGTTTGATTCCCAGCAGGGCGAAACCTTGGGCAAGTTTCCTTACTCCACTTGCCTGATGATAATCCCTCAAGAAAAATCCCAATAATAAATCGGTCACTTCAATCCACAACAGTTTGTGAGGCACTGCTGTGCACAATTGGCTGTTGTGTTTCGCCCAAAAATATAGTCAATTCACTTTAAGGTATTGAAATGTCGATAAGATGTGAAAAGCGCTATATCAAATGCAACAATTTATTATTATTAATAATGCTTACATTTGTATTTTTGCATTTGGCATAATATCTTATCACATTGTTGAGATGCCTCACAGCGCCCAGAAGTATTTTACTGTGAAGTGTAGAGTCTGTGAATTTGGAGTGAATAACCACAATTTTATCTGGGGGATTTTCAGCCAGGACACCGAGAGAAACTCACTTCTCTTTTTCTAAAAGTCAATTTATTCTATAGTATATTGTATGAAGCGCTTTGAGATGTCTCAAACACATAATAAAACAAAGGAAGATGTTCACCAGCCATTGACCAAATCATCACCAAAAACTCACAATGTGACAAAGTGGACTAGAGAATGAAGGGGGAAAGGTAGTTGTGTGATTGAGGTAAGGGGGAAGGTGGAAAGGTAGGGTGTCATTGAGGCATACAGTTGTTTTTCTGACTGGAGGGAAGTGTGCAGTGGTGCTCCCAGGAGTCAGTATTGAGACCACTGCTGTTTTTGATTCATGTCAGGGCAAAACCTTGGGCAAGTTTCCTTACTCCACAAGTCTAATGATAAACCCTCAAAAATAACAATAGTAAATTAGTTATTTCAATCCATTACTGTTTCATAGAATTATAGAATTTTACGACATGAAAGGAGGCCATTCGGCCCATCTAGTCTGTGCCGGCTCTTTGAAAAGAGCAACTCAATCCCACTGCTCCGCTCTCTCCCCATAACCTAACAGACCTGTTCTCCCTAAATAAAGACCTATTTGTAGGACATTGCAGTGTAGAATTCGTTGCCGTGTTTCACCAGGATTATTATTATTATTTATAAATGCAAAGAGATACATTTTTGGAGGAAGAATGAGGAGAGGCAGTATAAACTAGATAAACTATAAATCCTAAAAGGGGTAAAGGAACAGAAAGATCTTGGCATTCATATAAGTAAATCTTTGAAGATGGCAGGACAGGTAGATAAAGCTGTTAAAAAAGCATAGAGGATAATAGGCTTTATAATAATAATAATCCTTGCACTTGATATAATGCTTTTGATGTCTTCTAGCCATCTGAAAGCACTTCACAGAATATATTGTAAAAATGAATTGACTGTATATTTGTGAGTGAAATGCGGCAGCCAATTGGGCACAACATTGTCCCACAAACAGTCCTGGATTGAAATGACCAATTTATTATTGTGTTTTTTTTCTTGAGGGAATATTATCAGGCACATGGGATAAGAAAACTTGCCCAGGATTTTGCCCTGCCTGGAATCAAACTTGGAAATAGGGGCATAGAATACAAAAGTCAGGAAATTATGATGAACCTTTATAAAACCTTGGTTAGGGCTGAGCTGGTGTACTGTGTTTTGTTATTAGCACCACATTTTAGGTAGGATGTCAAGGCATTATAGAGGGTTCAAAGGAGATTTACCAGGATGTTACTAGGAATTATGGATTTCAGTTATGAGGAAAGGCTAGAGAATCTAGGGTTATTCTCCTTGGAGCAGAGAAGGTTAAGAGGAGACTTAATAGAAGTTTTCAAAATTATGAGGGGATTCAATAGGGTGAACAAGGAGAAACTATTTCCACTAGCGAGTGGTTTGGTAACCCAAGGACACCGATTTAAAACAGTTGTTAAAAAAACAGGAAAGTGTGGAGAAATTTTTTCCAGCAGCGAGTTATTTGGATCTGGAATGGATTGTGTGAAAGGGTGGTGGAAGCTGATTCGATAACAACTTTTAAGAGAGATGTAGATAGCTATTTGAGGAGGACAAGTTTGCAGGGCTATGGGGAGAGCGCGGGGGAATGTGATTGATTTGGACTTCTCTTTTCAAAGAGCCGGCATAGACACAAAGGGTTTAGTGGTCTCCTTCTGTGCTGTATATTTCTATAATTTTCTGTGTGGAACCTTCCTTTTGTGTAGCTCCTTTCATGTCTGGAGGATGCCCCAAGGTACTGGATAGTCAGGGATCCGCATGCGAGCTGGTGGTTGGGATCAGGAGAGCAGTGAGGAGGGATGTAGGAGGGTGACCGAAGGCACGGTCGAAGTGGAGGGTCTTGAGATGGGTCTTGAAGGAGGCGAGGCAAAGGGACTGTTGGATGGAATTTCAGAGGGTGGGGGCAGAGAGGCAGAATGCAAGCGAATGGCCACTCTAAATGTCACCTACATGTTGTCTCACACTAGTTCCTCACCTGCCACCTCTCCTATCCTATCCTCTTGCTCCCTTCCCTCAACTAACGTGGGCCTCCTGAAGTTGAGGGGATATTGAGCCCCAGGAATCATGTAACTTCTGCTCATATGATATGCCACTGGAGCAGTGAGACTGTTTCCCTGTAAGTTAGTATGTCTAAAGACATCGTTTTTTTCACAGATTGGTTAGTACTTCAAGTGGAAAGTACACACACACACACACACACACACACTCACACACACGGTAGAATCCTTTAAATTTGCCATTTATTTCAGCAATGCTATCTCTTCACAACCCACACTGATCATAAAATTGGCTCCTGGCTTCACATCAATACTTCTGAGTTCAGTCGTGAGGAAGCCGCAGCATATGCAATTTAATACCCAGCAGTGCTCACTGACATAATTTCAGGCCCCAATCACCATCAGCAAACTAGCGTTCAACTCTCCGAGATTAGGAGAGCATGGCGTGTCCTTCCTGGGAGAGAATCCATATTCCATGCTGTTTGGACCATTGTGTCTTTAAGAGAGGAATTGATTCAGTCCCACATCTTTTGCTCCATACCCATTATGTGGAACTCTCAGGGCTTTGCTTTAGAACCTCTTAACCATAGTGGCGAGACTCTGCATGTGAGTACCTCACCATTCTTGTGAGTAGAATAATACAGTAATAAGAATAATAATCCTTGCATTTGATATAGGGCTTTTCATATCTTCTAGACATCTGAAAGCTTCACACAATGTACTGTAAGGTGAATTGACTAAATTTGTGGGCAAAACACAGCAGCCAATTGCACACAGCAGCATCCCACAAATAGTCGTGGATTGAAATGACCAATTTTATTATTGTGTTATTTTTTAGGGATTATTATTAGGCGTGTGGAGTAAGGAAACTTGCCCAAGGTTTCGTCCTGATCCACCTGGATTCGAACAAGGTCTCACGGTTGTAAGGCACTGAGCTACAGGGCTCCATTTTATACCTTTGTCCCTTAGCTACTGACTGACCCAGTAATGGAGAAAGATTCTCCCAGTTTACACAGTCCATCCACTGAACAATAACAATATGCATTTAAATAGCACCCCTTCCCAATAAAGTGATGAGGCGTTAGAACAAATGCAAGGATTATTATTATCATTCACCCTGTCAAAACCCTTCATCATTTTAGACATTTCTATCAAATCCTCTCTATTCCTTCTCTGCTCTAGGGAAAACAGACACTGTGTTTCCAATCTTTCACCATAATATCGAGCAAATTTAACTCTATTGTGGTCCGAATTGTGATATTTCCAATGTAGCAATAACAATCACAATCCTTGATTTTGTATTTTAATTCAGAGAGAAATTTCAAAACATTTCAGAGGATTTTACTGTAAAGTGTAGTCATTGTATTTTGTAGGCAAACCAACTGAGCCAGGCTGACATAATAATAATCCTTGAACTTGATATACAGTAGTGCGTTATCACATCTTTAAGATGTCTCAAAGCACTTCATAGAATATACTGTAAAGTGAATTGACTGTATATTTGGTAGGCGAAACATGGCTGAAGTGTCCCACAAACGGTCTTGGATTGAGTGACCAAATAATCACATTTTTAAAGGGATTATTACTCCCAGAAAAGTGACCCATCAATCGACTAACAACTGGATTCCAACTTATTGCTAGATAAATAGGGGTGTGTGTGGTAAAGAAACTTACCTAACATTTCACCCTGCCTGAGACTTCTACGGACAAGAAGTTGAAGTAAATTCTGCTTCACGTGAATGCTTGTGTGCTCCGAATGCAACATTTGCCATGATTATGGTCAAAATGATTGTGAACAGAGCTTGACTGACTGCCCAGGTGTTGGTAAATTCTGTGCCCAGTTTCAATCGTGCAGAAAATTGAAGTTTTGTGCAGGAAATGGGCTTTTTGCTCAGTTTTGGTAATTTCTGCCTTGTAAAAGAAAAATCGTTCTTAAAAGCATCCGAGTATGGTGTTTATTTATAGAAACAGCCTTAACTGTGTGTGGAGCTTTGAGGAAATGTTCAGCGGCTGTATATTCCACAAGGGCACCCTGAGGATGCAGTCATATATCAGCTGTGATGCAACAACAACTAATTCTGTTTACATAGCGCCCTTCACACTGGGTAGCATCTTGGAATGCGAACAGTGATGGAGCACGACGCCAAGCTGGGGAGAGAGAAGAGCTGACCATAGGCTAGGTCAAAGAGAAAACATTTCAGATGCGATCTGAAGACAGACAAAGAGGAGTCAAGGAGTTGGGATTGAGGCAGGGAGGTTCAGAGATTTGGGGGTGTAAGTGGCTGAAAGAATGGTTGTGTTGGTGGAGTAGAAGGGGCGAAGGACATGCAAACATCCAGTGGAACTATTCGGAAAGAGAAGGGATTTTTTCACAGTGACCTGGACAGCGATCCCGCAAACAAAATTGGTCACTCACTTCATTGCTGTTTGTGGGACACTGCTATGTGCAAATCGGCATTCACCCACAAAATGCACAGTCACTACAGTTGACAGTAAAGTTCTGCAACTTGCTTTGAAACTTTGCAATAAAGTGATAAGATGCTATAATAACAATAATAATCCTTGCATTTTATATAGCACTTTTCACGTCTTCCAGACGTCTCAAAGTATTTCACAGCATATACTGCAAAGTGAATTGACTGTATATTTGTGGGAGAAACGTGGCAGCCAGTTGCGCATAGCAGTGTCCCACAAAAAGTCGTGGATTGAAAATGATCAATGTTATTTTTTGGGGGTGGTTTATTATGAGGCATATGGAGTAAGGAAACTTGCGCAAGATTTCTCCCTTCCTGGAATCGAAACCAGGTCTCTCATTTGTAAGGTGAATGCTCTAACCACTGGACTGCATGATGTAAGTTTTGATGTATCAGATGTAAGGTTTACTATGAATGTAGACATAGGTACATAACAACAACAACAATAAATGTGGATTTATATAGCACTCTCCATGCCAGACAACATCTCAGGATTAGGAGTAGGCAATTCAGCCCCTCATTCAGCCCCTCAAGCCTATTCTATTAGATCTTGGCTGATCTGTACCTCAACTCTAAATATCCACCTATGCCCCATATCCTGAGCTAACAAAAGTCTGTCAGTCTTGAAAATTTGAATGGGTCCGGCATCAACAGCCTTTTAGAGGAGAGAGTTCCAGATTTCCACTACCCTTTGCGTGAAAAAATGTGTTTCTTGATTTTACTACTAAATGGCCTAGCTCTAATTTTAAGAGTATGCCCTCTTGTTCTGGATTCTGCGACCAGAGGAAAGAGTTTCTCTGTAGCTACTACTCAACAGCAAGAAAACAACAAGAACTAAATTCCATTTATAGAGCGCCTTTCACGTTGAGAGGACATCCTTTATCATTTTGCATACTTCAATCAGATCAACAACAACAACAAAATTACATTTGTATAGCGCTTTTACTCCTGAAACCAAACCACATCATGAAACACAGAAATTGGTGCTTTTCGCCACATGATCCATTGAATGTGTCCTCTCTCCATTCCTCACTCCCCCACAACTTTTGATGTTTCTCTTTATCAAGCGTGTTTTTCTCCCTTTTGAGTAGCAGTATGGTCACCACACTGTGGTGCATTTGCCCACTGAGTCAGGTGGCTAGTTTGCAACCAGAGTTGGCTAGCTGAGCAGCAGTCAAAATTTCCTGACTGACTGCTTTTGGAAAATAAAATTGCAGCACCAATAATTATATTTGAACCCATTTACTGCTGAAAATAGCCCTACTGCCTGTCAGTGGGGAAATTGCAGGCTGATGTGTAGCAGTAAGAGGTTGTCATGGGGACAGAAACAGGAAAAAAAAGGAAGGAGGCAATTAAATAAATAAGAAATCACTCAGTTTCTGTTGAGTGAATTATGTGTCAGCCTGGTTCAATTGGCAACACTCTCGCCTCTGAATCAAAATGCTGTGGGTTCAATGTCGGGACTTTGAATCGACGCAGTCTAGGCTATGTTGGCGATTCATTGTTAAATTCTCTGGGTGGCTAACACTTATTTAGTGAAGGGCGTTGTATAAATGCAAGCGTTGTTGCTGTTACCTTGTCGGAGGTATTGCCCAGGACAATTTTTAAGGAATTGTCACTGCTGGGGACTGAACTCAAAGAGGTACTTTTTATCCCACATCCTGCAACATTAAAAACAGATTTCTACTAGTGTAGCACTGCTTCATTCATCTGTTTCAAACCTTAGGATGATTCAATTAATATGAAAGCCAGAATCTAATAAGTAATAATCATACAGTATCTTTAATTATTAAATCACAAGCTCTTAAATTTGCCTAAATTTCTGTAAAAACTGTGAATACCAACAAAATCACCATGATCTTTATTATTGTTGACTTTGTTATTATTATTATGATGATGGAAGGGAAATTTATTAGTGAGGAATTTTGAAATGAATGCTGGGGAATTCCATGGGTCTGGTGGGGATTTTTCCCACCACTTTATATGTTAAAAAATATCCTGGTACCCTTCAGATGAGATGTTAAAGATCCTGTCTGTCTATTCAGGATTACGTTACCCATGCTGCTAGTCGAAAAGAGTGTCAGGAAATTCTGGGCCAATAATCCCTAAATTAAATTAATCACTCACTTCATGGCTGTTTGTGGGTACTTGTGGTGCACAGATTAATAGTCATTAAGATAGTCACACATATAGTAAGCATAGGTTATGCTTGGCAGCAACAGGCAAGTTTGGATCTAGAGTTCCCAAAGCTTTCCCACTCTGTTGTTGACTAATCCATACAGAATTAATTGCAATCAATACCTCCATTATTGTAGCATGCAACCACGAGGATGGTTGAAGGCAAACTACAAAAGCAACAACTTGCCCTTATGTAATACTCTCCATACAGGGTAGCGTTACAGAGAAGTGAAACGAGATGGACCTTGGTCTTTTTTCATCTAGCAATTCCTATGTTCATAATATAGCACCCTTACTGCCTGAGCTGAACTTTCTCTGATGACTTATAGACTTTGTAACAGTTAAACACCAAGCCTTGGAACCCATATAATCTAAGCTGAAACTCCAGTGCAGTACTGGGGATGTAGTGCATTGTCAGAGGTGCCACCCTTCAGGTGAGACGTTAAACCGAGACCCCCATCTTCCTGTTCAAGTGGACTTTAAAGATCCAATGGCATAAATTGAAAATAGAATGGAGTTTCTCTTTCCCGTTGTCCTGACCAACAATCCCCCAAATAAAATTGGTCACTCGTTCTATGGCTGTGTGTGGGACACTGCTGTGAATAAATTGGATGCTGTTTTCACCCACAAAACACACAGTCACTGCACTTTACACCACAACCTGTGCAGCTCTTTGAAATATGTCCTCCTGACATGAAAGGAGTTATATATTAAAGGAATGGGGAGGGCTGTCAGTAATGTCGTAATAATCTTGAAACATCTCCAAAGTGCAAATGTTTTAGAACAATGCACGTTAGTGAAATGGAGCTGCTGTGAAGCTCTGGGGAAGCAAACAATTCTGTGAAGTCTTTGAAGCACATGGATTTAAGGATATCAAAACATAGTGATCGATCGTCAGCATTTCAAAGTTAGTTATTTGTCTGCCACAGATCTCAAATGTAATATTTATGTATGTAACTCAGCTCAACCAATGTGTAATCCACCTTTGCATCCTCCAGTAACATGCATCACATAGTGGATGAACTATTCCCCCAAGTGTTTAATTATATTAATAATAATAATCATCCTTGCTTTTGACTTTTGCCTTATCTTATTTTCAATATGACTAAAAGAGCCTCACGGGATTTTACTGTTAAGCAATACAGCCAACTGGGCCGGTGAGACTACGTATTTTGTCCCATAAACAGTCATGAAACCAATGATTAGTATTATCTAGGGGATCTTTGGTTTGGACACCGGGAGAGAAACTCCATTCTATTTTCAAGTACTGCCTATGAGATCTTTAACGTGCACTTGAACTGGCAGACGGTATCTCAGTTGTAATGTCACTTTTGAAGGATTGCACATCTGACAATGCAGCACGTTCCCAACACTGCATTATCCAGTGAATTATCCAGTTATCCAGAATTCTGTCGTCCGCATTCTTACCCAAACCAAACTCTGCTTCCCGATTACCCCAGTCCCTGCCAGACTGCACTGGTTCTGCGTCTTGGAGAGGGTTGATTTCAAATCCCTCCACTCCTCTGCACCCCCCTACCTCTCTGACCTCTTCTCTCCTCATGACACATGCACAAACACTAACAATCTCACTGGTCATGTTGGTTGCAAGTTTCCTATAATTAGATTATTTTTAGACCTGAGTCCATGTGAATTTGATGTAATCAGATTGAGTCAGAAGCCAGTTCCATCCGTTTCCTTAATTTTGCTTCTCCTGTTGCCTGGAGATCCAGAGAGTAGATCGCAGGTGGCCTCACACAGAGAACTCTTCTATATCATGTTGTGTGATACAGGGTGATGAAGCTTGTATCGGAGTGGGTGAGGCTTTATTTTATCAGTCTACCAGGAAGAAACAATCTCATAATAATATTAATAATCCTTGCATTTGATATAGCGCTTTTCACGTCTTCCAGACGTCTCAAAGCACTTCACAGAATATACTGTAAAGTGAATTCACTGTATATTTGTGGGCGAAACGTGACAGCCAATTGTGCACAGCAGTGTTCCACAAACAGTCGTGGATTGAAATTACCAATTTTTTTGGGGGTGGCGGATTACTATTAGACGAGTGAAGTAAGGTAACCCACCTACATAAAGACTGGGGTAGAATGAAGAACAGATTCATCACCATAATGACGATAATATATTGTGATACAAGATTTCACATTTGTGTCCACATAAAATCATATAGAATTATACTGCACAGAAGGAGGCCATTCGGCCCATCGTGCCCGTTCCACTGTGGGAAGCAAACTAGTGTCTTATTAATAATAATACTATAAAAATCCTCACATTTGTTATAGCACCTCATCATGTCATTGTGATATCTCATAGTGCTTCATAGTGCTTCATAGGATATATTGTAAAGTGTAGTAGTTGTGGGTATATTGTGGGTGAGAAGTGGCAGCCAGTTTGTGCACAGTTGTACACCACGAACAGCTATAGAGTGAATGACCAGCTATGTGCTTTTAATATATTAAATTCCAGCTATATTTCAATGCATTGTCTGGGGTTTTCAAGGAAAAAGACAGATCATTAAAACAAAACATTAGATGGGTGCAACTAGTGACTATCCTCATGGTGAGGGATGGGAGGTGAGCAGGATCTCCTTGGAGCTTGTGGAGTCCTGTAGCTCACTGGTTAGAGAACTCACCTTACAAGCATGAGACTTGCGTTCAAATCCAGGCAGGACGAAACCTTAGGCAAGTTTCCTTACTTCACATGCTTAATAACACTCCCTCAAAAAGAACAATAATAAAATAGTTTTATCAATCCACAACTGTTTGTAGGACACTGCTGTGCGCAATTAGCTGCTGTAAATAAACAGTAGATTCACTTTACAGTAATACTTTATTCACCGGCACCTCAACAAAAAAGGTCCCCATTCGAATAATTGGATCTTATCAGGCACAATCGCGGTGGCGCATTTAATGAGTCAATTGTCGCAAGAGAGTACGATACGATTAATTCTGAACGCTGCCAGTAGTGGCACATTCGGTTTCTCCTATTAAAGCAGTGCTGTCGGTTTTTCCTCTCCCTCTCTCCTTTTTCTCTCTCTCCCTCTTTTTCTTTCTCTCTTTCCCTCTCCTTCCTTTCTCTCTATCTCTCCCTCTCTCTTTCTATCTCTTCCTCTTTCTTACTTCCCCTCTCTCTCTGATGCATAATACATATTGCATGTGTAGCCTGACTGTATCGTGGGTTTAGACACTGTTTTGATGGGGGGGAGGGGTGGGAGAAGGAGAGAGAGACAGGGAGAGAGAGGGTGGGAGGGAAAGAGGGAGGGGAGAAAGAGAGAGGAGTGGGAGAGGGAGAGAGAGGTGGGGGAGAGAGGGGGTGAGTTGATTAATTTAGATGGAAAATGGGAGGAGTTGAGTGGGATTGGGTTTGGAGCCATTGAGATGTCAGACTGACTGAGTATGTGTGTGAAAGAGAGAGAGGGAACGAGAGGAAGAAAGAAAAAAAAGAGGAAAAAAAGACAGTGCCACTTTAAGCCACTAGCGTCCGCCATTGTAGGAGTTTGCTTTGTGATTGTGTGCTGTGTTTATAGATTGTAATCAATATTTATTGCTTTATTGGTAAGTATCCATACAGTACTCTGTTATTATTTAGTCTATTATTAATATGGTATGTTTAAAAATAGGTTAAATTTTGGGGGGTTGGGTTTTCTTCTGAATATCCAGCATGCCGTTTAATCAGCATTGGCCAGGTCCGAGAGTGCCGGATAAACGGGCTTTTACTGTATTATTATTTACTATTATTATTGCAGTAGAACTTGCCCCAAGGTGGCCTGTTTGGCAATGTACTGTGTTCGCTCCCCCATTACCCCAGTCCTTGCCAGACTTCACTGGTGCCCTATCCCAGAGAGGATCGACTTCAAGATCCTCACCCTTGTTTTCAAATCCCTCCACTCCTCTGCACCCCCCTATCTCTCTGATCTCCTCTCCCCCCAACCCAGCACCCGCTGCCTTCGCTCCTCTGGGTCTGGCCTCCTCCAATGTCCCCTGAGTCCTCCGCTCCACCCTCGGCGGCCGTGCCTTTAGCCACTACGCCCCGAGGCTCTGGAACTCCTTTCCTCACTCGCTTCGCCTCGCCCCCTTTCTTCCCACTTTCAGGTCACAGTTGAAGACCTTTCTCTTCGACCGAGCTTTTGGTCACCTTCCTGCCCCTGCCCCTGGCTCGGTCCCAGGATCCGCTACTGTGAAGCGCTCTGAGACGCCATCCGGCGTGGAGGGCGCTATATAAATCGAAGTTGTTGTTGTTGTTGTTCTTTATTGGCATATTTCTGGGCACTTACATATACAATGCATCTGTGTAGCTTTGTGTTGAAGCAAGTCTATATATTTGTCTCCCTTTAGTGTAGGAGTGTGTCTGTGCACAGAATGCATCTCTACAATGGGGGAGATCAGAGGCTTTTAATCAAAAGCTGTTAATTTCTTCGATGCTCCAGTTTGTCAATTTAACTGACGTCAATCTGTCTGACACATCTATCTCTCCTGTGGTTAGCTCTTGGCATTCTCCAGACCTTTGAATGTCTGCTGATCTCATTGATATTATTTCTTTTTTCCTATTTTGAGTCTGCACTCCTGATCTAAGATGATTTGAACTTTTAATCCATGGTTGCTCAAAACCATACTTCAGACAATAATTGCTTTGCAATTAATAATTCTTGTCTTTGATATTGGTTCCTTTCTTGTCGAGAGAACTTTCTTGAAGCACTTGACAGGATACATTGTAAAGTGTAATGGCGCAGTCGGCAATTTGCGCATATCAATAATAATAATAATCCTTGCATTTGATATAGCGCCTTATCGCATCTTCGAGATATCTCAAAGCATTTCACAGAATATAATGTAAAGTCAATTGACTGTATATTTTGTGGGCAAAACCTGGCCGCCAATTGCGCACAACAGTGTCCCACAAACAATCGTGAATTGAGTGACCAAATTATTGTTTATTTTGAAGGGATTATTACCCCTTGAAATGCAATCTGCCGATAGACTAACAACCGGGTTCCTACTTACTGCTAGGTAAACTGTGGCGTGTGGAGTAAGGAAACTTGCCCAATGTTTTTCCCTGCCCAAGAATAAAACCCAGGTCCTCTCGATTGCAAGATGAGTGCTCTAACCAATATGCTAGGACAAGACTGCATGGGACTCCAATGTCCCAAAAATAGCATTGAGATGGGTTACTTGGGGGACAGTTAGGAACATAGGAACAGTGGTTGGCCAAGCCTGTTCCACCATTGAATTAGATCATGGTTTATCTGTATCTCTACTAATCCTTTCAATTCCAATTTCCCGCTTTCTCCCAGTTGGTCAGAACACTAGTAGAAGCTCCGAACTCCTTTCAAGTAGTACCATGAGTTCTCCATCATCCACTTAAACTCAATGTCTTGACTTACTACTAATAATAAAATCCTTGGATTTGATGTAGCACTTACCACATCTTCAAAATGTTTCAAAGCGCTTCACAGAATATACTATTACGTGCATTGACTGTGTATTTTGTGGATGAAATGCGGCAGCAGTGTCCGACAAACAGTCTTTGATTGAGTGACCAAACTATTATGTTTATTATCCCATGGAAAAGTGATCCACAAATCAACTAACAACCAGCTAGGAATGTGGAGTCAACTTGTCCAACGTTACGTCCTGTCTGGGAATCAAACCCAGGTCCTCTCGCTGGCAAGGCAAGTGTTCTAACCACTGAGCTGCAGGACTATGGTTGTGGCACAGGAATGAGAAAAGGAACAACAGATTCAGATACCAGTAATCTCTGCCAATCTTGAACCAAGAGTTATAAAAAGCTTTGTGCAAACAGTGTTATTTTATAACATTCAGGTAATTTGGCATTTTATTGCAAAGCATCTTTTTTTGATTCACTGAATATTTAAATAAAGAACTCGCTTTACTTTTCATGTTACTTCTACTCTGGCTCCTGTGGCCCTTGCCTTCCCTCCCTCACTCCATCTCTCCTGTGTTATTAGAACTTCAGTAAAGACATAATTTTCTGAAGCCTCACATCTCTGAATGAATGAATGAAGGGAAGATGACACCTCCCTCCCACAGCATCTCTTTTTCAATAATTCATCAACAGTACCTCAGCCTGTGAACACAAACTCTTGATGTATTCAGCAAACATTTAATAACTGCTGTCACAGTGCTGGGCCTTACAGGAATTACCGTTAAGTGTTGTCGCTGCTCATTTTGTAGGCGAATGAGGCAGCCAGCAATGTCCAGCATGTGAAACGGACAACCTATGTTGCTTTGGAGGATAGTTGGCCAGGACACCAGGAGAAATGCTTTTTAAATAGTGTTACTTTGGTATTCACATGATCAGGCAGATAACACCTTTAATGTCTCATAACAACAACAACAACAAACAAAACTTACATTTATATAGCGCCTTTCACGTCGAAAGGACGTCCCAAGGCGCTGTACAGTTAGGTAGGACAAAAGCAGGGTGGGAAGGATCAGGGCAGGATGAAGAATAGTAGACAATAACAACAACAATAACAACAACAAATTCGATTTATATAGCGCCCTCCACGCCGGACGGCGTCTCAGAGCGCTTTACAATAGTGGATCCCGGGACCGAGCCAGGGGCAGGGGTAGAAAGGTGACCAAAAGCACAGTTGAAGAGAAAGGTCTTCAGCTGTGACCTGTAACTGGGAAGAGAGGGGGCGAGGCAAAGGGTGTGAGGAAGAGAGTTCCAGAGCCTCGGGGTGTAGTGGCTAAAGGCATGGCTGCCGAGGGTGGAGCAGAGGATTCGGGGACATGGAGGAGGCCAGACCCAGAGGAGCGAAGGCAGCGGGTGCTGGTTTGGGGAGAGAGGAGATTAGAGAAATAGGGGTGTGCAAAGGAGTGGAGGGATTTGAAAACAAGGGTGAGGATCTTGAAGTCAATCCTCTCTGGGATAGGGAGCCAGTGAAGTCTGGCAAGGACTGGGGTAATGGGGGAGCGAAGCTTGGAGCGGGTGAGTATGCGGGCAGCAGAGTTTTGGATTAGCTGGATTTTGTGGATTGTGATGGAGGGGAGACCGGAGAGGAGGGCATTGCAATAGTCCAGCCGAGAGGTGACAAAGGCATGGACCAAGGTTTCAGCGGCTTTTGGGGTGACGTATTGCCAAAGACGGGCGAACCGTCGGAGGTGGTAGAAGGCAGTGCTGGTAATGGACCGGATGTCGGGGAGGAAGGACAGTTGGGGGTCAAACCTGATGCCTAGGTTGCGCACAGGTTCGGAGAGTTTTCGGGGCAGGTCGGGAAGGTGGAGGAGGTGAGAGCTGTGTAAATGGAGACGTTGACGGGAGCCAACAATACTACTAATAACAAATATTAATAACAATAATCTTGAATGATTGTAATAACAATATTAATCCTTGCATTTGATACAGGGCTTTTCACATCTTCGAGATGTCTCAAAGCGCTTCACAGAATATACTGTAAAGTGGTTTGTTCCAATGAACTACAATGCAAGCTCGAGAAACAGCACCTCATCTATCTGCTAGGGAGCTTAATAATAGCAATAACAATCCTTGCCTTTGATATAGCGTTTTCACCTCTCTTTGTAGACGTCTCAAAGCACTTCACAGAATATACTGTAAAGTGAATTGACTATTCCGTATATATGTGGGCTAAACCTGGGAGCTAATTGCACACAGTAGTGTTCCACAAACAGTGTCCCACAAACAGGATTGAATGATCAAATTATTTTTTGGGGGAGGAATTCTTATTAGATGAATTTTTTTTTTTTCTCAAGGGATTATTATTAGGCATGTAGAATAAGGAAACTGCCTGGAATTGAACCCAGGTCTCTTGCTTGCATGGCGAGTGTTCTAACCACTGAGCTACAGGACTCCTGAGCGTCTTATCATATCTTTGAGATGTCTCAAAGCTCTTCATAGAATATATTATAAAGTGAATTGACTGTATTTTGTTGGGAAAACATGGAAGAATGATACCTTCGGCAAGTTAGCATTCCCTCCAGCACTTCACTGGAATGCCAAACTCAAACAGATCACTTTTCTGAGCCAGATGGGAGAGTACTACCAACTGAGCCAGGCTGAGAGACACTTAACGTCATGATGACCAAGCAGAAGCAAAATGAAGATAATAATACTGTAATAATTTAAATAATAATAATCGCTGCATGTGACATAACACCTTTAACACAACGACAGCAACGAATTGAATTTACATAACGCCTATCGTGTCTGGAAGATGTCGCAAGGCACTGGACAGTCAAGGATTTGCATCAGAATTGGGGCTTGGAATCAAGAGAGGTGGAAGCCAAGGGGAGTGGGGGTGGGATGATGACTGCAGGCAGTGTCAAAAGTCTTGAGACTGTCTTTGAAGGAGGCAAAGAGAGGGGGCAACAGGAAGGGGCACTTGCATGGAAAAGCGATTCTCCAGTTGATGAAAACAACGGGTTTCTACTTACTGTTGAGAAAACAGAAGTATGTGGAGTAAAGAAACTTGCCTCAGGTTCCGCCTCTCCGAGGAATGGAACCCAGGTCCTCTTGTTTGCAAGCCAAGTGCTCTAATCAATATGTTACAGGATTCGATTTACTGCATTGACTGCACAAAGAGTGAGCTATATATTAAAACAATACCATTCACTTGATAATGTCCCCCTCCCCCACTTCCTGTCTTTGTAAAAAAAACTCAATGATTTTCATTTTCAAAGCAAAAAGATGAACTTTATAACCAGTTTTTATGCCTCTCTGCAACCCTTGATTGGATTTATATATATATATATATTATAGACATATATAAAAATACTGGCAATCAGATCACTCCCAGCAGCTGCAGCGAAAGCTTTTAATCTGTAGTTTTAGCTGTTCCTAAACCGAGGATGCTTTTCCGTGCTCAGTTTCCTGGGACCTAAAATGACAGTTTAATCTGAAAATCATTCTCAATTTTGCCTTCAGTTTCCATCGCTCCCATTGCATCCTGCAGGCTAACTGGGCTTTGTGTATCTCTCATTCAATGAAAGGAAGCCATCGCTAGCTGATAACCCCCTCAATTTCACTCCAACCAGATTACAGCCACAATTCACTTACCCAGGGGGACAAACTTCATTGATTTAAAGGGAACTGCAAAACGTTTTGTGCACTCGCTGACACCACAAAAGGCGATAAGGAGAAGTGTGAGGAGTGTAAGGAGTGTAGAGTGTGTGAGGAATGTGACAGGTATAGAGTGTGAAGAGTGTAGTGTGAGAAGTGTAGAGTGTGAGTGTGAGGAGTGTAAGTATGTGAGGAGTGTGTGTGCGTGTGTGTGAGTGTAGAGTGAGTGAAGTGTGAGGGTGTAGAGTGTGAGTGTCTGAGGAGTGTGTGAGAGGAGTGTAGTGTGTGAGGAGTGTAGGGTGAGTGAGTGCATGAGGAGTGTAGAGTGAGTGTGAGGGTGTAATGTGTGAGGAGTGTAGAGTATGTGAGTGTGAGCAGTGTAGACTATGAGAACATAGGAAAATAGGAACAAGAATTAGGCCATTCAGCCTCTCGAGCCTGTTGCGCCATTCTAATTAAATCATGGTTGATCTGCACCTCAACTCCAAATTGAGTGGTGAGGACTGAGGGGTGGGGAGTGCAAGGAGTGAGGCGAGTGAGGGGCGAGAGTGTGAGTAGTGAAGACTGTGTGGAGCCCAGCTTCAGTCCGATGTAGTCTAGAAACTCAGTGATTGAAACACTATCTACCAAAGATATTAAAAAAAAAGCTTTTGCATTTGTTGCACAAAGAAAGGTAAGTGACAGAGATGTGCAATACAGCTGTATATTTGAGCAATGGTTTTCACATGTCAGGGAAATCCTGGGAGCCAGTGGGTGCAGGAAGGTAAGGAAGATGGGGAGAAGGGAGGGGGCAAGGCAGGGGAACTCCAGGATGGTGGGGGCCTGAAATAGAGCAGGACAATGTTCACTGAGTGGAGGGAATTGTTGGGGTGTCCTGGCCAACAATTTCTCATATGAAATTGGTCATTCACTTCACGGCTGTTTGTGTGACATTACTGGCTGCTGCAATCACTAGCAAAACACACAGTCAGTTTACACTTTACCATAGGTTACCATAGGTCTTGTGCCAATGCTTTGAGATGTCCTCCCGACGCGGACTATATCAAATGCAAGAATTATTATAAGGCATTGTTTCCTACACATGCTTTCCCCCCAACCCCATCCCCTTACTTTTACTTAGTCTGTAAATACACTTTCACAAAACTTGTGGACCCCTGTAGCATAGTGTAGCGTTTGAAGAACTTGTTTCGCAAGCGAGTGGACCTAGATTTGATTCCCAGTAGAGCAAAATATTAGGCAACTTTCTTTACTCCACACACTTGTTTACCCAGCCTTAAGTCAGAACTCCGTTGTTGGTTGATTGGCAGATTACTTTTCTGGAAGGTAATAATCCCTTAAAAACATTTGGTCACTCAATCCACGGCTGTTTGTGGGACACTGTTGTGCGTAATTAGCTGCTGCATTTTGCCCACAAAATATATAGTCGATCAATCCACATTACAGTATATACTGTGAAGCGCTTTGAGATGTCTCGAAGACGTGATGAAGTGCAAATGGAGCACCTGTAGATTAGTGGTTAGAGCACTTGTCTTGCAAGATGGGGAGACCAAGCTGGGGAGACTAGCTTGGTTCGAATCCAGATAGGTCAGGGTGAAACCTTGGGCAAGTTTCCCTACTCCACAAGCCTAATAATAATCCATCCAAAAAAACCACAATAATAAAATTGGTCATTTCAATCCATGACTGTTTGTGGGACACTGCTGTGCGCAATTGGCTGCGCGATTCATCCACAAATATATAAAGTCAATTCTCTTAACAGTATATTCTGTGAAACGCTTCAGGACATCGATAATATGTGAAAAGCGCTATATCAAATGCAAGGACTATTATTATTACAAATGTTAAATGCTATGATTATTATTATTTTAAAGTAAATCCTGCACTTTGAGATATTCCATGAAACTCCAAGAATTATTATTGTATTACCGTGATGCAAAGCACGCACCAGCTCACCCTTCTCTACAAGGTTCAGTGCTCATATTACCTACAAAGGCATCGGTTGTTTTCTTTCATCTCCTTGTTTCTTGGCAAGGTTAAAAGTATTGCAGTTTTAAGAAAGCGTTGGGGACAGAAATGCAGAAGGTGCTAGACTGTTGTCTCACACTCTTTCTTGAAACAGAGTGAGACAGAATGCAATAGGATTGTTTCGTGACGTGGGTGTGAAACAAAGGAACAAGTACGAAAGTACGAAGGGATCACAAACTCAACTGCAAAATAAAGCAACAATGGGACAAACTGGGGCTCTTCAGCTTTGATTTAGACAAACATAGACAGTTAATCCACTTTACATTATATCCTGTGAATAGTTTAGAGACACCTCTATGACATGATAAGATGCTATGCAAATGTATATCAGGATTATTATTGTTATTAAGTTTTTAACACCTTTTATAACTCCATCCCACAGTCCCTACTTCTCGACCTTCAAGCCCTGTCTCAATACCCTCCTCTTCGATCACACTTTTGACGACCGTCCTACCTCAGTACTCTCCGCCCTCCACCCCTCCTGATCCAAACCCCCTGCTCGGGTCCAAATCCATGACTGTTCAGTGCCTTGGGACATCCTTCTCACGTGAAAGGCACTGCATATTTGTAATTTGTTGTTGTTGATGGTTGTTATTGAGAGAAGGCGATTCAGATCCATCATAGAGGTGTATAACATTTCAAATGGGTTTGGAAAAAGCAAACCCAACAATAATCAGATGCCAGGATTATTATAACAATATTTTGCAGTAAGATTGTGGAACAGGAGAATAGGCTTCAGAGGGGCAGAGGCCAATTTTAGGACGGACACCAGGAAGTTCTTTTTTACCCTTTTCTTTACTCAGAGAGTAATAAACAACTGAGTACAGGCTGCCAGGAAGGGTGCTTGGAGTCAGGACACTCACCTTGGTAATCATAATCCTTGGACTGGATATAATGCTTTATCACGTCTTCGAGATGTCTCAAAGCGCTTCACAGAATAAACCGTAACGTAAATTGACTGTATATTGTGGGCAAAACACTGCCAATTGTGCACAGCAGTGTCCCATAAACAGTCGTGGATAATGGGACCAAATTATTATTATCTTTGTAATGATAATAATTTTTAATAATAATATCAATCCTTGCATTTTATATGGCGCATTTTCACATCTTCTAGACATCCCAAAGCGCTTCACAGAATATTCTGTAAAGTTAATTGATTGTATATATGTGGGTGAAACGTGGCAGCCAGTTGCACAATCTTAGATTGAAATGACCAATTTATTATTGTTTTCATTTGGAGGGATTATTATTAGGCATGTGGAGTAAGGAAATTTGGCCAAGGTTTCGCTCTACCTGTAATTGAACCCAGGTCTCTCACTTGTAAGGTGAGTGCTTTAATCACTGAGCTACAGAACTCCAAGCAGGAAGAGCGATCCACCAATCAACTAACAATCAGTTATAATAATAATCATAATCCTTCCATTTTATAGTGTTTTTCACATCTTCTGGACATCTCAAAGCGAATCACTGAATGTAGTGTAAACAACATTTGGATAGCGACTTTCATGTCAGGAGGAAGTCCCAAGGCGCTGGAAAGTGAATTGACTATATATATGTGGACGAAAGGCGGCAGTCAAATCTGAATAACAGTGTCCCACAAACAGTCGTGGATTGAAATGACCAATTTATTATTGGTTTGTTTTGAGGGATTATTATCAACCGAATGGAGTGAGGAAACTTGGTCAAGGTTTCACCCTGCTGGGAATCAAACCCCAGTCTTTCGTTTGCAAGGCGAGTGCAAACTATATATCTGAGATATAGGACTTCACGTATTGTGTTGATGTTGTGATGGGGTGCGGTAGGGTAGGTGTTCTGGAGGTATGTGATTGGATGGAAATAAAGGCGACTAGAGGCCATCTTGACAGATCAGCTCAGCAGACACAGGTGATGGACAGCTGTGGGTTATTGTATAAATGAGCCCATTTAGTTATATGAAAAATTCAGAGAGCTCTCCATGACAAGCTTTGAGTTATAATTTACACACCATGATGCTTTGCAACTCCTTTAACTGCACTAGAAGGCCCGCAGGCAGGTAGAAAATGGAATTTATTCTTACCAGACATCTGGGAACGTGCTGCAGATGTTTCTCCGTTAGTGATGTGTTGGTTGAACTGCGAATTCTGGTTCTCTGGCCAACTTAGAATTATCTTTGTTGAAGCGTTGCCTCAACCCTGTCCTTTTGACCTGACGCACGTTGAATTGTATGTTTTTTTTTCCTTGTCTGCATTTTCAGTCTGCAGGTTATTTTCTGGCAGCCTTGTGCTCACATCCAATGCTCACACTCACATTGCAGTGCTCACACTCACCGTCTGGTGTTCTCGCCCACCCTGCAGTGCTATTCACTGCACTTATTCTACAATTCTCGTGCAACATTTACGATGCACGCAAGATTTTCTGTGAAATGGAGTGACTATGTATTGAATAATGCAACCATTTTGCATGCACCAATGTCCAACAAACAGCCAACATGCTTTTGGAGAGGGTGGAGAGGGATTATTGGCCAGGATACCAGAAACTCCCGTCTCTTTTTGAATAGTCCTACAGGACCTTTAACGTCCACTTGAACTAGTTGATGGAATCTTGGTTTAATGTCTCACCCAAAGGACGGCACCTCCGACATAGCAGGACGCCCCCAGCACTGCATTGGAATGCCATCATAGAATATACAATTCCAAGTCCCAAAATATGATATATTAACACTTTTAAATTCACACAGTTTGTTAAAATAAGCAAAAACAAATAATAACTGGGTCACTCAATGCACGACTGCTTGTGGGACACTGCTGTGCACAATTGGCTTCCGCATTTCACCCACCTATATAGTCAATTCACTTTACAGTATATTCATGAAAGCATTGAGACGTCTAGAAGAAAAACGCACTATATAAAATGTAAAGATTATTATTATTAAAATGCCAATGATCTGATGATATAATAAGAATAATTCTTGCATTTGATAAGGTTTTATCACGTCTTCAAGATGTCTCAATGCTCTGCACAGAATATACTGTAAAGTGAATTAACAATACATTTTGTGAACGAATTCTGATAGCCAATTATGTACTGCTGTGTCCATTAAACAGTCGTTAATTGAGTGATCAAATTCTAGGAAAAATAGAATTATAAAAACAAACAACAGGGCAAGATTGAGGGAGAGACTAGTGTTTTTTTGTTTTTCAAGGAATTATTACTGCCAGAAAAGTGATTTGCCAATCGACCAACAACTCGGTTCCTACTTACTATGAGATAAACAGATGTCTGTTTAATAAGGAAACTTGCCGAATGTTTTGCCCCACCCGGGAATAGAATCCAAGTCTTCTCTGATCAAATGCCAGTGATCTGATGATATACAGCATCACTGAGTTTTAATTCAATATGTTTCTGGAATATGCAAATCTCTGGCGTTAAGAATATTATTGTAGGAGTGTCAGATCAAAGTCATCAAACTACAAAATCTATAGCCTCAGAGAGTCTAACAGTCCTCAGATAGACAGAAGATCATAAGTGTCTCGTCTGAGTCCCATATTTTCCAGTGTTTCGTGACCATTACATGAGTTACATAATGCATGGAAGTGCATCAAAAACAATCACAATGAGATGACTTACTCAAAGGCTGACACGGAAAACCTGCAGTGCATAGGCAATTACAATTTCAAAGTGGGGATTCATCTTCAGGTTGATGCAATGCTGAGGGTACGCTGCACTGGCAGTGGCGTCGTCCTTCACTATTTGGAATTCCATCCCACAGTCCCTCCGACTCGCCCCTCCCTCCAAGGTCGGTCTTAAGATCTTCCTCTTTGACTGCACCTTCAGTCATCTTTCCCAACACATACCACCCTCAGCTCTCACCCTTTCCTCAAGGTGTCCTCCTGACGTTAAGGGCGCTGTACAAATTTATTACATTTACCTTTAAGAGTGGAATCTTGTAGAGTATAGGTTGGAGCAGGACCTGGATTTGATTCCTGGGTAGGGTGGAACCTTAGGCAAGTTTCCTTACTCCACATGCCTCTGTTTATCTAGCAGTAAGTAGGAACCCGTTGTTAGTCGTTTGGTGAATCCCTTTTCTGGGGGCTAATAATCGCTTTAAAAAATTGGCCACAAAATCCACAACTGTTTGTGGTATACAGCTGTGTGCAATTGTTCCACAAGATATACAGTCAAGTGTTTTTACAGTATATTCTGCAAAGCACTATGAGTCCTGCAGCTCAGTGGTTAGAGCACTCGCCTTGCAAGCATGAGACCCATGTTCGAATCCAGGCAGGTCAGGGCGAAACCTTGGGCAAGTTTTCTTACTCCACACACCTAATAATAATCCCTCCCCAAAAAAACACAATAATAAAATTGGTCGGTTCAATCTACGACTGTTTGTGGGACACTGCTGTACACAAATGGCTGCTGTGTTTTGCCCACAAATATACAGTCAATTCACTTTACAGTATATTCTGTGAAGCGCATTGAGACATCTAAAAAAAGTGAAAAAGCGCTATATCAAATGCAAGGATTATAATTATTATTATTATTATTATATGAGGTGCCTTGAAGACATGATAAGGCGTAAAATCAAATGGAAACAATATTATTATCATGAATTAAATTTAAATGTATTGTAAAACATCCACTGGTCGTTAGTATTGATTGGAAATCGTAATGTTTCTCAACAGATTCTATAATATTTACAATCTTATCAGTAACCCTGCAATTTCTACTGTAGTTACCAGACTGAGAGATCCTGCGTGAGAAAGATGCTTGATAAGTGCTGTAAAATTCCACTCACAATGTGAAACACATTAGCATGACAAGCCGGCACAAATATTACCTTATTTGGATTATCCAAAGTCTGTTAAAGCTCTGGTTTTTTAAAGCTCCATAATATATTTCTTTCAAAATCAGTTACATGCTGACTCCATGAGGAAATGTTCAAAAGAAGGACTCAATGGGTTTCTGATGGTAACAATTACCCTGTTTGAATTCAATGTTGGTTTACCCGTACACTATATTAAAATAACGTGCTTTATTGTGCTGTGATTGGGGATACAGTTCAGCGCCATAGGAATTTCACTAGGCAAAATATTAATACTTGCCAGGTTCAATTTGGCAAACTGTTTTAACTCTTTGAAGCCCAAAGGGAATTTTCAATGGGTAACATAAGAACATAAGAATTAGGAGCAGGAGTAGGCTATTCGGCCCCTCGAGCCTGCCCCGCCATTTGATAAGATCATGGCTAATCTTCTGACCTAACTCTAATTACCTGCTCTATCCCCATATCAATCCCTCTATTTTTTAAAAATCTATCAGTCTCAGCCTTGAAAATGTTCAGGACTGAGCATCTACAGCCTTTTGGGGTAGTTAATTCCATAAATTCACTACCCTCTGAGTGAAGAAATGTTTCCTCAACTCTGTTCTAAAAGGCTGACATTTAATTTTAAGATTATGACCCCTGGTTATAGATTCTCCTACCAGGGGAAACAGTGTCTACTTTATCCAGCCCTTTAAGAATCTTATATGTTTCAATAAGATCTCCCCTAATTCTTCTATACTCTAGAGAATACAGCCCTTGTTTATTCAACCTATCCTCATAAGTCAGTCCCCTCATCCAAGGAACTAATCTAGTGAATCTACCCTGCACTCCCTCTAAGGCAAGTATGTCCTTTAATAAATAAGGAGACCAAAACTCCACAAAATATTCTAGGTGCGGTCTCACCAAGGCCCTATACAGTTGCAGCAAGACTTCCCTACTCTTGTACTCTAAACCTTTTGCAATGAACGCTAACATGCCGTTTGCCTTCTTAGTTGCTTGCTGCACCTGCAAACTAACTTTTTGAGACTGGTGTACAAGGACACCCAAATCCCTTTGTACACTAACACTATCTAACCTCTCCCCATCCCGAAAATAATTGGCTGTTTTATTCTTGCTACCTAGGTGAATAATTTCACACTTCCCCACATTAAATTCCATCTGCCATCTGCTCGCTCACTCCCCTAGCCTATCTATATCCCGTCGCAATCTTTTTGCATCATCCTCACAGCTGACTCTCCTACCTAGTTTAGTGTCATCTGCAAATTTAGACACGTAACATTCAATGTCTTCATCTGGATCATTGATGTAAATTGTAAATAGCTGAGGCCCAAGCACTGATCCTTGTGGCACTCCACTAGTTACATCCTGCCAATTCAAGAATGACCTATTTATCCCTACTCTCGGTTTTCTACCTGTTAGCCATTCTTCTATCCATGCTAATATGTTCCCATTAATCCCGTGGGCCTTGACTTTGTGCAATAGCCTTTTGTGTGGCACTTTATCAAATGCCTTCTTAAAATCTAAATATACCACATCTACTGGTTACCCCCTATCCAACCTGCTAGATATATCTTCAAAAAACTCTAAAAGATTAGTTAAGCATGCTCTTTTGTAAAGCCATGCTGACTCTGCCTAATCTTGGTATGGTCTTCCAGGTATCCCATAATGACATCTTTAATTAAGGATTCAAGAATTTTCCCTACCACTAATGTCAGACTAACTGGTCTATAATTCCCCATGTTTTCACTCCCACCCTTATTAAATAGTGGAGTTACGTTTGCTATCTTCCAATCAATGGGAACTTTTCCAGTTTCCAGAGAATTTTGGAAGATTATAGACAAGCCATCCACTATCTCAGTAGCCACTTCCTTTAAAACTCTAGGATGCAGGCCATCAGGTCGAGGGAATTTATTGGTTTTAAGACCTGACAATTTACCTAAAACCATTTCTTTACTAATATTAATCTCCCTAAATTGTTTGTTAACATTGTCTTCTTGGTTCCCCTCTATTCTTGGTAGGTTTATACTGTCTTCTATGGTGAAGACAGTAGCAAAGTACTTGTTTAACGATTCTGCCATGTCTTTGTCCCCTATTATAATTCCCCCCTGTCTCTGCTTGTAACAGACCCACATTCACCCTTGATAGCCTTTTCCTCTTTATATATTTGTAGAAACAAAGCAAATATTCACACCAAGCTGTATTTTCAACAAACAGCTTTCACCAGAAAGAACAAAGGAGGAGAGCAAGTGCACATAACACACAAAATACTTTAATTTCAATAGCCCCAGAAGAAGGAAGCCCTTTGAAGAGTGTAGTGTTTTTGAACATATGGAAAAAATAAGGTGTTTTAATTTAGTTCATACATAAAGTAACCTCTGTTTTTATAGGGTTTACATGAGCCGGTAATAATTCTTCCATTTGAGAGAATGAAATAATAACTAATCCTTATGTTTGATACAAGATATCTCAAAGCACTTCACGGGACATAGTGCAAATTGGAGTGACTGCGTATTTTGTGAGGCAACACGACATCCAATTTGCACACATTTGGACCTGGGTTTAACGACTCATTGAAAGGACGTTACCTCTAACAGTGCAGCACTCCCCCAGCACTGCTTTGGAATGTGATTATGCTGACATATAAGGCTTGAACCCACAACCTTCAGATTCAGAACTGAGGGTGCTACCAATTGAGCCAGGGTAACACCCAAAATGCATGCTCTCAAACATGAAATTTTCTATTTCAAAACCCTACCAAGGGCGACCTTTGAAGGGTGACCTTTGAAGGACGACCCACTGTCAAACAGGGTCATTTTTAACATGTTTGAAATACAGCATAACTTATTTTATGATTTCCACGAATGACATAATTAATAGTTGCCTTTGCTATTGTGCCTATATCAACAACAAAATTATATTTATAAAGTGCCTTTCACGTCCGGAGGACGTCCCAAAGTGTTGAACAGCTAGGTCAGGACCCAGCAAGGGGGAAGGGTCGGGGTAGGGGCAGGGGAAAGGAGAATGGGAAAGAGGGGAGAATAAGGAGGACAGCAGAAAGCACTGTTGAAGAGCAAGGTCTTGGGACCAGCCTTAAAGGAGGAAAGGGAGGAAGCGAGGCGAAGGGATTGCGGGATGGAGTTCCAAAGTGTGGGGCAAAGAGGCTGCAATATCACAAATGGGTCAAATGCATTCACTGTGTTTCTGTGGCTGTTTGTGAAAATTTACAAATCAGCTCGCAGTTAATTACACAGTATGGTTCCAAACAGTCATGAAATGAATATCCAATTTATTTGATGGGTGGTTGGCGTGTACCCTGGGAGAAATTTCCCTCGTCTCTTCAATCGTGAGCATCTAACTGAAAAATAGGCATGCAGGACCCCAATCTGAAGATTCTCTCCTCCGTCAATGACTATTCATCAATTATTATGTGAGTTTAACCTGAGTTTGAATCCTTAGCGCGGGAAATGTTGGGCACGTTTCCTTACTCTACACACCTCTGTTTACCTAGTAATAAGTAGGAACCCGGTTGTTAGTCAATTGGCGGATTGCTTTTCCAGGGGTAAGAATTCCATAATTATTTTGATCCACGACTGTTTGAGGGACAAGCTGTACCCAATTGTGCAGCTGTGTTTCACCCACAAAATATACAGCCATTTCACTTTACGGTATATTCTGTTAAGCGAATTGAGACATCTCGAAGACGTGATAAGGCTCTATGTTAAAAACAAAGATTATTATAATGCAGTCTCCACTTGGATTGCCCTGGAACCTGCAACCCTGCTGACTCAGAGGTGAGAGTGCTATCAACTGAGCCAGGCTGATACGCAACAGTCATGGTCGGATAAAGATGGATCCGCAGAAAAGGGGAGCAACAAAAATGGTAACAAAAATAAGAGAATATATGATTCTAGGCAGCGCATAAGAAATAAAGGAGAAAAAGTGACAAGCCGGAGAGCAGAGTAAATGGTTTAAAAGAGGAAGACGTAGAACGAAATGTGTTGGCAAAGGAGTTGAATTGACGCGGTTAAAAAATTCAAAGGACTAACAGAGAACATGAGAAGAAAGTGATTTCTCCTGACTGAGAAAAGAGTGGGGAGGAGGGGTGGATTGAATAATAATAATCCTTGCAGTTGATATAGTGCCTTATCATGTTTCTGAGATGTCTTGAATCTCTTCACAGAATGTATTGTATTGACTGTGTTTTTTCGGTGCGTGGGGTGGGGGGGAGAAACGCGATAGCCAATCGCGCACTGCAATGTACCGCAAACAGTCCAAGAGAATGGGAGAGAAAATGAGGCAGAGCATGTGACAGAGAGTGTGAGACAGAATGTGAGACAGAGTGTAACAGAGAATATGAGAGTGAGAGTGTGAGAGAGACAAAAAACGCGAGAGAGATCAACAGAGGCGGCTCTCACTCGGTCGCTCACTCTTTCTCTCACTCAGTAACAGCCCAGCCCACTTCTTTGATCACAGAAAAACAGCTAGTAACTGCCAATCCCAAAGAATTCCAAAGAAAATTCAAACAAGATGTTGTTTGAGAAACCCTTTGAAGATAGTAATACCTCTGAAGCTGCACAGAGTTTTGTTTTACCGTCGTAAAAAAAATTCCTACCTATCTGGACCTGCTGAAGTCTGTTTGCCAGATGTGCTCAGAACACTGAACCAATCTGTTCACTGTATGGGCAGAGATCACCTACCTCCCGGCATTGCTGCGGTCAGTAATATTAGTCAGAGTGTGGGGAAATGGACCGAATTGCAACATAGCATCGTTCCCAACTTTGCTATCGGTGTGTTAGCCTGGCTCAGCCACTAGCACTCTCACCTCCGAATCAGAAGGTTGTGGGTCCAAGTCCTCTGAACTCTTGGCTGACACACCAATGCAACGGCAGCGAGGGTGCTGCATTGTTGGAGATGAGGTTCTTCAGATGAGAAGTTAATCCGAGGTCCCGTCTGTACCTTTCAGGCAGAAGTTAAAGATCAGTAAGGTGTTTCACCTGGCATCTTGGCCTTGGAGTCCTGTAGCTCAGTGGTTAGAGCACTCGCCTTACAAGCATGAGACCTGTGTTCGAATCCAGGCAGGTCAGGGCAAAACCTTGCGCAAGTTTCCTTACGCCTAATAATAATCCCTCAAAAAAACAATAAAATTGTCATTTCAATCCACAGCTGTTTGTGGGACACTGCTGTGTGCAATTGGCTGCCGCAGTTTACCCACACTGTATCAAGTATCAAGTACTTCTGTTACCTGAGAACTGAGGTACAAACACATTTGTTTTAATTTCCCTTCTTTCCTACAAATGTATACAGTCATGGCTACATCAGCTGTATCAAAATCTAAATATTAACATGATATTACCAATCAACAACAACAAAATCCATTTGTATAGTTCCTTTCTTGTTGGGAGGCCGTCCCAAGGTGCTGGAGTGTCAGGGATTTGGACCCGAGCTGGGGGTTGGGATCAGGAGATGTAAGGTTTGCCAGAGCTCCAGTTTATTCAATAAAAGTTGACCCAAATCAAAGAAAAGGTCTTTATTCACACACAAGCAGCAACAGTCTCTGCATTAATGTTGATATTATACTATCACATCAGCATACATCTTTATCCAGCATAACAATCAAAATGCATATTAGCCACAATGACGCCACACTCCAACTGGAGATAGCTCTCCTTACAGACCTCACTACTCTTCTTAAAGCTAAGATCATGGATACAGTAACATCGATAGCGATTCCATTGGGAAATGCTGACCCTCTGCAGAACTCCAATTATTTCAAATTTACATCTTTCTTTTGTGTGTTTCTAAACTCTACCTTCCCGTCACAGAGATAGCCCCTACCTTTTGCCGACTGCTTTGCAAAGAGAGAGAGATATGGCCAACTTCTGCCTTCCACAGACTGCTCGTTTTTCAACCTTGAGATAAGCAGGTGTTGAGACTATAGATTTTTAATCAGAAGCTGACCTCAACCGGTCTAGCAAAGCTACTTTTAACCACTGCTAAGATACTCATGAAATCAAACAAACCTTATTAAAGGATTATGTGTAGGCTATATTTTAAACCAATATTAAAATTATTGAAGTGCCTTAAAAAACATTAAGCATCACAAATCAATCAATCAAAACTTACATTTATATAGTGCCTTTCACATTGAGAGGACGTCCCAAGGTGCTGTACAGTCAGGTAGGGACAAGAGCAGGCAGGGAGGGGTACGATGAAGGAGAGTAGGAGAATTGACTGTATATTTGTGGGTGAAACACGGCAGCCAAATTGCGCACAGCAGTGTCCCACAAACAGCCGTGGAAGTGGGGTTAGGGGAGAAAGGGGGGAAAGAGGGTAATATAATCTTACGGAGAGGTGAAGAGAAGGGGTAAGAGGATGACTAAAGGTGTAATGAAAGTGAAGTGTCTTGAGATATGCCTTGAAGGAGGCAATGGAGGGATTGAGGCTAAGGGACTATGGGATGGAGTTCCAAAGGATCAGGGCACCGAGGCTGAAAACCTGACCGCCGGTGGTGAGGCAGGCTGGGTGGACAACCCGGAGCTGGCCAGAGCATGCTGTGTGGAGGGAGCAGACAGGTCAATATGGAGTTGGTAGGTTTTCATACATTTTTTAATACATGAATCAAAAGAATGTAAGTATTTGGCAGTGGACCTAATGTATTTTCATTGTTTCAGATAATGCTTCAAAATTAAGTCTTAATGTTCAATTACTATCCAGGGAACCAAGCTGATTTGAATATCTATTGTTTTAGGAATCCTCAGGTGCTGAACATCTGGAGCACATGCATAGCTTTGAGATTCTCGAAACATATAATCAACAACAACAGAACGTAGAGTCCCGTAACCCAGTGGTTAGAGAACTCGCCTTACAAGCGTGAGATCTGTGTTCGAATCTAGGCAGGTCAGGGTGAAACCTTTGGCAAGTTTCCTTACTCCACACGCCTAATAATAATCCCTCCCAATGTTTTTTTTTTAAAAATTAGTCATTTCAATCCACGGCTGGTTGTGGGACACTGCTGTGCACAATTGGTTGCCGCAGTATTTTGCCCACAAATATACTGTCAAATTCACTTTGCAGTATACACTGTAAAGCACTTTGAGACATCGATAAGATGTGAAAAGCGCTATATCAATGCAAGGATTATTGTTATTATTATATTTTGTCTTCTGGCTGGAGCAGAGCAATGACTGGCTTGTTAGCACTGGCACAAAGCCAGTTGATCATCTGGTTGGAAGGTAAGGTGCCTTTCCCATCATGACAGGCCCATGCATCAGGTTACAATCAGCGAGTCATGCACATGCAATGTGGAAAACAAATGCCCTTTGCTTTCTCTTTTGCATCAGAACGCAACCTTTTCCAGGAAGAAGTCACTTGGGTTGATAAACTAGCAGACATTTAATGAACGTCTGGGTGAATATTTGGCTGTCTTTATGGTTATAATAAAGCAAAGAGGACAGCAAAAACACTAATCGAAATGTGCAATTTAAAAATCATCGAATGGTCCTTCTAATGGGTTGTTAAACTAAACCGAGGTCCTGTCTGTGCCTGTTCAACTGGACATTAAGGATCCCATGGCACTAATCGAAAAGATATGGGGATATATCCTCTTCTGTGGCCGACAATCCCATCACATCGTCATTTAACTGGTGAACGCAACAATTTAGTTGTCAGAATATATGTAAACTGACCTGTCATGAGACATCTGTTATTAAACTCTGAAGTAGATTTAATTTATTCATACAGATAGGGGAGCTTCTTTAATCAAAGCCATCTGCTCCTCTGTGTGGTGGTTTTAATGGGAATTCCCAACGTGTCCATGTTATACCTCAGACACACCAGTTACACAAAGCTTTACTTTGCAACGAGATGAAGGGTCAGCGTGTGTGGACGAAGAGGCTGCAATTCTGCCATGCAACTCAGGTCCATTCCAATAAGATCATAGGGATTCACAGCATACAAGGAGTCTGCATCAGCCCTCGAAACAAGGTGTTCACTTAATCGCTCTGCCCCTATCCTCACAGTGGAATCCTGTAGCATAGTGGTTCGAACACACCACTCGCAAGTGAGAGAACCTGAGTTCACTTCACACGGCAAACCCTTCAGCAACTTTCCTTGTCCACACACCTCTGTTTACCTAGCAGTAAGTAGGAACCCAACTGTTTATCGGACACTGAGTCCATAATTGGCTGCTGTGTTTCTCCCACAAAATATATAGCAATTCACTTTACAGTATATTCTGTGAAGTGCTTTGAGACCTCTTGAAGATGTGACAAGGCACTATATCGAGTGGTCCTCAATATTGTGGACAATTGTATCCTCCTCCACCGTCTCCTCTCACGTCAACTTTCAATGTTCTGTCCTTGAATGGATCAGATCTTGTCTCTCATACCATCTTCAATTTGTTTCTGCCAATGGTTTCTCTTCCAGCCCCTGCACAGTCTTGTGCAGTGTTCCTCAGGGCTCTCTCTTCAATCCCCTCCTGAAGTCTGATGCAACTGTGGATATAATTATAATAATAATAATGCTTGCATTTGATATAGCGCTTTGCACATCTTCTAGATATTTCAAAGCGCTTCACAGAACATACTGTAAAGTGAATTGAGTATATTTGTGGCCGAAACGCAGCAGCCAATTGTGTAGTTCAAACTCTACATACTCCCCACTAGGTGACATCAGTGGCAGCCATGGGGTCAACATCTACATGGACACGGATGAGAACCAACTCTATCTATTTACCTCCACCCTCGATTCCAGGACAACTGATGGCCTGACAGACTGTAAGGTTCGCTCTCAACATCTGAAACACAACCTGGCAGTGAGGATGCTATATAACTGCAAGTTGTTGTTGTTGTCAACCTTACCAACTGTGGGTCAGTGTGGATTATATAAAATTACTGGAAGGTATCCCCAATTGGATTGCTTCACTGAGGTGGCGTAATCACGGTCAAAGAGGAAGGTTTTCAGGCAGGAAATGAAACGCGGGAGAGAGGGGGCAAGGCTGAGGGAGAGTGTTCCCGAATTTTGGGGCATAGTGGCTGACCTCCGATCGTAAGGCGGAGGGTGTGAGAGCCAGTGCCGGTTGAGCTGAGGTGCTGGGTGGTGGATTGAGGAGGGGAGGGAGTGAGGAGGTCAGAGAGATAGGGAAGTGCCAGGGATTTAGTAGAATTGAACATGAGTGTGAGGATCGTGAAGTCGATCCATTTGGTGATGGGGAGGCAGTGGAGCCTGGTCAGAACTGGTGAGATGTGGATACCAAGTTTGTGTCAGTATGTGGAAATCCAAGCAGGAGGTGACAAAGGCATGCACAAGCGACGACAACAACAACTTGCATTTATAATGTATCCTCCACACAGGGTAACATTGCAGCATTGTCTGCCTCACCTTCTCTCTGTCAGCCTCTATCTCATCACCTCAAGCTCTTTCTGTCAGCCTTTAGCTCTCCACCTTGACCCTCTAAATCAAATGCAATTTTTATAATTATTCTTTCCAGTTATCAGGTGGAGTTCACAATGGCATGACTAACATTCCTTATGATGGAGATGCCTTTAAGAATTACCACAAATTAGACACTGATGTATAATATAATGTTTCCACTGCGCTTAGAAGGCTCCACAAATCATTTACATCTATCCACATTATACATCTGTACAGTTCTCTTAGAGCAGCCTTGAAATAACTAGTACAAAATCCAACAATATAATTAAATCCTTAAAAAGGCATAATTTGTTTGCCTTGGAATATTATGTTTGAGCCAGAGGTATACTGGGACCAGGCATCTCTTAAATCAAACTTAAAAATAGGCATTTTGCAGATCTTTGTAGCTATTACAGGACAGGTACCTGTTAATTACTCAGAGGCTAATTAACAACTGACAAAGGTTGTCAGGAAGGATGGCTGAGACTAAGAGATTCATTTAAAAAGCAACTTGATACTTGGATGTGGGGAGGCAGGGTGGGTGTTCTGGAGGCATGAGATCCGATGGGCCAAAGGGCTTTCTTTCTCCAAACTTGTGATATTGAAATGGTGCAATTCATCATTCATTCAGCAAATCAATCTCAGCAAAGCTAACGAAATATGCAGCTTCCATGTTGTTTCTTACAGTGAAGAGCTGCATGGTTGACTGCTTAGTGTACTCAATGCTGTATTTTTCATGCTTGCCTGATTTTTTTCAGCCTAGCTCAGTCAATAGCACTCTCACCTCGGAGTCAGAAGGTTGTGGTTTCAAGCCTTACATCGGGGAACTCAGAACCTGTGTGACATTCCAGTGCAATGTTGGGATGCGTTGCATTGTCGGAGGTCCATCCTTCAGATCAGACTTCAAACCAAGGCTGTGCCAGGTGGAAATAAAAGATCCCATTGCACTATTCAAATCGAAAAGTGAGTTTCTTCTGGTGCCCTTGCCAAATAAAATTGGTCATCAACATCACGGCTATTTTGGGGACCTTGCTGTTTGAAAATGGTTACTGTATTGTTGGATGAGCCTTTAGCCACTCTGCCACCAACCCCTGGAGCTCCATCCCGCAGGCCCTTCTGATAAGGCTGCTACAAAATTAAAAGTTTGTTCTTCTTTCTTAAAATAGAACAAGTTTACAATCTGGGATGTCTTTCATTTAGGGTATCTAGAAAATGCATCGTCAATGCACTTTACAGCAAATTCCATGAAGCACCTTTAACGGCTCATCAACTTGATACGCTGCTACATCAAATGCAAGGATTGTTATTACTATTTTATAGAAAGCATTTTGGAAATGGAGAGATTAGGAGAAATGCTTTAATATATATTTGGTTAGGACATGGAATACCCTATTACATGCGGTGTTTGACGCAGATTAATATCAGTTTTCAAAAGACTACAAGACAATTAATTAGCTCACCCAAGCCCATCCGCTGCTATGTCCCTGGTACAATCGTTGTAAATTTAATTTCTCCTGGAGTATTTAGTGCACCTCTTCAATGTAAAAAGACCCAACTCTTTGACCGCACTTATGGTCACCTCCCACTCCCTCCGTTGCCCTGCTCAGCGTTCAACGGCATCTTCATGCAGCACTCTGAGACTTTACCACAAGTCAGGGTGGTCCAACCTTTTGGCTGCTGTGGGACAGAAGCTTTTTATGAGAAGCATCCGCGGGCAACTTAAGCAATATTTTTGTGATTCCCTTTCAGAAACATAACATTTACAAATGATATCCTGACCATTTGTGACCATGGCTTCATCTGCTTCCTCGTCCGCCCCGATCTATCCGCCACCTTTGACACTGTGGACCATTAATCCTCCTCCACCACTTCTCCTCCCACCTCAACCTTCAATGATCTGTCCTTGAATGATTCAGGTCCTATCTTTCACATTGTCTCCACTTTATGTTTGTCAATGGCTTTTCTTCCAGCCCCCCAATACCTTCCCGTGCAGTGTTCCTCAGGGCTCTGTCCTCAGTCCTCTCTTCTTCATCCTCTACATGCTTCCCCTCGATGACATCATCCGCAGACATGGGGTAAATTTTCACATGTATACTGATGACACCCAACTCTATCTCTCCGCTTTCAACTCCAGGACTACCGGTGTCCTGAATCCCCCCCCTTTCCGACGTCGAGTCCTGGACGAGAGACAACTTTCTCCAGCTGAACGTCAGCAAGACTGAGGCCCTCCTGATTGGCTCAGGTCAGCGCCTCCACACCTCAGGCACTGGCAGCATCAGCATCCACAGCTGCATTTTTTTCCCCATGAAACCAGTCAGGCTGTCTTGTTTGACCCCGAACTGTCCTTTCTCCCCCACATCCACGCCATGACGAGCACTGCCTTCCACCACTTCCATAACATTGTCAGACTCTGCCACTGACTCACCCCTCAGGCTGCTGAAACCCTCACCCATGCATTCATCACATCAAGGCTTCACTATGGAAACTCCCTCTTCGTCGGCCTTCCCAGTTCTTCCCTTCACAAGCTGCAGATCATCCAAAACTCGTCTCCTTTTCAATCATGCCTTCAGCCGCCGTCCCACTTCTCTCAACAACAACTTCAACAACTTTGATTTATACAGCGTCCTCCATGCCGGATGGCATCTCAGAGCGCTCTCCCTCCTCTCCCCCTACCCTGACCCTCACCCCTACCCTGCACTTCCCCCATGCTCGGATCCCAACCACTGACTATTCAGGGCCTTAGGACGTCTTCCGGACAGGAAAGGCACACTATAGATGTAATTTTGTTGTTGTGATTTTTGATTTACGGGTTATAGAGTGCGTGGGTGGGGCAGATTAAATGGTGGGAAGGTGGGGTTAGTTGGCCTACCAATTGGACCACCCTGCCTATGTGAAGGCCACGGTGTCAATGCATGCAAATATTCATTACTGTTAAAAGATTTTCCATAATCTAATGGACCAATTCCTCATTATAGAACTGAACTTCCAAAAAGATAGGGATTACCAGTTGTATTAAGGTCTTCAGCTCAGACTCAATGTTGTCACGGCTGACGGTGACCTAAATTGGCTCCTATTTGATGTTTTAATTTGCAGTAATGGTTCAATATTAGGAATGATAGAGGTGTTTGCATGATGAATTCCATTTCAGATCCTCCCTGATTTACCTTCCCTATAAACTGGACTGCAGAGAGCAATCTTCTGGTTTAGCTCCACTTATCCTGTCAATCAATCTCCTTCTCATTCCCCAACCTAACTATGCAAAACACTCGTCGCATTTAATTGAATAATCCTTTGAAGTAAACAGTCCAGATTGTTGCATCTGACTTCATGGACAAGATGTTATGACATTTTTTGTAACTTCAGAGGAGTCGTCTGTCAGAAAGCATCTAAAAATAGTGCAGCAAATATATGTTTGATGCATCATGTCTGCCAAGCTCTATAACCCAGCTGAACTGAGAGAAGTGCAACATGCATTGCATTGTAAATGTTGCTTTTCTCCTCAGTACAGTATGGAGACAAGGGCCTTTTTGATATTGTTGCAGTCGTTGTGCAGAATAACATAGGTTTGCTCTTAAAAGGGCCAGCACAGATACAATGGGCCGAATGCCCTTCCTCTTTTGCTGCAAATTAATATGGTTCTATGATAAATAAGAAATAATAATTGTTACATTTCATATAGCATTTTTGTGAAGTCTCAAAGCACTTCACGGAATATACTGTACTGTAAAGTTAATTGACTGTGTATATTCTGGTTGAAATACACAGCAGTTGTCGCAAACAGTCGAGGATTGAGTAACCAAATTATTATTTTTATTGATATATTTTTAAGGGCTTATTACCCCCCCCAGAAACGACCCATCAATCATAGAACAAGTAGGTGACTACTTTCAGCTGGAGAAACAGAGACATGTGGAGTAAGGAATCTTGCCTCCCTGGGAAACAAATCCAGATTCCTCTTGCTTGCGAGACAAATGCTCTAACTAATACACTACAAGACTCCACAATGTATGATGATAATAATAATAATAATCAAGTTGTGTACATGTACCCAAACACTCACCATTGTCACAGCAATAGATTATGGTAGAAATAGCTGAAGAAAGAAGTGTTCTTTAAGAATTGACTGACAACTCCATTTGCATATAATTGCTCCACACGCCTCTGTTTACCTCGTTGTTAGTTATTTGGCGGATTGCCTTTCTGGGGGTAATCATCCCTTTAAATAAATAAATCTTCAAATAAATAAAAATAGTACTTTGGTCACTCAATCTATGACTTTTTGTGGGTCACTACAGTGCACAATTGGCTGCCGTGTTTCACCCATAAAAACCACAGTCAATTCACTTTACAGTATATTCTGTGAAGCACTTTGAGATGTCTCGAAGACTTGTTAAGGTGCTATATCAAGTGCAAGGAGCTGTACATGGATTATTATTATTAGAATTTAGCCTGGTGGGCCAAGACTAGTTCAATGTTAAACCAATTTTAACGTCAGTGTCTAACAGCATTTCACCCAACATAAAAGGCACTCTATAAATATAATTTTGTTGTTACTGTAATTGTTTTAAATGCTGCTCTAATCTTTCTTTAAATGTTTTTCTCTTCCTCGGATGCGTCTAATGTAAAAAATATGCACTTCACGCATTTTATTAGTGTGCTTCTGGACTGCTCATACCCAGCTCCTCTGTCTGTCCCTTCGCTCATCTTACAGATGCCTACTGTACATCTCAACGCTCCCACGTTACCATGTGTAGACCTGTAGCATAGTTAGAGCACTCGCCTTACAAGCGGGAGACCTGGGGGGTTCAATTCCCAGCGGGGCGAAACCTTGGGTAAGTTTCCTTATTCCATACATCTAATAATAATCCCTCGAAAAACTAACAATAATAAATTGGTCATATCAATTTATGACTATTTGTGGGACACTGCTGTGCACAATTGGCTTCCGCGTTTCGCCGAAATGTACAAATATACAGTCAATTCACTTTATAGTGAATTGCATTGCAGAAAACGCTTCATATTCTGTGAAGCGCTGAGATGTCTAGAAGACCTGAAAAGCGCTATCTCAAATGCAACAATTATTATCAGTGTTCCAGACTTTATTCACTATACCCCTAGCCTGAGGAACTCCCTGCTTTAATCCCTTTATCTCACCCATTCTTTATCGATCATTAAATCCCAATTTAAGACCCAGCTCATCAACCGTCACCTCTCTCCTCTCCACTTCTCCCTTGCTCCGCGTCCAACTGTTCAGCGCTTTGAGACTCTATCCCATGGGAAGGGCACAACATAAACGCAAGTTGTTATTGGTGATGCTCTTTGCTGCATTGACCAGCAGCTGTATTGATGCCCCAATAAAATACTTTGTATTATCCAACAGTGTCCTACACTCCATTTGAACTTGGAATCAGGATATTCTCTGAGAGAGTTGGCCTTGTATATCGATATTAATTTTATTAATTAGCATTAATCAGTATTAATTTTGTTATGCAAATGCACACTGACTGTAACATTCAGGCCATCACATTATTTCACAATGCTCGAATTCCTCAGTGTCTGTGCTGCCATTATGCTGGCCAACAATCCAGAATAAAATCAGTCACTAATGCCATAGCTGTTTGTGGGAATCGCTGTGAGCATTTTGGCCCATTGATTGCAGCGCCTTGGGATGTCCTCCTGACGTGAAAGGCGCTCTATAAGTCTAATTTGTTGTTAAATTTATTGTTTGTGGCGATATTAATAACATAGCACCTCATCACATCTTTGAGCACTTCACAGAATATACTGTGAACAACAACAATGACAATGCAAAGGGACTGAGGGATGGATTTCCAAAGCATAGGGGTGGAGAGGCTGAAAGCCTAGCCACCGATGGTAGGGCAGGTTGGACAGGAGGCATGGAGCAGGCCGGAGCCTGCTGAATGGAGCAAGCAGACGGGTTGATAGGGGGTGAGTAGGTCAGAGAAGTAGGGAACAAAGCCATGGAAGGCTTGAAAGTGAGGACAAGTACAGTAGAAGCCCATTTATCCAGCACCCTCAAGACCTGGCCAGTGCTAATTAAAGCGCCTAGCCAGTGCCAATTAAAGCATAACATTAATATGCTATGTTTTCAAAAATATATATATTTTTAAAAACATAGCATATTCGTAATAGACTAAATAATCATTTATGTAATAATCTAATATAAAAATAATAATTGTAATCATTTTACACACAGCAACCAGGCAGTTCAGAGAGATCTTTAAACTAGTGCAAAAGCTACACGTCTGAAAGACACTGTTCTCATTGGGAGCAGGAGAGAGGAAAGCTCGTGTTATTGAGAAAGCAGCCCCTCTGTCGCTGTTCACTTAACTTTCCTTCCAAATGATCAAGGATCGGCATTGAAAGCAAACGTTTCATTTCACTTTCAAAGTTAGATTTGTTTTTAACATCAGACTGGGGTAAGGGGAGATGCTGAGTATGTTTCTGATATACACTGCAGTTTCCCAAGCTTAAAGGTATTTGTAAAATAAACCAGGCTTGAGATGTGTTGCAGGGGTTTGTGTTTTTTAATAATTAATTTATTAAATTTATTAAGTTTATTAAAATAAAAGCTAAAGCTGGGATATGCATTGATCTGCAAGCTTTGCTTGTGTGTGTTTTGCGGCTTTGTGGCTAAATTAATGAACTCACCCTCCTCTCCCTCCTCTCTCAAACCCAGAGAGTGTATCTCTGTACACTCTGCAGAATGCTGTAAAGGCAGCATTCTGAGCTAGTGCCACCATCAGGCACCTAGTAGCAGCATTCCAAAATACTGACGCAACACAAAACACCCAAAAAATGCATTTTTCTGGATAAATTCTGGTTTATTGAATGCTGACCTTTTTTTTGCGGTGCCGGTTATACGGAAGTTATGGTTTATCGGGTCACGGATAAATGGGCTTCTACTGTATCTTGAATTCGATCCTCTGAGGAATGGAGAGCCAGTGGAGCCAGGCGAGGGTGTGTGTGATGGGATCGCGGAGCATGGTGCAGGAGAAGACACAAGCTGTAGATTTTTGGATGATCTGTAGCTTGTGGAGGGAAGTGTTGGGGAGGCCGACAAGGATGGAGTTGCCATAGTCGAGCTGTGAATTGACTGTATATTTTGTGGGCGAAACCCGATAGCTAACTGTATACAGTAGTATTCCACAATCAGCTGTGGATTGAGGACCAAATTTTTTAAAAATATATTTATTTGAAGGTATTAGTACCTCCAGAATAGTGATCCACCAATCGACTAGTTAGCATGTGCAGTAAAGAATTTTGCCTAATGTTATACCCTTGAAATGTTAGGCAACGGAATCAAACCCAAGTCCTCTCACTTGTGAAGCGAGTGCTCTAACCAATATGCTACAGGACTCCATGTAGTCCAGCATCCTATTTGCTTTGTTTATTGCTCCCTCACACTGTTCTGACATATTGAGTCACGAGTCAACTAACATCCCTAGATCACTTTCAGTATTCCCCTTGGGAAGTTCTACAATGATAGCAACAAGTTGCACTTATTTAGCTTCTGTAGTTCAGTGGTTAGAGTACTCGCCTTACAAGCATGAGACCTGTGTTCGAATCCAGGCACATCAGGACGAAACCTTGGGCAAGTTTCCTCACTCCACATGCCTAATAATAATCCCACAAAAACAATAATAAAATTGGTCATCTCAATCCACGACTGTTTGTGGGTCACTGCTTTGCGCAATTGGCTGCCATGTTTCGCCCACAAATATACAGTCAATTCACTTTACAGTGTATTCTGTGAAGCGCTTTGAGACATTGATAAGATGTGGAAAGCGCTATATCAAATGCAAGGATTATTATTATTATTTAGCACCCTCCATTCAGGATAGCGTCACTGACCATGTCTATCCCATTCATGGAGTTGTTGTGTTTCTTATTTTTGTACCCTATGTGCAGTACCTTGCAGTTAGCTGTAACAGCAGCCCCAGTATAGTGTTCTGAAGTAAAAGATGTGGAAGACTAAAAGACAGAATTTATCAAGGAAACAAAGATCAAGGCAATGGCAAACTATAATTATGAGCACAAACAGCAGTGTATAGCCAAGGCTGAGGGAGAGAATTGCATTCTTTAACATCTAAAACATTTGCTCTAATTTGGATTGGCCAGATGGCCACGTAACCATAGGGTCAGAAGTTCATTGGAGTTTGAGTCAGTCAAAATGAACCTCCAAGTCACTATTGAATCACAACACAAATATGACCATAATTCTGTAGTGACTGGCATTAAATTGACAGTCTTACTCAGACAACACAAGGACCGAGATTACGGTAGAGTCGAGAAGCAGACTGGGGGAAGGAACTCTTCCTACTGATCTTTGAATTAGCTTGTCAGACAGCGTTCCCAGTAGTTACCTCCTCTGGGGACCAGAAGTCTTCGCCAATTTGCACTTTTATACTTTCCGGAATTAGATAAACAGGGTGTGTCCCTCCAGAGAGACAGAGTGTGCATTCCTTTCCAGAGACAAGGAAATATCCATGTGTAGGTGGCATACATGGATACCTCATTCTGGTTTAAATACTGAAGCACATGAGGAGGATGATTATCATTCTTATGATGATGAAGAAAACTAATTAGAACTAATCACTTCATGGAGACATCTCAAAGCACTTCACAAAATATATTGTCAAGTGAATTAAAATACAATGCAATACAAAAATAAAATTTGTATAGCGCCTTTAAATGTCCCAAGGAAAGAGGGTCTTAAATGCAAGTATGACTGTATTTTGTGGACAAAATGGTTTTCCATGCATGTCAGACATCCAGCTGACCAAAATAATTGACCAATTGACTATTTGTGTCACTCAGCATGTTGGTGAGATACTGGATGGACAATAACTGCAGGTAATGTGTTGGGTGATTGGAAATTTAACCACTCTCATGTCAGAAACTGTTGGTTGGTTGTTGGTTCAGAGACTGAGTGGGTGGTGGTATAATTGTTGTTTGTGACTAGATTATTGAGTAATTGATGGATGGAAGCCTAACTCTGGATGACTGTGTATCACCCACACATTTACTCACTGAGAGAGGAACTGTACAGGTGACGCCACTGATTTGTATTAAAATGCCTGGTGTTTAACTTTGCATTAGTGAATCTTGGAAGACTGATTGGATTGATTATTAGTGGAATGTGAAGGCCACAAAACTCCCAGCAGTTTATTTGAGTGCAGCATTGAGTCTGACAGGCAGCTCAATTTCTGTAGCAACACAGAAACCACAAAATCATTGAAATTTACAGCATAGAAGAAAGCCAGAAGAGCAATGCTTTCAGTCCCGTTTACCTGCTGTTTCCCCCCTTATGCCTGTAGGTTTCTCCATTTTGTTCCGTTTTGAAATCTTTAATGCGGATTCTGCCTCCACACCAGGTATTCCACTTTCTCACTACTCTGTGCATGAAAAAAATCTAATCTCCCATTTGCTCGTTTGCTCATTATTTTAATTGGTGCCCTCCAGCCACTGATTTACTGATGAGTGGAAATAATTTATCCCAATTGACTCTATCAAAACCCCTCATAATTTTAAAGACCTTTTTTATGCCCTTAGTGATCTGCTGCTTTGCTATTGTCCTCTTACTCAAATGTGCTCTTGTGATCTCAAAATCAGGGAATCAGCCTGGCTCAGTCAGTAACACTTGTGCCTCTGAGTCAGAAGCTTATGGGTTCAAGCTCCACATCAGAACTTGAACTCACGTAGGCTGGTAGTCAATGTAGAGCTAGAGGTGTGTTGTATTTAGGTTCTCTAAGTTGCCTTCCAGCAAATTAATAACAATAACATCAACAAAATTACATTTGTATAGTGCCTTTTACGTCAGGAGGACGTCCCAAGGCGCTGCACAGTCACTGTTTCAGATCCAAGCTGGGGAAGGAGGGGGCAGGGTGGAAAGGAGGGGATTAGGAGTGGGTCAGGGTACATGGAGCAGGCCAGGGCCCCGCTGAGCAGAGGGGCCAGGCAGGTTGGTGAGGGATTAGATGATCATGCATGTAGGGTGGGGAGAGGTTGTGGAGGGCTTTAAATGTGAGAACCAGGATTTTGAATTGGATTGTCTGGATGATGGGGAACCATCAGAGTTCTGGATGCAGAGTTCTGGATCATCTGCAACCTGTGGAGGGAGGAATTGGGAAGGCCGATAAGCAGTTGCATTTGCATAGTCAAGCCGGGATATAATGAAGGCATGAATAAATGCAAGTTACTGTTGTTGTGTCGTCAGAGGTGCTATCCTTCGGATAAGAAGAGAAACCAAGGTCCCACCTGCCTGTAAGGCGAACGTTAAAGATTCCATGGCACTGTTCAAAGAGAGATGGGAATTTCTCCTAGTGCCCTCACCAACAAATCTCCCCAAGTGAAATTCCTCAGACCTTGAAGTCTGACATTGTTATGCACAAACTGACTGCTGCATTTGCCTTCAAAAACCCAGTCATCATACAGCAAATCCTATGAAGCAATTTGAAACATCCTCCTGACATGAAAGGTGCTGTGCCAAATGCAAGGATTATTATTATCATTATTAATAATAATAATCTTGTTCCATTTGTTAAGAATACTAAGGCATGCTACATGTGTTTCCATCTGAAATTCCTCTAAGTCTGTAGAGCCCTCAAAAATAACATATTTAAGCACCAGCAAATTTGACATTTATATTCATAGGCAAATATTATTCATGAGGATCTCAAAATAATTAGGCTGCGAATAGAAAATAGTAAAAAAAAAAGAACCCGATGTCTTAAGCAAATCACAGGTGACTGGATTTTGGATCATTACCCACATCACTGGCAGCACTTTCTTTTCTTGCCAATTTTCTTGCTTTCCCAAAGGCAATGACTCATGCTGTGTGAAGCTGCATGAGAACCGGTTGTCTCCCACTACCTTGCCCAGAGTGACCATTCTCATTGTGTGTGAGCCCGTGGCACACAAACCAATTACAAAAGCATTACAGCGATGGACCTACACTATCCTCCTCCCAAACAAAACCTCTTTAAAACCGACAGGAATTTGTGCTAGGAATTGGTGTCCTGTTAAAAATCTGATCCGACTATTCAGATGAACAGCAGGAAAGCTTGCCAGACAGTGATATCAATGGCAAGCTATGCTGTTTTAGTTGGTTAGACTCCAGCAGTTACCCCATCACACACTCTGGAGTCCCCAAGCCTTGGCTCTTGCCAACCCGCCCCTAATACATTCTAGAATTAGGTAAGCAGGATGCATCCCTCAGGGGAGAGAGTGCACATTCCATTCCAAAAATCTATCTCTGGGATTTCCATGTGTACAAGGGATGCATGGAATGCTCAGTTTAGTTTGGATACGCTTATGCACGGTGATAGGTTTCTGTGGTTTCTGATGTCCCATCTGAAAGATCCCACGGCATTATTAAAAATAGAGAAAGGAATTTCTCTTGGTCACCAACAATAGCTTGCATTATATAACACCCACCATGCAGGGTAGTGTCTCAAAGCATTTATATACCCTCAAATAGAATTGAACATTCACTTCCTGACTGTTTGTGGGACATTGCTATGTGCAAGTTGCCTGCCATGATACAGTCACTAGACTTTTCAGACCACTCTAAGTCATTTTGATGTGATATAGTGCTCTGTCAAACACAAGGATTATTATTAATCAAATGCTTAAAACTACAAAACCACAAATAAATCATTGTTATCTCCTAAATTGTAGCCTTAATGACCAGATCTCCAATCAGACAACCTACTAGGTATACCTATCACAGTAATGTGCTTTGCAATCAGAACAATGAACACCTCACAGTATTATTAATATCTCACAATTTTTTCGGTGTGTATATTCCACACAGACAGCAGCATCGAAGGCTGAATGGATCATATGATAGCCCTCTCACCGCTCAATCAGAAGGTTGTGATTCAAGCCCCTTGTCAAGACTTTGATCCCAAGTATTAGGCTGATATTACAGTGAAGTACTGAGTGTGTGTTGAAGTTGGAGGTGCTGTTCTTTGGATGAGACATTAAATCAAGGTCTCGCCTCCTTGCTTAGGTGGATGGACTTTGAAGATTCCATACTATTTGGAATAAAAAGGAAGTTTTTGCCATTCTCAAGGTCAACAATCCTCCAAATAATATTGGTTATTCAAGTCATGGCTGTTTGTGGGGCATTGCTGCGTGCTAACTGGCTGATGGGACCTCAGTTAATTGTCTCATCCAAAGGATAGCACCTCTGACAATGCACTGCATAGACTATTTGAATTCCAAATGCAAACATGGGGCTTGAACTCATAACCTTGACCCAGAGGCAAGGTTGCTAACGTCTGAGGCCGGCTGACACAGATACTGAGGCATTTGGTGCTGGTTGTATTTCCACAGCTACGTTATATATAATTGCATATAGAACATTCATCATTTTTACCAATTATTTATTTTGCCTGTTATATAAAATAAAGAAAAGATTCCCTTGACTGGCAATTGTCTAAAATTTTCCGTTTCAACCAAGAGAGGGGAGGCAGAGCAGAGGAAGCTAATGGGAACAGGAAAGGATGTACCAATGGACTGCAACCTCACCTTGAACCTAAACATCCTTCTGTTTGTGAAGAACATTCCACAAAGTTGCTTGATTCCTGTGATTAAACTCTAAATTAAACTTAAACATGCAAAGAAAAACAATTAACACATAATAACCTGTTGATAACCTTCGCATTTTATATAGCGCCTTTCACATTGGCAGATCACCTGCAAGTGCTTCATGGGATTTACTGTGAGGTGTAGTGACTGTGTATTTTTGTAGACAACAACAACAACTTGGATTTATATAGCGCCCTCCATGCCGGATGGCATCTCAGAGCGCTTGACCAAATGCTGCAGCCAATTTGCATATAAACAACCAGGAATTCAATACCCAACATTATCTGGGGGGTTGTTGGCTAGGACACCGGAAGAAACATTCTCTCTTTGCAAGTATTGATGTGGGATGTTTAACGTCCATCTTTACAGTCAGATGGGACCTCCATTTGACATCTCAGCTGAAGCACGGCACCTCCAACAATGCATTGAACATAGCAGTAAATTGGAATGTTAGCCTGCAGTGTTATTTCAACACAACAACAACAACAAATTACATTTATAGAGCACCTTTCACATTGGGAGGACGTCCCAAGGTGCTGAACAGTCAGGTCGGGACCTGAACAAGGGGGGAAGGGTTGGGGTAGGGGGAAGGAGAGTAGGAGAATTGACTGTATATTTGTGGGCGAAACGCGGCAGCCAAATTACGCACAACAGTGTCCCATGTATAGCCATAAAGTGAATAACCAATTTTTATCCTGGGGGGGTGGGGGTGTGTGTGTCGGTCAGGACACTGGTAGAAAAACTCCCTCCACATTTCAAATAGTGTTATGGGATCGTTACCATTCACCTGAACAGGGAAAAAATAGGACCTTGGTTTATTGTCTCATTTGAAGGTTGGCACCTCTGACAATGCAGCACACACAGAGCATTGCACAGGAGTGTCATACACAATTTGTGAGTTTAAACACCAATGTGGGGCTTGAACCCAGAGGCTCCTGACACAGAGCGGTGAGAGTGCTCCAGACTAAGCCAGGCTGACACTTGCAAATTGCAGTCGGATGTTTTGTACTTCTGCGGAAGCACCACGACAGAATGAAACTAAAGAGCACATGAACAAGAGGAGAAAAATGCAGAAGGACAGCAGGTTAATTAAGATGTCCTGGCTGTTTCAGTAGTGATTCATTCTGTCTTGGCTTCCATGAGCCAGTGACAGTAGCCCACTGCAAGAACATTACAGCTTGCCATCAATCCCCATGGATTTGAACAAAAAATAGAATTTTTTAAATTTTTTCCTGAACATCCCAAAATGGTCAATCATGACTCCACCTTAACAAAATAGCTTTTATTTAATATTAATAGGGATGCCAGTCTGGCTCAGTTGGTAGCACTTTCACCTCTGAGTCAGAAGATTGTGGTTCAAGTCTCACGTTGGGGCTAGGAACTCATATAGTCTAAGATGACACTCCAACGCAGCGCTGAGCGAGCAGACATTTTTGGAGGTGACGTGTTTGAATCAGACGTGTTCAGGTAGTCATTAAGAATCCCATTGCACTATTCAAAAAAGAAATGAGTTTCTTCCAGTGTCTTGGCCAACAACCCTCTCCAAAAAAATCATTCATTCACTTCATGGATGTTTGTGGGTCAATGGGGAATTGGCTGCCGTGTTCACCTACAAACCGCAGTCACTACACTTTATTGCCAAATCCTGTGAAGCGCTCTTGAGACGGCCGCCTGACATGAAAACTGTTGTATCAAAAGTAAGGATCATTTTTTATTGTTTCTTCCAGTGCAGCTACATCTGAACATAATAATCATAATAAAATAATCATAATTACCTTTGCATTTGATGCTGACGTCTCAAAGCTCTTCACAGGATTTACTGTAATGTGCAGTGAACGTATATTTTGTAGCCGTACACAGCAACCAAACTGCCCACAGCAAAAAAGAGCCCTTGCAAAACACTGAAAGGGACATCAACCACATGTCTCCTCCTTCCTGCGCAAAGCCATTGTCTCAAACTCATGTGTCCAGAAATGTATCTCTTGCTGAATCAGTGTTGGGTTAGAGCATCTATATATCTATACTCAGCTGCTGAAAATCCGCTCATCGGCAGGACCTGGACAGGCAGACTATCCACTGGGGAAAGGAAATCCTCCTTCTCAGCTCCTGTTAACCTTGCAAGCCAAAGTGCTAACGGGTAGGGCGTCCAGCGTGGAGAGCGCTATATAAATCCAAGTTGTTGTTGTTGTTGTTCTATCTGGTCAGCAGGAAAGCTTGCTAGACAGAAATATCAATGGCAAAGTACGCAGTTTTAGCTGGTTAGAATCCAGCAGTACTCCAACGCACTCTCTGGAATCCCCATGGTTTGGCTCCTGCTAACCTGTGCATAATACACATCCATGCCATGACCCTCTCTCCCTTCCTCACCTCAGGCATATCACCAAGCTCTGCCACCGCCTCACGTCTCAGGCCGCTGAAACTCTTATTCACACATTCATCAACAACAACTTCGATTTATATAGCGCCCTCCACACCGGAAGGCATCTCAGAGCACTTCACAGTAGCGGATCCCGGGAATGAACCAGGGGCAGGGGCAGGAAGGTGACCAAACGCTTGGTCGAAGAGAAAGGTCTTCAACTGTGACCTGAAGCTGGGAAGAGAGGAGGTGAGGCGAAGCGAGTGAGGAAGGGAGTTCCAGAGCCTCGGGGTGTAGTGGCTAAAGGCACGGCCGCCGAGAGTGGAGTGGAGGACTCGGGGGATATGGAGGAGGCCAGACCCAGAGGAGCGAAGGCAGCGGGTGCTGGGTTGGGTGGAGAGGAGATCAGAGAGATAGGGGTGTGCAGAGGAGTGGAGGAATTTGAAAACAAGGGTGAGGATCTTGAAGTCGATCCTCTCTGGGATAGGCAGCCAGTGAAGTCTGGCAAGGACTGGGGTAATGGGGGAGCGAAGCCTAGAGCGGGTGAGTATGCGGGCGGCAGATTTTTGGATAAGCTGGATTTTGTGGATTGTGGTGGAGGGGAGACCGGCGAGGAGGGCATTGCAATAGTCCAGCCGAGAGGTGATGAAGGTGTGGACCAAGGTTTCGGCGGCTTTTAAGGTGAGGTATTGCCGGAGACGGGCGATCCATCGGAGGTGGTAGAAGGCAGTGCTGGTGTCATCTAGGTTCGACTACATCAACTCCCTGCTTGTTCACCTTCCCAGTTCTTCCCTCCACAAGCTGCAGATCATACAGAACTCTGCAACTTGTGTCCTCTCCCACAACATACTCTGTGACCCCATCACACCCACGCTAATCAGGTTCCCTGGTTCCCCAACCCAAGAGGATAGAGTTCAGAATCCTTGTCCTTGCCTTTGAAGAATCTCTGAGGGCTTGTTCCTACCTCTGCAACCTGCTAACCTCATACCAATCTGTCTGTTTTCTCCATTCAACAGTCTGTGGCCTGTTCCACATCACTCGCCTGGCCCATCCCATCATCGGCAGTCGGGCCTTCAGCCTCTCCGACCCCACCCTTTGGAACTCTACCCCATATTTCCTTTGCCTCACTCTCTGCCTTGCCTCCTTTAAGGCGGGTCTCAAATTCCTCCTCTTTAACCGAGCCTTCGGCCTTCCTCCTACTCTCCCTGCACTTCACCCTCCCTGTTCCTAACCTTCCCTGCTCGGGTCAAAATCCCTCACAGTCCAGCAGCTTGGGACATCTTCCCTACATGAAACGCACTTTACAAATGTAATTTTGTATTTTTATTTTGTAATACTTTCCAGAGATAGGCAAGCAGGATGAGTATCTGGAGGGAGAGAGTGCACATTCCATTCCAGCAATCTATCTCTGGGATTTCGATGTGTAGCTGGAAGACATTCTCAGTTTAGTTTGGATACTCTTAAGCATGTTGAAGGATTTTTGCATGTGTCAGACACCCGACTGAACAAGAAAAAAATCTGCTGGACTCTACACAAACTCTTCCCAGCTCTTTCTGTCCTCCCCACCAGTTGCCAAGGTCAGTGCTGAGGAACATCTGTCTGTGTTATAGTCCTCTCTGACTGCGTCCCGTTATTGTGCCTATTAATATAAAATATACTACGGCACTAATAGCATCAGTAACAGCTGCATCTAACCAGTGACAAATGAAAGGAGTCAAAGATCACTGGACACTGTTAACTGTCTCGTCTCCTGCCTTTCAGATCATGCTGGAGTCTGTTTATTAGTCCCAGGATTCTAGGAGGATAATAATGTTTTTTTTCAGGAAATTTTTTTTTAGTCCTGGGTAACAATCCTCCAGATAAAATTGATCATTCACTTCACCAATGTTTGTAGGCGTTTGCTCCCTGAAAATTCACATGGTCACTCCGTATTGCAGTTGTTCCTGTGAAGTGTTTGGGGACGTCTCATCAACATAGTACGGTGCTGTATCAAGTGCAAGGATTAATGCAAGGTTAAGTGACAGCCTGCCTTCAGTTGGTAGTATTCTCGCCTCAGAGTCATAAGGTTGTGGGTTCCAAACCCACATCAGCTCTTGGAACCCATGCAGTTCATTTCAGTGCAGTGAGAGTGCCACATTGCTGGAGATGCCATCTTTCAGGTGAGGTGCTACCCATGTCTTGTCTGTGCCTGTTCAGGGGGACATTAAGGATCCCGTTGAATGACTTGAAAATCCAAAGGTACTTCTCCCGGTTTCCTGGACAACAAACCCCCAAATAAAAATGGTAATTTTTGTAAGAAAATGCCCTACACTGAACTCAAAGTTATTTCAGTCTAATTGTCTGTTCACGCAAGAGACCTGAATTTGTCATGAATCTCAACAAAGGGTCGTGGACGAAAGATCATGGACCCGAAATATTGACTCACTTTCCTTTCTCCATAGATGCTGCCTGACCTGCTGAATTTTCTCAGCTCTCTCTGTTTTTGTTTGTGATTGACATGAATGTAGTGGGAATCCACTAGCTTGGCACCACCAACCAGATTGTCTCTTGGGCTCAGATTACCAACAAGTGCGATCTTGTAGATCTTCATTCTCTGACCTTCATTCTTAGGCATCAATGAATAAAGAAGGCAATGCTACTGGTATAGAAGAACTCTTGGTGTATTGGATTGCAGAACCAGACAAACTTTGTTTTTCTGTTTTTTTCAAAGACTACTTCATTCACAAATACTGTACTGCCTTTTTGACCTCTGCGAAACAGTCTTGACAGTATACAGTGGCACCCGATAATGTCAGGCTTTGTAATGCCTCCTTATTTCTGGAGTAATCTGTGGTTGACCATGAGTTTAACATTGAAAGTTGTAACTATTGATTTAGAATGCAATTAGATATCCTGGAGATATTTAACTGCTTCGGGATGCTACCACACGTGAAGAGCTCTACATAAATGCAAGTTGTTGATCATGTAACCCCCTCTCTTCTCCTCTCCTCTCCTCCCAACCACACCAATACCCAGGAAAGGACAGAAAGGACATCAGGAAATAGGGAAATGTGTAACCCAATTCAGAAATTCCATTTAAGCCCCCACAAAGTTTATAAATGCGTGGATATTTTATAGTTGTTTACCCCCCACCACCACCATGAATGTAAGCCCCCATTTTGTACAACAATCATAAGCCCTTTAGATGAGCCAGCCTGCCAATACCAGTACTGTTTTCATAGTCAATGTTTGCAAAGCTGGATTACTGCATTCAACTAGTGCCTTTAGCCACTCTGCCTCAACCTCCGGAACTCCATCCCACAGTCACTCCGCTTCGCCCCCTCCCTGGCCTCCTTCAAGTCCCGCCTCAAGACCCTCCTCTTCAACAGTCCCATCGGTCATTCCAAATCCCCCCCTTTCCCTCAACCTTCCCCGTTTCCAGCTCAAGTCTGAAACAATGACTGTCCAGTGGCTTGGGATGTCCTCCTGACATGAAAGGCACTATTCAAGTGTAATTTTGTTGTGTTGTTAGCAGGAGTTTCACTCTTCAGCCTGGACACTGAGAGAAACTCCTTCTCCTCCTTTTGGGCAGCTTTGAGGGGGTGTTGGGGTTCTGTTACAATTCTCAACAGGGCAGAAAGTTCAGCCTATTATGACAGGCATATGCAGAAGGAAGAGAGATTCTAAAGCAAGTTTAAGGGGAAGGCGCCTGGTGTCTGCTGAGTGGCGGATGGTTCATATATAACTGCATACTTTCAACTTGACTTCAGTTTAAAACAATGACCCTTACATTTGATATCACACCTTATCATACCTCAAACCGATTTGCAGGACTTATTACTTATTGTTAAGGGCAGGACTCTGTAATATGTAGATGAACAAGGCAGCCAATTTGAGCATGCAATATCCCACAAACACTCATAAAGTGATGATCAATTTTATCCAGAGGATTGTTGATCAGGACACCTGGAGAAACTCCCTTTGCTTTTCGAATAATGTACCATGATCTTTAACGTCTGAACAGACACAGGTGGGACCTCGGTTTTAACATCTCATCTGAAGGAAGGCACCTCCAATAATGAGGCACACCCCAGCACTGCATTGGACTATCAGCCTAGAGTACATAGTAACCAAATGAAGCTACAGTTTTCTGAGAGGCCAATTGACTGAGCCAGGCTGACATAATTTTTGACCTGTTTGTAATTCAAGGAAGAAAACAAACTTTCCTAATGTGCCAGAACAGCTGTTTGTATCGTATCCCTTACATTCTGGGTGTGATTAGTATTGGATTTCAGAGAGTGGTGAAGCTTGGTTTTCATTGATTTTCTTGTTTTTCCTTGCCTCTCCAGCCTCTGTTGGTTTTGCTGTTTCTGAACAGATCAACTTCAAGTTCCCCCTCACCCCCGCATATAAAATTCTTCACCTCATAGCACCTCCCTACCTCTCTGGCCTGCTTGTATTCGTACCCCACTCCTATGTCTCCTTCATTGGCTCAGCTAACACAGGCCTGCTGGCATTCTCCCCACCCTACCTCCCTCTCCACCACTGCACCACTATTGGTGCCCGTGCCTACACAAATTGAATTTTGTTATTGTTGCACAGCTAGGTAAACACAGGCATAGGAGCAAGGAAATCTGCCTAAGGTTTCGCTCAGCCCGGGAATTAAAACCGAGTCCCCTCGCTCGCGAGGCAAGTGCTTCACCCATTACGCTTAGAGGACTCTTTAGGACCTACCTCTAGTACTGTGCATATCTACCATTTCCCCTTTCTCCAACCTCGGAGTCCAACTCCCAAGGCATTATCCTACATGAAGGATGCTATATAGATGTTGTTGTTGCCTCAGAACCTCTTGCAACACTCATCTTTCCCAGTAAGGCAGGCAGGCAGCCAGGTTCCTATAAATGTAGCTTTCTAAACCAGATTACAGGAAAATTGGCTTTTATAGCATGTAATTGCCTTGCATCAGTCAAAACCAGCTGAAAAACAAGCTCTGAGAAAAAAGCACATGCAACATTCCAAACCCTCTTAGCCTGCAAAGTGCCACCCGTACTCCGAGACATCGAGTCTGTTCCAAAAGAGAAGAGAGTTTCTCCTGATGTCCCAGCTGACAGTCCTATGAATAAAAAAATTGCTCACTCACTTCTTGGCTGTTTGTGGAATGTTGCAATGTCCAACTTGGCTGCCACATTCGCCTACAAGACATACACTCAGTGCACTTTGCGGTACATCCTCTGAAGCACTTTGAGATGTCTTTGGAGTGTGAAAAGGCAGTGGTATGCCAAATGTAAGGTGTTATTATTATTAGCTTTAAAAAACCCAATTTCCTGCAGTTGCAGAAACATTCAAAAGAGGTCAGCTGCAAAGTCTTTTCCATGGCACAAAACTTATAATAATAATCCTTGCATTTGATATAGTGCTTTTCACGTCTTCTAGATGTCTCGATGCACTTCACAGAATATACAGTAAAGTGAATTGACTGTATAATTGTGGTCGAAACGTGGCAGCGAATTGCATACAGTAGTGTCCCACAAACAGTTGTAGATTGAAATGACCAATTTTCTTTTGGAGGGATTATTGTTTTTTTTATTATTATCAGGCGTGTGGAGTAAGGAAACTTGCCCAAGATTTCACCCTGCCTGGAATCGAACCTAGATCTCTCCCTTATAAGGCAAATGCTCTAACCACTGAGCTACAGGAATCCACGAGATCGAAAAACACATACTCAAAGCACGGTAGCTCGCAATGGATGCTCAGCAACACATTCAGCTAACAAGCCATTCGGCTGTGACATTCCATTTTCACCGAGCACTGTATCACTGGTCAATTAGCTTTTATACAGCCAGAGCCGTATGTAACTCAATGCTTTGCCATCACCACCACTGGAATGAAACCCCAAGAGAAGCCAATTGGATCCACACATACAAAAACAAAACACAAAATACTACAGATGCTGGAAATCTGAAACAAAAACAGAAGTTGCTGGGAAAACTCAGCATCCATGAAGAAAGGAAAGTAAGTCAACCCTTCATCAGAACTGAAAGCAGCAACTTCTGTTTTTTTATCCACAGATACGTTTGACACCAACAGAAACACATGATAATAATAATAACACTCCTTGTATTTGATTTAGTGCCATATCATGTCTTTGAGATGTCTCAAAGTGCTTCGCAGAATATACTGTGAAGTGAATTGACTGTATATCTTGTGGAAGAAACGTGGCAGTCAATTGCGCACAGCAGTGTCCCACAAACAGTCGCGGATTGAGTGATCAAATTATTATTATTTCTTTATTTAGTGAAGGGATTATTACTCTCAGAAAAGTGATCGACCAATTGACCAACAACCAGGATCCTACTTACTATTAGGTAAACAGAGACGTGTAGAGTAAGGAAATGTTACGCCCTGTCCGGAATTCAAACCAGGTCCTCTCGCTTGTGTGCTATTGACTGAGTCTGGCCTGACACCTAAACTAAAAGTAAATTGAAGAATTTCTGCTTGTTCTTTAATGTTAAGACAAGAGCTTTGATGCCAAAATAATTATGTCGTCAAATGCATTATGAAACACTCCATGTTTCATTAAATAGTTCTTCGCTGTGTCAATTATTATTTAGTGGGTAATAACATGGAACTGTTTGAACGTTAACTAGTTTTTCTGCCCCCGAAACATACTGCATTGAAGCAGAGTTGAGGTCACAGACATCTGATTGCTGACAGGTCTTGGTATTCTCGACTGCTGTTACATAACATCCCGTTTTACATGCAGCAAACGCTTTCTTTCTTTCAAGAGTGGATCAGGCACAGTTAAACACATTTGCTGTTTGCTATCGTGGTATGATGCTTTTACAACACTAGTACACACATACGCAGTGTCACATTGCTTAACATTCCAGGAGTCTAGTTGAGGAGAAGGTAAAGGATATGGTTTTTAAATTAGAAATTCCACCTCATAGTTGTGATCCAGCATTGTCTCACGGTGCCGGTGTCAATCATCGCCAACATCAACGACCAGAACTAGCTGTGGCACACAAATGGAAATTACGCCTCCACATCACATCGATTAGCTTACATACTGATTCAGGGTAATTTCTACCGCCGATAGAAGAAATATCCAGCTGCAATTAACAGTTTGTTATGTGCATTTCTAAAGGAATGTTTAGCAGCTGGCATTTGAACATTAGGCATTATGAACTGGGTTGCAGATATCTGGAAGTAAATGAATAAGTAGTCTCACATTTGATCCAGCACCTTTTGTTTTGGGAGGACGTCTCAAAGTCTTTAACAGAATAAACTCTAAAGTACTATTTTGTAGTGATTTGTGCACAGCAGTGTCTTATAAACATCCATGAATGTAATGACCAATTTTTACCTGGGGAATCGCTGGTCAGGGTAGCCGTAAAATTGCCGTGTGTCATCCTGTAACTCAGTGGTTATGGTTCTCACCTTGCAAGCAAGAGACCGGGTTCCATTCCCGGCAGGCCAAAACCTTGGGCAAGTTTCCTTACTTCACACCCTGATAATACTCCTTCAAGAAAAAATAACAATAAGAATTTGGTTACTCAATCCACGACGGTTTGTAAGACACTGCTGTGTGCAATTGGCTTCTGCGTTTTGCCCCCAAAATATACAGTCAACAAGAACAACAACAAAATTACATTTGTAGAGCGCCTTTCACGTCAGGAAGACGTCCTACGTCAATTCACTTTACAGTATATTCATTGAAGTGCTTTGAGACATCTGGAAGATGTGAAGAGCGCTATATCAAATGCAAGGATTATTATTATAATTAATTGACCTTTTCTTTTCGATTGGCACCATTGAGATCTTTAATGTCTATAATGAACAGGCAGACGGAATCTTAGTTTAACATCTCATCTGAAGGACAGCACTTCAAACAATCCAGCTCTACATTAGAATGCAACCTTATACTATATACTAACTCCCGACATCAGGCTTGAGTCCACAGCTTCCTATCCAGTTGCAACAGTCACTACAGTTGTCAGTAATGAATTATGATACAGTTTGAGAGGTCTTGCTAGGGTGAAGCACTGTAAAAATTTGAGCCCTTTGTCAAATATTTGGCTAAACAAACATGCAGAGCCAATATCCCGAGCTTCTTTCCGAACTTCGTTGATGAATAAGCTTGTTGCTTTCATTTGCTTGTGGATTGACGGTGACTGACATAGAATCATAGCAATGCACAACACAAACAGAAATCACTGGGAACACTCAGCAGGTCAGTCAGCATCAATGGAGAAAGGAAAAGTGAGTCAATGTTTCTCGAGTCCACTCACCTTCGACTGAACATCAATGTACTTTTTTTTCACACACACATTAAACCTCGTTGTTACTTTCGGGACTGGATGAAACCCCACCCTCCATACCAAATGCACCAATCAATTGCAATCATTTGCACAGATCAGTGAGAACAGGCCAGTCACCGAGACAGATTAATTCCGATACGAGGTTCCTCAATGCCACATCGCAAGGCGCTCAGGCTGAACCCAATTCTACATGGATGACAGTGGAGTATGTGGTGGAACAGAAATCTGTGTTAAACTCTCATGTTAATTGATTGTGGCGTTGGCAGTGATGCACAGAATGGACTGAGCTGAAGCTTCACAGCTGGTGAGGCATTTTTTCAGAAAGCCCAACATTAATTGACTGTCAAATATCCCCATAATCCAAGTTATCTGTGTCAGAAAGGAAAGAAACTCACAAAACTGCCGAAACTCTGATCCGTGTCAGCTCTCAGCCGGAATATTCAAATGCCCTCCTCGCCTGTCTCCCCTTCAGCACCATTTATAAAATCCAGGTCATCGAGAATTCTGCTGCCCGCTTTCTTACCCTACCAAACTCCGCTCCCAGATTTCTCAAGTCCTTGCCTGACTGCATTGGCTCCCTGTCCCGGAGAGGATCGATTTCAAGATCCTCACTCTTGTTTTCAAATCCCTCCAGTCCTCTGCACCCCCCTAACTCTCTGACCTCCTTTCTCCTCACAACAGTACCCATTGTCTTCGCTCCACTGGGTTTGGCCTTCTCCCTGGCCCCCTGATCTCCACTCCGCCTTCAGCCACCATGCGGTGAGGCTCTGGAACTCCCTTCCTCAATCCCTTCGCCTTGCCCCCTCGCTTCCTACTTTCAGGTTTCAGCTAAAGAGCTTTCTTTTCAACTGCATTTTTGGTCAACGTTTTCCGCCTGGGCCCCAGGATCCATTATTGGGAAGTGCTCAGAGATGCTGTCCAGCATGGAGGGCGCTATATAAATCCAAGTTGTTGTTGTTGAAGTACACAAAGCAGACTAATTGTTATGTGCCGGTTGATTGACCAAATCATTTTATTTATTTATTTATTTATTTATTTGGACCAGTTCACATCTTTTCCAATAGTGCCATTGGATCTTTAACATCTGCCTGAACACCACCTGACCTCAGGGGATCTCAGTTTAACATCTCATCCAATAAGTGGCACCTTCAACAATGGAACACACCCCACCTGTTGCACTGGAGTGTCATCCGAGACTATGCAACTCAAAAGTCTTAATGTGAAGGTTTGAACCCACAGCCTTCCTTCCATTCAGAGGTGAAAGTGATGACAGGCACTGAATCTCTTTGACGTGACAGATTGATCTGTCTGAAGCAAAGTTGAACACCATTAACCATGGGAGTATAGACCCCACTTAGTCTATTACTTGTGGGACTAAGTGCACGTGACCAAAACTACACCAATAAGATCACCGCCAGGAACCCACACCTTCACTTCAATGCCTTTGTTTCATCTTAAGGACAAATTTTGAACCACTTCTTGGCTGTTTGTGTGGACATTGCTGTGTGCAAATTGGCCTCCATGTTCGCCTGCAACATTACAAGCGAGAGACCAGGGTTCAATTCCAGGCAGGGTGAAACCTTGGGCAAGTTTCCTTACTCCAGACGCCTAATCCCTCAAAAAATAAACAATAATAAATTGGTCATCTCAATCCACGACTGTTTGTGGGACACTGCTGTGCGCCATTGGTTGTCGTGTTTCTCCCACATATATACAGTCAATTCACTTTACAGTATACTCTGTGAAGCGCTTTGAGGCATGAAAAGCACTATAACAAATGCAAGTATTATTACTATTATTATTATTACTTCACAACAATTCCTGTATTTTTGTTGTTGAAGGAATTACTCCAAAAAAGTGACTAACAACCGAGTTTCTACATACTGTTAGATCAGATGTATGTGGAATAAGGAAACTTGCTTCACATTTCGCCCTGCCCGGGAATCAAACCCAGGTCCGACAATAACCAATATGCTACTGGACTCCACATCATAATTGATACAAGAAGCTAAATTTCACGGTAGAGTTAACTCAAACCTGTCTCTGATCAGCGATCCAAACTGACACTTGTTGTCAGCACAAACCACACAACAGAATTGTCTGGAGTAAGACAATTTGCCCAATGTTCCGCTCAAGAATCAAACCCAGATTCTCTTACTTGTGAGGCAAGTGCTCTAACCAATAAGTTATAGGCTCCACAGAAAAACCTTGATTTAGGAGTCCTGTGGGTCAGCTGTTAGAGCACTCACTTGACAAACGCGAGGCATGGTTTTGGGCAAGTTTCCTTCCTCCACACTCCTGATAATAATCCTGTAAGACAAAAATAAATAATTAATAAATTGGTCACTTCAATCCACAAATATACAGTCAAAGCACATTACAGATATACATATTCAGAAAACTTTGATTTCAGCAAAGGCTTTGAAAACTATGTCACTGAACTGAATTCTGGGACATTGCCATATCCTATAAGTAAGCTCAGTAATGTTGTTTTCATTCTTAAATGATTTCAACTAAGCTTGAATCCATGTTTGGCTTTTCAGATGTGTGTGGGTGATACAATTACACTGAAGGCAAAGAGGTACAACAAGAACAAAATTGGTTTCACACTAAGAGGACGTCCCAAGGTGCTAGTACAGGGGAGAACAGTAGAGTTTCAAAACACAAATCATGTCTCTACGTCAATCAATTGTTGAGATCCTTCAGAAAGAGGCCAGTCAGATCATTGTGTCTGTATTAGTGCTAGCTTGTCTGCTATTTGCTATAATCTCATTTCCCTGCCTCTTATCTTATAATATTTGTCATTTATTTATCAATCCAATTCTCTGCAGAGACCTGCAGACCTGGAGAGAGGTGGAGAGGCACTTCACCAAGATAGTGATATGCTCAGACCACTTGGCTAATACATCCTAACGTAGGCATTATTATTGTGACTGCTCCACACCACCATCGGGGGCCATGCCTTCAGTTACTACACCTTTAAGTGCATGAAGTGCATGAAACAGTAATGTGATGGGGGAGGGAGATAATCCCCGTCACTGCATTTTGTCGTTATTGACAATCAACCTACACTCTAAAGGAGTTCACAAGGAGGCTTCCAGTCAGGCTTCATAGAATCATAGCCTGGTAACTACAGACCAGTCAGTCTAACGTCGGTAGTGGGCAAACTTCTAGAGTCCATAATCAGGGACAAGGTAGATCTTCACTTAGAAAGATATAGGCTAATAAAGGACAGTCAACATGGATTTGTTAAAGGCAAATCTTGCCTTACAAATCTGATAGAATTTTTTGATGAGGTAACGGAATGGGTGGATGATGGTAGCGCAGTTGATGTAGTTTACATGGACTTTCAAAAGGCATTTGACAAAGTGCCACATGAGAGACTTATTAGGAAATTAAAGGCCCATGGCGTAAAAGGGACAGTGGCAGCGTGGATCCACAACTGGCTGCGAGACAGAAAGCAGAGAGTTGTAGTGAGCGGCTGTTTTTCAGACTGGAGGGAAGTGAGAAGTGGTGTGCCACAGGGATCAGTTTTGGGACCATTGCTGTTTGTAATCTACATCAATGATTTGGACTTGGGTGTACGGAGTACAGTTTCCAAGTTTGCAGATGACACTAGGTTAGGGAGAATAGTAAATAGTGAGGAGGATAGTAGCCATCTGCAAGAGGATATAGACAAATTGGTAAAGTGGCAGATGAAGTTTAATGCAGAGAAGTGTGAGTTGATGCATTTTGGGAGAAGAAATGAAGGGAGGCAATATAGGCTAGATAGTAAAATTTTAAATGGTGTGAAGGAACAGAGAGACCTGGGGATTTGTGTTAGTGACTCGTTGAAGGTGGCAGGACAGGTAGACAAGGCTGTTAAGAAGGCATATGGGATACTAGGCTTTATAAATAGGGGTATAGAGTACAAAAGTCAGGAAGTGCTGACTAACCTCTATAAAACTTTGGTGAGGCCTCAGCTGGAATACTGTGTTCAATTCTGGTCACCACATTACAGAAAGGATGTGAAGACATTGGAAAGGGTACAAAGAAGATTTACTAGGATGGTGCCAGGATTGAGGGACTTCAGCTATGAGGAGAGGCTAGATAGGCTAGGGTTATTCTCTCTGGAGCAGAGAAGATTGAGGGGAGACCTAATAGAGGTTTATAAAATCATGAGGGGTTTCGACAGGGCAAATAGAGAAAAACTATTTCCACTCGTGGGCGAATCTGTGACTCGTGGTCACAGATTTTAAATAGTTTCAAGGCGAAGTAGAGGGGAGCTGAGGAGAATTTTTTTCACTCAGCGAGTTGTTTGAATCTGGAATGCATTGCCTGAAAAGGTGGTGGAGGCTGATTCGATAACAACTTTTAAAAGGGAATTAGATCTTTATTTAGGGAGAACAGGTCTATTAGGCTATGGGGAGCGGGCAGGGCAGTTAGATTAAATCGCTCTTTTTAAAGAGCCGGCACAGACTAGATGGGCCGAATGGCCTCCTTTTGTGCCGTAAAATTCAATGAATCTATTCTATGAATCTAATTATGCAACACAGAAGGAGGCCATTTGGCCCAACGTGTCTGTGCCATCTCTGTTAAAAGAGCTGTCCAAATCAATCCCACTCCCCCACTCTCTCCCCATTGCCTTACAAACGAGTCATCCAGAAATAGTTATCTACTTCTTTCTTAAATGTTGCTTTCGAATTGGCTTCCACCACCCTTTCGGGTAATGCATTCCAGATCCGAACAACTTGCCGTGCGAATAAATTTCCCCTCATCTCCTCTCTGTTTAGGGTTAAAAGCCAGTGGAAATAGTTTCTTCTTGTTCACCCTATTGAATCCCCATATAATTTTGAAAACTTGTATTAAGTCTCCTCTTAACCTTTTCTGCTCCAAGGAGAATAATCCTAGGTTCTCTAGTCTCTCCTGATAACTGAAATCCCTTATTTCTGGTACCATCCTGGTAAATCTCCTTTGCACTCTCTCCAATGCCTTGATATCCTTCCTAAAGTGTGGTGCCCATAACTGAACACAGTATTCTAGCTAAGGCCTAACCAGTGTTTTATAAAGATCTATCATAACTTCTTGACTTTTGTATTGTATACTCCTATTTATAAAGCTTGATTGGACTTCTAGTGATAATTGGCACTGGTCCTAAGTAAAATTTTTCACCAGTATAAATCTGGGGGTGAGTTCGAGATGAGGAAATTCTGGAGAAAACGCAAAGAGGTAGCACTTCTTTCCAAAATAAAAAAAAGTTGTAAAAATTATTAAAAACTGTTGTGCAAGTCTTGCTTTCTGAGCGTAACGCACGCACTCCTATAGGTAACTGGCAAATTCTCTTGCAATGGCTATTGAAAGCAATAAGGGCAGCTCTTGTTCTGTTTCCATCACAATTCCAAAAGCTTATTCTTCGACCACACTTTTGTTCATCTTTCCCACAATAATTTACATTGATATAGCAACCTTCACATAGGATAACGTTTCACCCACAAAATACATAGTCAATCCACTTTACAGTACAGGTAGACCTCGCTTAACATTGCTTCGGTCAATGTTGTTTCATTGTTACATTGCTGATACATAGGGGAACATATATCTATTTAACGTTGCGGCATTCGCTATTACGTTGTTCATGTGGGTGGAAATGAACTACTTTGGGTAGCGTAGGCGTACATAGATGCTGAGCGTCCAGTACTCTTGCGTGGGTTTGCTCAACTTCATTTTGCTTAAAGTTGCACTTTTCATGATCGCAAATGCAACGTTAAGTGAGGACTAAGTGTATATACTGTGAATCACTTTGAGACATCTTGAAGAAGTGATAAGGCTCCCTATCAAATGCAAGGAATGTTATTATTATAACATCTTAGAGCGCTGTACAGTGATAGGATCAGATACTGATCAAGGAGGAAGGATGAGGAGAAGGTGGGCAAGCACAAATGTTCCACAAATGTAAAATTGTATTGTAAATTAATGAGATTGGTTTAAATAAAATGTTAATAAACATGCCTACTTAGTGCACAGATAAATTCCCAGCAAGGGATTTCTAACAGAAAGGAGGAATCGCGTTTGAATTGTTTAATAAATTAAACAAAGTCCATGAGGACCTGTGTTTTACTTTGGAAAAGAAGCATTCAGACTCTTGAACAAACAAGGTCAATACTGCACCAAACAATGTGGGAGACCTTGCCAAAACAAGTACTGTAATTGGAGTTCTGTAGCTCAATGGTTAGAGCTCTCGCTTTACAAGGAGAGATCTGGCATCAATTCCAGGCAGGGTGAAACCATGGCTAAGTTTGCTTACTCCACATGCCTAATAATAATTCCTCAAGAAAAAAAAAAATTGGTCATTTCAATCCATGACTTTGTGTGGGACACTACTATGCCCATTGGCTGCCGCGTTTCATCCACAAATATAGAGTCCATTCACTTTACAGTATATTTTGTGAAGTGTTTTGAGATGTCTAGAAGATGTGAAAAGTGCTATATCACATGCAAAGATTCTTATTATTATTGGTATTAGCATCTGAGTAAACTTGTGTAAACAGAAATGAAAGGAATGAAAACCCCAATTGCAGTACAGCCCTGTTATAACATGGGTTTTGGTCTGTAACACAATCTAGATTTCCTCGTTCCAGTTAGATATCCGATTGCCAGTCAAATTCCCATATGCCAGCCCGATTGCCATGGAAAACCAATGAGTCCTTCAGATAAGACATTTAATCAAGATCCTGTCTGCCTTTTGAGGTGGACATTAAAGATCCCCGTGGCACTGCTGGAAAAGAGATGGGAGATTCTCTCTCCAGGTGCCCTGGTCAATACTCTCCCAAATAAAATTCATCATTCCCATCATTGCTGTTTGCAGGGACATTGCTGAGTGTGCAAACCTGCTGGCAAACCTGTTTGCCTACAAAACAACCAGTAACTACACCTTACAGTACATCTGTGGAGAGCTTTGGGACGTCTGCCAGACATGGAAGGAGCTGGTGTATGAAAGGTGTATTAATATTATGAAAGCACATCAGCGTTTCGCCCACAAACACACAGTCAATTCACTTTACAGTAAATTATGTGAAGCGCTTTGAGACATCTAGAAGATGTGCAAAGCACTATATCAAATGCAAGGATTATTATTATTATCAACTGACCTGCCTCACAAATGGGAATTCAGTCAACCTCGCTGAACATCTACTTGCAACGTACAAAAACAAACAGCACATTTCCATGCAGTTGTCTTTGATGCTTTGTAATTCCAATGTTTACTACCTGTGATGTGGCAAAGGGCTGCAGGAGATGCCACCTGCGCCGCAGAACACTTCAGGAACTAAAGCTTGCACGAAGACAACAGCACATCAATAACTGGCAGCCTTTCTCCCCCAAATCCAAATTGTTTGGGCTTTGCATAAATGACGTGTATTTGCATCTATACCATGTATTTTGCCAGCAGCTACCTTTTTGCACTGCTCAAACAAAATTGCAGTATTTGGAAGCAAAAATAAAATAGCTTGCATTTAAATGAATCCATGTTGAAAGACCCAGTGTGTCTTTCGCTCGCACCTTGTAAGCTAAGGACACCCTTAGCTTACATTCTGGAGTCCTGTAGCTCAGTAGTGAGAGCAAGTGAGAGACCTGGGTTTGATTCCCAGTGGGCCTGAAACCTTGGGGAAGTTTCCTTATTCCATATGCCTAACTATAATCCCTCAAAAAAAACAATAATAATTTAGTCACTCAATCCACAACTGTTTGTGGGACATAGCTGTGCACAATTGGCTGCCATGTTTTGCCCACAAATGCACAGTCAATTCACTTTACAGTATATTCTGTGAAGCGCTTTGAGATGCCTAGAACAGCAGTTCTCAACCAGGAGTACATGTACCCCAGGGGGTACAAAATTATTTCCAGGGGGTACAGGTGGCGGTACATTGATTTATTTAGCTCTGTTATTTAACATTTTATAGCCTTCCAAATTGTATATTTAATTGTTATTCCCCTTGTTTTGGATGTGCTAGTTATTTTGTTATATAAGAAAAGCTTGATCATAAAATGCAAGTGGAGGGGGGTGATGTGTGTATGAGTGGGGTGGTGTGTGTATGTGGTTGGGTGGGGGTACAGGATAATGTTGAAAATGAACAAGGGGTACATTACTGAAAAAGGTTGAGAACCACTGGTCGAGATGATGTGAAAGCGCTATAACAAATGCAAGGATTATTATTATGAGTATTATTATTGAGATTAAATGAATCTGACTGAACCTTAAGTTTGTTAAGGAATCCTCATTCAGCTGAGTGCAAATGTCAGGGTTCATTCTTTTATTTCAGGAATGGGGAAAGATTTCAGCCATAGTCTCAGTCTGGCATTGCCACCCCACCCTGTAATGGTTTCAATTAATAAACCCAGGGACTGGATTTAAAGGTCAGGCGTGTTTATGTGTGGTCAGTTATGGGTATGCAATGTGTCTATGTTGGTGTCTACCCCATAAATTGATACTTACAGGACATCATTTGGCATTTGCACACCTTGTACATGTTCAGATAAACTAATTATGCTGGTGCAGTGTGAATGCCCCATTCCTGGCATTCCCAGTGCCAAAGATTTTGCATATTTATCTTTTATGTGACAAAGAAAGTACAATAAAAATAAATAAAGGTGTTACAGAGAAACAGATGCACAGCAGGTCTCCGGTTCCTTCGTCCCCAATCAGTGCAGTAACATATCCACCATGTATTACATGGTCACATATTGATCTTTCATTGGCAGACTCCACAAGCAAAAGATTACTTTTTCAATCCCATTTATATCCCGTATAAATGTTATGCACCTGTGTAAGGTCGCCTCCGATACATGTTGCCTCAAGACTGAAGGACCTCCAGCTTGTCAAGTCATTTTCGAACATGCAGGATTCACTGTTTGCCAATTCTCTTGCGAATGTTTTTCGGCTCCTTTTGGGTGCAAAGGTGATGTTTCTGAGGTTAGAAAAGCTGTCCAACAAGCTGCTGACAAATGAACTGGATTCTTTCAAATCTCAACTCTATTAAAACAATGTTTCAGTGAGATTCCCTATTGACCCTCCAAGCGCACAATCATATAGCCACTCAACAGCACAAAGAAATTGGACGTGTCCCTCACAAAAACAACCCCAGGGATTTTTGGATATTTTGTCAACGAGCACCACAGAACAGTTAAATGAATATCACTTATTTATTAATAATAATCCTTGCACTAGATATGCGCCTTTTGCACCAGGAAGACATCTCTGAGAGCTTCAAGGATTATGATCCCATAACAAAAACTGTTTTTAAAATTTGGTTATTCGATCCATCACTGTTTGTGGGCCAAATGCTTTACCCCAGAGCCTGATGCTATGCTTCGACAGATGGGAAAATGAAAAGCAGATATTTCTAAAAATATCAATTTATCACCCTACCTTTTCAATCTCCTGAAACAAGACATGAAGCAGGCCAGTGTTTGCTGAGCAAAGGGAACAGCTGGGTCAAAATGGCTGAACAAGGTTCTGGAGGTAATATGGGAGCAAGGCCATGGAGAGATTTGTTAGTGCAAAAGATCTTGATATTCCGTTCTGAAGCTTATCTTCCCCCGAGACTCTGGCACAGTGGAGCTGGCATTGGGTGAGATTACACAATAAAGTTTATGAGATGATATCAAAATCATGCTACTATTATCTGCTCCGCAGGTTATTGTTTACAATCTAAGATGTACAATGTCGGCCAATTCTGGTGTGTGGTTTCTGCTGATAACAGGTGTCAGAGTGGATTGCTGTTCAGAGGCAGGCTTGTGTTAACTCTACCGTGAAATTTAACTTCTTGTATCAATTATAATGTGGAGTCCTGACATGTATTGGTTAGATCACTCGCCTTGCAAGCAAGAGGATCTAGGTTTAATTCTTGGGCATGGCGAAATGTTGGGTAAGTTTCCATACTCTACAAGCCTCTGTTTACCTAACAGGCAGTAGGAACCCAGTTGTTAGTCTGATCCTTTTCCCGGAGGTAATAATCCCTTCAAAATGACAATAATTTGGTCACTCAACCCACGAAAGTTTGTGGTCAATGCTATGCTCTATTGGCTGCCGTGTTCTACCTACAAAATATACAGTCAATTTGCTCTACAGTATATTTTGTGAAGAGTTTTGAGATGTCTTGAAGACAAGATAAGGTACTATGTGAAATGCAAGGATTATTATTATCATTAATATAGTAGGATTAGGGTTTAAAATTGTGAGTGGCAATTTAATATATCAATGTTCCGAGACATTACTTTACGTCACTACTTTTATAGAGAAGAGATCTCTATAAATGTGTGATGTTGGTGTTGTGTGTTTCTGGTACTTCTTTTGCTGGAGTTCTATATAATATAGCTTTGGATATTGATGGTCAAATCTATCATTCTTGCTATTGATTGTTGAGACATCTCAAAGTGCTTCACAGAATATGCGTATATAAATACACCAAAGAATTTTCACGCAGCAATGCCCTACACAAACAGCCATGTCAATTCAATTATATTACTAAAATATTATGGAGTGAATGGCCAATTTTTATTTGAGAGATGAACAATATTAATATTGTTAATATTGCATTTGATATAGCAATTTATCACGTCTTCAAGACGTCCCAAAGCACTTCACAGAATATAATGTAAAGTGAATTGACTGTGTATTTGTTGGCGAATCGTGGCAGCCAATTGTGCACAGCAGTGTCCCACAAACAGTCATGGGCTGAGTGACCAAAGTTTAAAAAATGGGTTGGATTATTGTGCCGGAAAGTGATCCGCCAATCAGGTTCCTATTTATTGCTAGCTAAACAGGCGTGTGGAGTAAAGAAACATGTCTAAGGTTTTGCCGGCTTGGAAATTGAAGCCAGGTCCTATTGCTTTCGAGGCGAGCATGCTAACTAGTATACTACAGGACTCCATTAGTAATAATAATCTTTGTATTTAATAAAGCACTTTCTCACATCTTCGACACGTCTCAAAGCGCTTCATAGGATACACTGTAAACTGTGTACGTATTTCGTCGGCGAAAGTAGCGCACAGCACAGTCCCACAAACAGTCGTGGATTGAGGGGACCAAGTTATTATTATGTTTGAATGAAACAATAACTTAGTATTATTAATATACCATCTCAATCCCTACAGCTGGGATTCCAGTCCTTGAGTCATGCTTCAACACACACTGTTACAAAGATGCGAAGTGGGGAGGTGAGTTTATATTCTTCTTCGAAGGGGAAATGCCTTTATTGCTGATTGTGGGTGCCCTGGCCAGTGACAGGCAAGACTCACTGTCACTGACTTGACAAGAAGTGACAGATTTTCACCTCAGTGTATATGTAAAGGGGTGCAACGAGCCCTGCACACATCACAGAGTCTCGTCAGCTTCTTGACTGGTACATAATAGCAATGTCTTCATTAAGATGTAATGGAAGCTTTAATGGATGTGAAACCACGCATTAGCCAGACAGATAACATGTACTGACATTTTAATATGAGGAACAAACAAAGTCTCAATAACAACAAACCTCAAATGGGGTAATTACCATATTAAAAAAAAACTTGCCTCAGTAAGATACGTTACTTCATAATTAATGCTTCAATTTGAAGAGCAAATGAGGAAAAATTTATTCCTTTAGGGTACAATCATTATTAGGCGGGATAATCCATGTCAGCGAGTGTGGCAGTGATTTGTTAGGAGTGTGGCAAGCAAATTTGCAGGCCACTATTTAATGCTGTAATAACACCAACTTGTGTGTTGCCCGCGCCATGTTTCACCCACAAAATATACAGTCAATTTACTTCATACTATATCCTATGAAGCATTTTGAAACATTTTAAAGACTTGATAAGCTGCTGTATCAAATACAAAGATTATTATTGTATTATAAATTGGATTGTATGATTATATATGGTGCTTTTCATACAGGGTGGTGTCTCCAAGCGATTAATAAAATATAAATACACAGAATCACAGCAGTATAGAAAGATTTTATTATTATTATTACTGTGGATTTGATATAGGGCCTTACCATATCACTAGGATGCCCCAAAACGGTTCACAAGATTTACTGTGGAGTGTAGTGACTATATTTTTGCAGGCAAACACAGCAGCCGTGAAGTGAATGATCATTTTTATCTGGAGGATTGTTGGCCAACAAACCAGGTTAAACTCCCGTCTCTGTTCCAATTGGGAACTGGCTGAAGGAACCTTGGTTTAATGTCTCATCCAAAGAACAACACCTTTGATAATGCTGCACTTCCCCCACCCAGCATTGCAGTGTTGTATCAGCCTAGACTGTGAGCTCAACAACTCAACTTGTTTGAACCCACATGCTTCGGACTCTGAGACAGGAGTGAGAGCGACTGAGCCAGGCTGACGGACAATTGTATTAAAAGGTACCATTGTGCAGACTTTCGAGAGAAAAAATCTTGAATGAAATTTAATCAGGAAGCTGTTCTTTTCACACAGTCCAAATGTTTTCAAACAAATTCAACATGTTCGCTTTGGGAAACAAGAGCTTGCAAATTGCCCTGATATATATTTCATTTCCATGGGTATTGACACAATTGCTCCAGGCAAAATGTCTTTACCCAGAGAGTGGTGGAAATGTGGAACTTGCTGCCAGAAGGAATAGTTAATAATAATAATCCTTGCACTTGATATAACGCTTTTCACATCTCCTAGACGTCTCAAAGTGCTTCACAGAATACACTATAAGGTGAATTGACTGTATATTTTGTGGGTGAAATACGGCAGCCAATTGCTCACAGCAGTGTCCCACAAACAGGCATGGATTGAAGTGACTCACTTATTACTTTTTGTTTCTTGAAGGATTATTATCAGGCGTGTGGAGTAAGGAAACTTGCCCAACGTTTCACCCTGCTTGGAATCGAACTCAGATCACTCACTTTGGAACTTTGTTGGCAAGCAGTGGTAGCCCTGCAATCTATCAAGCTAATATTGGTGGCAACATAGCACACACAGGGCAAGGTTACCTTGATATATAGTGAGTGCACTATTTGCACGTTGCACTGCTGCTGAACGATGATGTGAAATTGATTCCCATTAACGTGACACCTCAAGCGCTGTGAACATAATAGCTTACCATGTAGCTATCTGTCACACATTTTTTCAAAAAGTAGGGAAACCACTGATACACTTAACAGCCATGCAATATAGAACGGCGTTAACTCATTGTGAACTGGAGTAATATTTGGGCATCAGTCGGTTTTTAAAATAATTCTATAGTCGCAGCTTTCAACCTTCTCCGGAGTATCTGAAAGCCCTTTGAAACGTCCTCCCAATGTAAAAGTGTGTTGTCACCCTCACACTTGACTACAAATCCCTTCATGCCCTGGCACATCCGTATCTCGCCAATTGGTTTATTCCTCACTCCACCACCTATCATCTTTGCTCCATCATTGGCGGCCACACTTTCAGCCACTACATCCTAAAGCTTTGGAACTCCCTCCCTCAATCCCTCCACCTTGGCCCGTTCTTCCCCATCTTCAGGTCGCGCCTGAAGACCTTCCTCTTCGATCGTGCTTCTAGTCACCTCCTCCCGCCCCCGACTTGGCGTCAGGCTCCACCATTGTTAAGCATTCCGAGTCCCTGCCCGCGTGAAGGATGCTGTATAAATGCAAGCTGTTTTTGTTATAAGCGAGTCAGGAACAAAGGAGTATTGATCACGATCATTGCTTTTAGAGACTTATATTATGTTGTACATGTCCCCTTTTCTAGATTCCCCCACTGGAGGAAATAGTTTCTCTGTAGCTACCCTTTAACAGCTCTTCTGCAGGATCATTTGATGCGCTCTCATGATTAGCATGCTGCAAACATCAACAAAAATCTCCGGCTACATTTACCAATCTCGGGTGATATTTTGCCCTGCGTGGCTTTTAGAATAAAGATGTTGGGATGGAGGGAGAGAGAGGGGCGTGGGAGTAGGGGAGAAAAGCTAGGATTTGGCTTAGTGGCGATCAGTAAAGTCTGAAATTGATGGAAAAATAGAGTTGTTTTCTGAGAGATGCTTTTTAATTTGACGCCCTCCGCAAACCATTGCATTTGTCACTGCAGACACAGACTAACCAGGCTGCAGAGAAAGGAAGTGGCGCACAGAAGGATGCATTGAATGGAAAGCCTTAATTAGAATTTCTAAAGAGACAGACAGAGCTACAATAGTGTTTTCCAAGTGCTCTTAATTCACTATTCATTTTGTTCCATGCTGCAGCTCATTGAAAAGGTGATAAACTTGCGCACAATAGTTGAAAAAGATTCAGTACTTTCCATTAATGTCATTTCAATAGTACTTCTAAAACTCACTGAAAAAATCTAAAGTGGGGTTTCCAAATCAATTTATTGACAGGTATTACAAATGAACCTCAGAAAAAGCAGAGACTCAGGACAGCTGCAGCATTAAGTGCTAGATGGTGAGAAGTACACAAATTTGAATTTCTGTACTAGAATTTTTGTATTAGAATATCCCCCACGCATCTCTCCGCCCAACCTCCGCCTCACCCCCCCTCACCCCCAACCCACCCAACCCCTCAAACTGGGATTCACATCACAAATTGAAGGTTGATAATCAAATAAATCAAGTCTTGGGTGATTGTTTCACCCACAAAATATACATATAATATAATAATATAATAATCCTTGCATTTGATATAGCGCTATTCACATCTTATCGATATCCCAAAGCGCTTCACAGAATATACTGTAAAGTGAATTGACTATATATTTCTGGACGAATCACGGCAGCCAATTGCACACAGCAGTGTCCCACAAACAGTTGTGGATTGAAATGACCAATTTTATTATTGTGGGTTTTATGTAAGGATTATTATTAGGTGTGTGGAGTAAGGAAACCCGCCCAAGGTTTCGCCCTGACCTGCCTTGATTTCAACACAGGTCTCCCCAGCTTGGTCTCCCCAGCTTTCAAGACAAGTGCTCTAACCACGAAGCCACAGGAGCTCCACAAAGCTCTACAGTCAATTTACTTTGCAATATACTTTGTGAATCTCTTTGACATCAAAGATGTGATAAGGTGCTTTATCAAATGCAAAGATGATGATGAGCAGTGGTAGTAATGTTATAATGGCACAAATTGATCTGAGCATGTCTACACCATTAAGTGCTATCGGAGTAGGCCCTGAGCCAGGGGGAGGGGGAGGAAGGAGGTGACCGTAAGCATGTTCAAAAAGGAAGGTCTTTAGGTTGTATTTGAAAGTGGGGAGGGAAGGGGCAAAATGGAGGGATTGATGGAGTTCCAAAGCTTCGGGGTGTAGTGGACAAAATCACGGCAACCGATGATGGAGCGGAGGGGGCAAGGGAACACATAGCAACATGGAAACAGAAGTTGTTCATTTAATCCACTTAGCCTGTTATGCCATTCTATTAGATCATGACTGATCTGTACCTCTACATGCTCCCCCTTGGTGACTTCATCCGCATACAAGGGGTACATTTCCACATGTATGCAGATAACACCCAATTCTACCTCACTAAAACATTTATACACACGTTTGTCACCTCTAAGCTCGACTACGCAACTCCCTCCATGTTGGCATCCCCAACTCTGCCCTCCACAAGCTGCAGATCATCCAAATCTAGGCAGCTCATGTCCTCTCCTGCACCAGGCTCCACGACCCCATCACCCCTACCCTTGCCCGGCTCCACTGGCTCCCCATTCATCAGAGGATCGAATTTGAGACCCTTGTCCTCACTTTCATGGTTCTCCACGGCCTTGACCCCTCCTACCTCTCTAACCTCTGATCCCCTATCAACCTGCCCACCCTCTCCGTTCAGCAGGCTCCATACTGCTCGATGTCGCCCGCCCGACTTGCCCTACCATCGGCGGTCGGGTCTTCAGCCTCTCTGCCCCAATACTTTGGAACTCCACCCTCAATCTCTTTACCTTGCTCCCTCCCTTGCCTCCTGCAAATCGGTCTCAAGATCCTCCTCTTCGATCATGCCTTTAGTCACCCTCCTATCTCTCTGCCCTCCCTCATCCTCCCACCCCCGCTTGGGTCCTGACTCCTGACTGTTCAGCGCCTTGGGACATCCTCCCAATGTGAAATTCCCTCAACAAATGTAATTATGTTATTGGTGTTGTTGCTCTCATTTCCCATCAGTTCAGATTGACACTGTTTGAGTGACTGGAGATGGGGCAATCAGGGAATAGGAATACGGGCAGAGTAAGGCTCCCCATCCTCCAGAGGATCGAGTTCAAGATCCTCGTCCTCACCTTCAAGGCCTTACACGGCCTTGCCCAGCCCTACTTAACCGACTTACTTTCCCAGGTCTTGGCCTGCTCCAAGCCCCCCGCCCGAACCGCCCCACCATTGGAGGCCGGGCTTTCAGTTTTTCCGCTCCCACCCTGTGGAATTCCATCCCCCAATCCCTCCGTTTTGTTTCTTCCCTTTCCTCTTTCAAGGCCGGTTTGAAGACTTTCCTCTTCAACCATGCCTTTTGTTCCCCACTGAATTTTCGACCTCCCCTACATGTTTCACCCCTTCCCGAACACTCCCCTCCCAGCTCGGGTCACACGCCTCCTGTGCAGCGCCTTGGGACGTCCTCCCAATGTGAAAGGCGCTTTATAAGTTTAAGTTGTTGTTGTTGTTGTTGTTGTTCCTGTAGCTCAGTGGTTAGAGTACTTGCCTTACAAGTGTGAGACCTGTGTTTGAATCCAAGCAGATCAGGGCGAAACCTTGGGCAAGTTTCCTTACTCCACATGCCTAATAATAATCCCTCAAAAAAAACACAATAATAAAAATTGGTCATTTTCAATCCACGACTGTTTGTGGGACACTGCTGTGCCAAACTGGCTGCCGTGCTTAGCCCACAAATATACAATCAATTCACTTTACAGTATATTCTGTGAAGTACTTAGAGACATCGATAAGATGTGAAAAGGGCTATATCAAACACAAGGATTATTATATATTATAAGATGTGATCTAAAACGAGAAGAAGCTCACAAGCAGATCCTACATTGTAGCATTTGTAGGATTTTACAGAGCAATAAAATAATACAACATGAATTATATTTATACAGCACCTTTCACATTGGGAGGACGTCTCAGAGTGCTTCATAGTGAAGGCTGGGCACCTGAGCTGGTGTTGAGAGGCAAGTGGGTGGTGAGGAATGAAAAGATGACCTTGATACCAAAGAGGTAGATGTTGATAATAATAATAATCCTTGCATTTGCTGTATCGCCTTATCACGTCTTCAAGATGTCTCAAAGCGCTTCGCAGAATATACTGTTAAGCAAATTCACTGATTATCCTTTTGCGTGCAAAATTGTGACATAGAAACATGTGTGTTGCGGGCGAAACGATAATTGGCTTCAATAAGGGGAAGGAGGGAGCGAGTCAAAGGGACTCTGGGATAGAGTTTCGGAAAGTGGAACCATCCACATCTTCAAGAGTGAAGTTGATACATTTTTAGTAGGTCATGTTATTAAAGGATATGGGGAGAAAGTGGAAAATTCGAATTAGTTGAGGTACAGATAAACCATGATCTAATTAAATGGTAGAGGAGACACGAAGGGCTGAATGGCCTTCTACAATTCCTATGAGTGTACAACAACAACAAAAACAACAAGAACAAGAACAATAGCAACAGTAGGCCAGAAAAGCAGATAGGGTGGGGACATAAAACAGTGTGCAGTGTAGTTCAGGAGGTCTTAGAGGGACTGGGGTAGGAACTGGGGAGAGACTGGGGAGAGAGCAAGGCTGTGCTTGTCTTTCCCAAGCCATCAGCCTGCCTGGTACATGGGATAACATAGAGGCTTTGAATAGTTTTAAAAGTCTCTGAAATCAACACTGATTTTGTTTGAAATGAAATGACTCCAATAATAATAATAATAATAATCCTTGCATTTGATACAGTGTTTTTCACATCTTATCAATGTCTCAAAGTGCTTCACAGATTATACTGTAAAATGAATTGACTGCTTATTTGTGGGTGAAACAATCTACTCGGTTTCCCTGTTGCTGTTTCTGTGCGTCCGGAGACCTGTTGCCAGTGAGCATTCTGTTTTCCATGCAACAGCGCTTTTAGAAAAACTCCCCCGCGAAACTTTAAAATGCAAAGCCTTAAAACGCAAAGCTTCTTTATGCTCCTTTTGCCGTGTGGCTTCCCTTGGGCGATTTGCGTGCCAGCGGGGAACTGGGGAGGAATCAGAAACATACATGGTTGCCCATTCCCATCTGTTGGCAAGAACCACCATCCAAATGGCTCACTTCCCTTATCATAATAATCCTTGTATTCAATGCAGCATCTTATCAACAACAACAACTTGCATTGGTATAGCACCTGTCACTCGGGGAGAAGCGCCCTGGAATGCTTGCCAGTGGTGGACAGCAGAGATCAAACAAGCCCATGTTCCTCATGGTCAGATCAGCTCTTCTTTGCTCCTCACTTGTCCTCACATAGAATAGCACAGTGGCGGGATCTGACAATGAGCCAGTGGGAGAGGGAATGGGAAAGTGACCATGAACACAATCAAAAAGCAAAGCATTTAGGCAGGATTTGAAAGTGGTGAGGGAGGGAGCAAGGTGGAGGGGTTGAGGGAGAGAGTTCCAATGTTTCGGGGCATAGTGGCTGAAGGCACGGCCACCGATGGTGGAGCGGTGAGGACACGGATCAAAGAAGAGGCTAGAACCAGCCCAGTGGAAGCAGAGGTAGGGGAGTAGGAAAGTAAGTCAATTGGATAGGTAGGTAGGGAGGCGGTGCGAAAGCGTGAAGGGATTTGAAAATGAAAGAGAGGATCTCAAAATTGATCCGTTCAGTAATTGAGTGCTAGTGGGACCTGGCAAGGATTGGGGTGATAGGGGAATGTATGGAGTTATGAGCGTGTAAAAGAATCCAGGAGGCAGAGATATAACAGTATCAAAACATCTCAAAATTCTTCACAAGATATAGTGTAAATAACAACAACAACAACTTTGATTTATATAGCGCCCTCCACACCCTCCAAGTGTCATGACTGCGTGTATTTTTTGCGGGTGAACTCTCAGCCAATTTGCACACAGTGATGTCCCACAAATGAGTGGGTGAGCGATTTGATTTGGCCAGAAACACAGCTCCCCTCTCATTTTGAACAGTGTCATGGATGGTTAACGTTCACCTAGACAACAAGAACAGACATTGATTTAACGTCTCTTACAAAGGACAGCATGTGCAACAATGCAGCACTGCATTGGAGCTTCAGTCTAGGCTTTAAGGGTTCCAAATCCTGACATCAGGCTCGAACCCACAAACTTTGGACTCAAAAGAGGCGAATGCACTGCCGACTAAGCCAGGCTGAAACTAGATCACATCCAAACAAGAAATGAAGCAACAACAACGCAAAGTGTCTGTAAATGACCTGTGACAATTTTTGCCTTGTGCAGCCCATGCCATTCGCTCGCATCAATATCGCAGCTGCAGCCAAATTGAAACGTACGCAAGTTTCATCTAATTGAATTCCGGAAGACATATGGTTCAATAGCCCAATTTGCTGGAATTCATTCACCTTATTTGCAAGCGTGCTTTACTTGTATTGCTCATCCACTGAGCGTTTGCTCCTTGCGGGAGGGCTCAATGTACAACAAAGGAAAGTCACAATTGGCAAATGAATAGAGACAATAAAAAATGTTAATAAGGTCTTCAAAATTGGAGTCGGAGGTTATAATTAGCCATAGCACAAGATGAATCCCACCTAATGTACATTGGGCAAGTAAGATTTCTTCTCTTAAGCATAAATGTGCAACACATTCCCTTTGCACAATAAGGAAGCATTAAGCAGCAGTTTGATTTATATTGCTCTGAGCTCGACTGGGTGCTTATTGTTCAAAATATATTGAATGAGTAATTCTCCAAACATGGAAAGCCGGGGACAATCAAAATCCACTGAATACTGTAGCTGTTTTGTTTCCTGATATATAACAGGCGTGAAATCACTAAGCCAGCTGCAAGGAGTTGCTTCCGATTGCTTCCTGCACAGCGATAAGACAGCACCAAACGTAATGGGCAAACTGCCTGGAGAGATACTGAATTGGCTTGATACAAATTACACTGTCCTGCTGGAAAGAAAGTGCACATTATTGGAGTCATTAACCATAATCACCCTCAATTATAATCCTGTAAGTAGCATACAGCAAGCCAATAAATGTAGGCATTGTTTACTTATTTCTACTATAATTTATAGAGGTGCAGTCATCTGTTTTGTCGGTCTGAAATTCACTCATCTGCCTGAAAACCATTATAGATTTTAGCATGTTGAAGCGATACAGCAAATACGTTTTTCTTAGGCGTTAGGAATGCTTCGCAGTGTGGTAATATAATCTTTGCAAGCAGATGAAGAATTTATCACTTCTAATGTAATTTAGCATTCAGCTTGCATCCACCCTAACAGCGCCTTGTGGAGCAGGACGCTGATTTAGAAATGTGGAACAAGAATTCAGATGCATGTTTGACATGCACCCGAGCAAGCTGGGTCTTCATGTCCAGAAATAGCAACTTGCGGTACCCTGACTCAACAGAGACAAGATGCATCATAGGTTTAAGCTATCTCCTCACTAACTGCAGACTATAACCATATTAATTCTTCCTTTTGATTTCATAAAATAATAACAATCCTTGCATTTGATATAGCGCTTTTCACATCTTCTGGACATCTCTAAGCACTTCACAGAATATACTGTAAAGCGAATCGATTATACATTTTGTGGGTGAAATGTGGCAGCCAATTGCGCATGATAGTGTTCCACAAACAGTCATGGATTGAAGTGATCAATTATTTAAAACAAATTGGAAGGAATCATTATCCCTGGAAAACGATCCACCAATTGACTAACTTACTTACTGCTAGGTAAACAAATGTATGGGGAGTAAGCAAACTTGGCCAAGGTTTCACCCTGCCGGGAATCAAACCCAGGTCTCTCACAGGGTGAGTGCTCTAACCACTGAGCTACAGGACCGCATGCAATCCTTGCATTTGGATCAGCACCTTCCACATCGGGAAGACGTCTCAAAGCATTCCACAGGATTTACTGTTAAGTGGAGTGACAGTGTGTTTGTAGGCTTACATGGAAGCCCATCTTTCCCACAAACAGGCATGAGCGGAATGTCCAATTTTATCTGGAGGATCATCGACCAGGACACGGTGAGAAACTCCTTTCTCTTTTCAAATTGTGCCAAGGTACACATTACCTCATTTTAACATCTCTAAAGGCCAGTACCTCTGTTTGAACCTACAACCTTCTAAGTCAGAGGCAAGAGAGCCACCAACTGAGCCAGGCTGACACTATGGGACTATTCCCAGGTCACAGCAAAGGATCAATGTTTAATTTACAATTGCAACAAGTTACAACTCTAACCTATGAGTTATGGTTTGTATACAGTAAACTTAAGGGTCTAGTATAGTGCACACCAACTGTAAAGAGAGCAAAGGCCACAAGATCACAGAAACATGGAAACATAGAAACAGTAGTAGGCCATTCAAGCCCTTGAGCCTGTTCTTCCATTCTACAAGATTGTGTCTGATCTGTACCTCAAATCCAATTATCCACCCTTTCCCTGTATCCCGACCAAACAAACAACTATCCATCTCAGTCTTGAAGCTGTGAATGGATCCAGCATCAATAACCTTTTGGGGGCAGAGAGTTCTAGGTTTTCACTCCCCTTTGGATGAAAAATTGCCTCCTAATTTCACTCCTAAATGGCCCAGCTCTAATTTTAAGATTATGCTCCCTTGTTCTAGATTCCCATACCAGAGGAAATAGTTTCTCTGTAACCACCCTATCAAATCCCTTTATTATTTTTAAAATCTCAATCAGATCACCTCAACCTTCTAATCTCAAGAGAATAGAAACCAAGCTTATGCAACCCATCCTCATAATTTAACCCTTTTAGACCTGATATAATTCTGGTGAATCTGTGTTTCATCTCCTCCATAACATCCTGATGTGCGATGCCCCAAACTGAACACAATAGTTCAGATGGGTTCTGACCAAGGCGCTATATAGAGGTATAATTTCCTCTCCTTTATATTCCAGCTCCCTTGAGGTAAAGGCCAACATCCCATTAGGCTTTTTGATGACCTTTTTGTACCTGTGATCTTATTTTTAGTGATTTGTGTTTGTGTACACATAAATCCTTTTGCTCCTCCACAGTTCTTAGTTTCTCATTATTTACCACAATTTTGCCCACTCACTTAATCTATCTAAGTCCTTTTGTAACTACCTGCTCCCTTCTGCACAATTGACTCAGCCTCCTAACTTTGTGTCACCCCCATATTTGGATATAAAACTATTCCTTCATCTAAGTCATTTATATATATCGTGAAAAGCTGAGGTCCCATTACACTCTCCTGGGAGACACCATTTGTCACATCCCACCAACCAGAGAGTATTCACTTTATCCATACCTCTGTTTTCTGCCTCTCAATCAATTACCAAGCTACAACGCAAGATTACTTCTAATCCATGTGCTTTCATGCTTCCTAAAAACCTTTGGTGCGTAATCTTATCAAATGCCTTCTGGAAGTCTATGTAGACAACATCCATAGACACTCTCTTATCCAGCAAGTGAGTGACCTTCTCAAAAAAATCAATTAGATTCGTCAGACATAACCTACCCTTCACATATCCATGCTGACTCTCTTTGATTATCTCATACTTGTCCTAGGGCTCAGTTAATCTGTCCCTGATGAGAGATTTCAGCAACTTCCCCACAAATTATATTAAGTTGACAGCTCTGCAGTTACCTTGTTTTTCCCTCCCTCCCTTCTCAAAAAATGGAGTGACATTTGCAATTCTCCAGTACAAGAACGCAATTCCCGTAAAGAGTTTAGAAAAATTATGACTAACACATTTGCAATTTCCTCCCCTGTTCCCTCCCCTGAATTTGATAGACTTTGACGAGATCTCCTCTAAGTTGCCTTCTCTCAAGATTGAAGAGCTCTTCACTTGACTTAATCATTACTCATTCTTCTAATACTGGGAATAAATCGTGTTGCTTTTCCTCTGCACTCATTGTCTGTGCTTGCTGGACTGTAACCAGAACTCTATACAACAACAACAACTACAAAATTACATTTGTACAGCAGTACTTCATAGAATCAAAGAATTGTACAGCACAAAAGGAGGCCATTCAGCCCATCATGTATGTGCCAGCTCTTTCAAAAGAACTATTCTAAGACAATCCCACTTCCCGGCTCTCTCTCCATAACCCCAGAAACTTGTCCTCCCAAAATAACCATCCATTTCTCTTTTAAAATTTGTTATCAAATTGGCCTCCACTACCCTTTCAGGCAATGCATTCTAGATTCGAACAACTCACTGCATGAAAACATTTCTCCTCACCTCCCCTCTACTTCTTTTAGAAACTATTTTAAATCTGTGATCCCGGATCACTGACACACCCACCAGCGGAAATTGTTTTTCCCTGTTTACCCTGTCGAATCCCATCATGATTTTGAAAACCTCTAGTAGGTCTCCTCGTAACATTCTCTGCTCCAATGAGAATCATCCTAGCCTCTCCAGCATTTGCTCATAACTGAAGTTTCTCAATCCTGGTACCATTCTGGTAAATCTCCTCTGCCCACTTCCCAATGCCTTAACATCATTCCTACAATGTGGTGACCAGAACTGAACACAGTACTCTAGCTGAGGCCTAACCAGGGTTTTATTAATCATAACTTCCTGACTTTTGTACTCTATGCCTCTATTTATAAAGCCTAATATCCCATATGCTTTTATATAAGAATATAAGAATTAGGAGCAGGAGTAGGCCATTCAGACCCTTGAGCTTGCCCCGCCATTCAATAAGATCATGGCTGATCTTCGAATCTAACTCCACCTATCCGCCTCATCCCCATATCCCTTAATCCCTTCATCCACAAGAAATCTATCAATCTCAGTCTTGAATATGTTCAAATACTGAGCATCTACAGCCCGTTGGGGTAGAGAATTCCATAAATTCACTACCCTCTGAGTGAAGAAGTTTTTCCTCAACTCAGTGCAAAAGGTCTGACCCCTAATTTTAAGACTGTGACACCCGGTTATAGTTTCTCCAACCGGGGAAACAGTCTCCCATTATCTACTCTGTCTTACCCCTTAATCATTTTATAGGTTTCCATAGGATCACCTCTCATTCTTCTATATTCTAGAGAATATAGGCCTATCCTCATAGCTCACCCCCCTCATCCCAGGTACCAACCTAGTGAATCTATGCTGTACCACCTCCAAGGCGAGTATGTCCTTTCTTAAATAAGGAGACCAAAACTGCACACAATATTCTAGGTGCGGTCTCACCAGTACCCTATACAGTTGCAGCAAGATTTCCCTACTCTTATATTCTAACCCTTTTGTAACAAACGCCAACATATCATTAGCCTTCTTAGTTGCTTGCTGTACCTGCAAACTAACTTTTTGTGACTGGTGTGCAAGAACACCCAAGTCTCTCTGAACACTAACACTATCTCTCCTTCTAAAAAATAATCTGCTCTACTGTTTTTACTACTTTTGTAGCAGCCTTATCTACCTGTCCTGACCTTGTAGTGAGTCTGGCCTGAAAATGACTACATTAGTCTATTTCTCTTGCACAGCAAAAGCCTGTTAATATTATGGAGCTTGTTAATCATATGTTAATCTTGCAAAGTCCTGTACCATATTGGTTAGATCCTTGGCCCAAAATAGTGTTAAAAAAAATTATTGTAGGTAGGCTTCAAAGGTGGGGATAGAGGGGGCAAGGCCAAAGCATTTGGACCTGCCTGGATGGAGTTCCAGATAGCAGAGGCAGAAAGGCGGAAAGCTCACTCGCTGATTAATATAGAGCTTCTAACATAGCAAAATGTGAATAAAAGAATTCTTGTCCTATTTAGAATGTAATTTTTCAATAATATATGGATTACTCAATTAATCATATGTAGTCTGTTGCGCACAGATAGAGCAGTAGAAAGGCCAAGCAGTAAGCCAATTTGATCAAGTTATCCAGCACTTAGCATACAAATAAAGGCACTTCTAATCATTACAAAGGTTTTTAACATGACTGTGTCTGGAAAGGGCAGATGGACATTATTCTTCATTACCACATGTGTATTTATTGCTGTGCAATAGAAGTGATCACTTTCATCCATGGCTGTTTGTTAGACAATACTGTGCACGCATTGATTGCTACGTTCACTTACAAAATACATGGTCACTACACTTTACATCCCTGTGTTCTCGGTTTGCTCAACGAGTACCTACCTGTTCATGTGGCCTTCCTAACCCCTACCCCCATACCTGTCGCAAGCAGTTTCAGCCTTTCTTCCACCCTCTTTCGAGAAATTCACCCCGAGTCCCTCCATCTCACTCTCTCCTTCACCTCGTTCAACGTTCATCTCAAGACCTATCTCCATGACTGCACTTTCAATAAGCTTTTGCCTCTCTACTACTCATACCAGACTAACTCCATCTTACATGCCAAGAGAGAACCATGAAGCTCTTTAGAATGTCCATTCGGTTTGAACAACAACAAAATTACACTTGCAGTGTTCTCCACGACTGTTTTTGACATGTTGGGCCGACATGTTTAAATCTAGGGCCGACACATTTTAAATTTCCAGACATGTTATAATTTTTCTAAACATGTTTGGAAAATATTTGTCAGAAAGATTATTTCAGCTGAGAGAATGGTAAGAAGAGAGTGGCCATCGCGCTGGGAAGATGAATACGCGGGGAGAGAGAGAGAGAGGGAAAGTGAGAGTCTGTGTGTGGTGGTGGGTGGAGAGGGGGAGAACTGTGTGAGTAGGGCGAGAGGCGGGAGGAGGGATGAAGTTGTGGAGTGTGTATCCCCGATGTACTTACCTCCTTGCCTCACACTAGTCACACTCACAGGTCTTGTTTTTAATATTACTGATCATGACATGATCGAGTGTCGAGTGTGTAGTGAGAGTTTGCTGCGTGCGTGTGTGTGACGTAGTGATGAAGTGCGTGTGACGTCATGCTGCTGATGTCGAACACAGCTGGAGCAACTTTTAATTTCAGGTTGTGGAGAACACTGACTTGTATAGTGCCTTTCACATCAGGAGGACGTCACAAGGTGTTGGACTGTTACTGCTTCAGACCCGAGCTGAGGTCAGGGTGGGAGAGGGAATGGGGGATTAGGAGTTGCCAATGGGTCCATCGAAGAGGAGCATCTTGAGGCAAAACTTGAAGGATGCCAGAGAGGAGGTGAGGTGGAGCGATTGCGGGATGGAGTTCCAGAGGTTGGGGGCAGAGTCGTTGAAGGTTCGTCCGCCAATGGTGGGGCGGGTGGTCAGGGGATATGGAGGAGACCAGAGATTGCTGAGTGGAGGGGGCGGGCAGGTTGGTAAGGGGATAGGAGGTCACGGATGTAGGGTGGGGCGAGGTTGTGAAGGGCTTTACATGTAAGGACCAGGATCTTGAATTGGATCCTCTGGATGATGGGGAGTCAATGGAATCAGGTGAGGATGGGGGAGATGGAGTCATGGAGTTTGGAACAGTAGAGGACACAGGCCGCAGAGTTCTGGACTATCTGCAGCCTGTGGAGGGAGGAATTAGGATGGCCAACCAGCAGGGAGTTTGCATAGTCGAGCCAGGATATAATTAAACCATGATGGTTTCAGCGGCTTTCGGGGTGAGGTGGTGATGGAGTCGGCAATGTTGCGGAAATGGGGAAAGGCAGAGTGAGTCATTGCTTGGATGTGGGGGAGGAAAGACAGTTGAGGGTCAAACAAAACACCATTCCTGACTGGCTTGGTGAGGTTGAGCGTGCAACAATGGAGGTTGATGCTGCCGGCTCCTGATACAAAAAGGTGCAAGTCAACCAGTAGGGCCACTGTCTTGTTGACATTCAACTGTAGAAAGTTAGCTCTCATCTAGGACTTGATGTCTGACAGGTAGTCCTGGAGTCGAGTGTAGAGGCAGAGAGATAGAATTGGGTGTCATCTGCATACATGCGGAAGTTAACCCCATGTCTGCAGATGATGTCATCGAGTGGGAGTATATAGATTTTGAAAAGCAAGGGGCCAAGGACAGAGCCCTGGGGAACACCACAGATGATGTTCGCGGGCCGGAAGAGAAATGCGCTTTGTAAGTGTAATAATCAAAATATAATAATCTTTTCATTTTATGTAGCATTTTTCATATCTTCCAGACATGTCACAGCGCTTCACAGAATATACTGTAAAGTGAACTGACTGTATATTTGTGGGCAAAACAAATACTGTACCAACAAATAATTTTTACATTTTAGTATTGTATCGAATGCGTCTCTGAGACAACATTCTACATTAAGGGTGCTATATAAATGCACGTTGTTTTGTGGTGTAAGGAAAACACCGGGGAATCGAACCAGGATCCTCTCACCACTACGCTGCAGGGCTGTACTGTTTTGAAATTGTCTAACCGAGTCGAAGATTTAAAAAAATTATAACTGAGTGTTGAAAACAGAGAAGAATTGATCACAATCATTGATCTTCAAGACTTGCATATATGAGTGATATTGATGAGATGGATGTCTTACAAGTCAGTAACATAACTGCAACATCCTCATGAACATAGAGAAGTGAAATCTACAATACATAATTATCTGTTTCAGATAATTACAACACATAATTATCATATCAAATCTGCTCTACAACATAGCTTCTTTATAAATTTTTAAATCCTTGCATTTGATATAGCAAATGTATCGGGAGGACGCATGAATTGCTTCACTATAGAGTATAGTGACTGTGTACTTTTGTAGACAAACACAATAGTGGACACGTGGCACATTTCAAATGTGAATTACAAAGCCAATGGAACCAATATCCACCTTAAAAGGCATTCACATTTCATAACCTAATCTTGAAACTCCAACAATGTCCCTTTGTCTTGTCATCTGGGCACATTGTTTATTGCCGTTGGCAGACTATAAATTACTGACATTACCTTCCACCATGACACACTTAGGTTTAGTTAAATACTGTGCTACAGGGGTGTAAATATTGCTTGTTCATTGGCCTGCCTTAAGCATTGTCCTTCGGATGAGACAATAAACCATGCCCTTCCATCCCTGTTTAGGCAGATGTTAAAAGTCCCAAACCACTGCCCGGAAATAAAAGTAAGATCCTTCTGGTGTCCTGGCCAGAAAATAATCAATGACAACAAATGTAATTTGTCTGGCACATTAGGAAGATGTCCCAAAGTACTGGACAATCAGGGTTTTGGACTCAAACTGTGGTTTGGGATTGGTGGGTGACGGGAGGTGGAGGGCAGGATGGGTATGAATAGGAGGGTGATTGAAGGCGAGGGTCAAAGAGGAGGGTCTTGAGACATGCCTACAAAGAGGCAAGCGATGGAACGAGGTGAAGGGCCTGTGGGATGGAGTTCCAATTCAGTTCACGACTGTCTGTGGGGCATTACTGTGCACAAATTGGCTGCTTACAAACGCACAGCTGCCGCACTTAACAGTAAAAATCCTGCGAAGCCTTTTTAAGGCATTTTGATGGCATGATAAGGTTCTTTTTCACATGCAAAGGATTATTCTTATTGCGGTTTTATAATTAGCTGCAAAGGAAGCTAAAGAGAAAGAAGCCAGGAACAGAAATGTTAGTGTCATCTGTACAGCTAATGGCTCCACTCTCTTGAATGCACATTAGTAGAGGAAAGGAGTTAGATTTGATATTATTTTCCATTACAGATTAGTGGTGTAACAGACATTACATTCCCCCTGTATTTACTTTGTCCTTATTATAATACAATAAAGCACCTTTATTTTTAAACACTGAGTGGACTGAAATCAATTTATTTCACATAACACCATTTATGTTAATAATCCTTGAATTTGTTTTAGAGCCCTTTCACATTATTGAAACATCTCAAAGCACTTCACAGAATATATTGTAAAGTGAATTGATTGGTGAGTATTTTTGGTGGGTGATACATGGCAGCCTTTCCACACAGCATGTCTTACAAACAGCCATTTAGTGAGTGACCGATTTTACTTTGAGGGTTTGTTGGCCAGGACACCGGGAGAAACTCTTCTCTTTTTGAATAGTGCCTTGGGATCTTTAACATCCACCTGAGCAGGCAGTCGTGTTCCCCACCTTCTCTGCTCCATCATTGGCGATCGGATTTTCAGCCTTTCAGCTGTCACACTCTGGAACTTCTTGCCGGAGCCCCTCCGCCTCACTCTCTTGCTTGCCTCTTCAAGGTCCTTCCTTAACCTAGTGGAGTCCTGTAGCTAAGTGGTTAGGGCACTTGCCTGGCAAGCGAGAGACCTGGATTTGATTCATGGCAAGGCAAGTTTCCTTATGGCTGATAATAAGCCCTTCAGAGAAAATATATATATATTGGTCACTTCAATCCACGACTATTTGTGGGACACTGCTGTGCATAACTGTCTGCCACATTTCGCCCTTAAATACACAGTCAATTCACTTTATAGTATATTCTGTGAAATGTTTTGTGACATATAAAAGACGTGAAAATTGCAATATCAAATGCAAGGATTATTATTATGATTATGATGATTATTATTATTGTTAATATTATTAACGACTGTGCCTTCAATCATCTTCTCTCCTCCACCCCACTTGCCCTCCACCCTTCTGTGATCCCAACCCCCAGTTTGGGTGCAACCCCCTCATTATCCATCGCCTTGGGATACTGTCCCGTTATGAAAGGCGCTACATAAATGCCACTTGTTGTTGTTGTTATTGTTGTTTTTGATGAGTGGAGTGGGATCTTTAACTTCCTCCAGGACAGGCAGGTGAGACCTTAAGTCAACAAAAACAGCTTGCATCTACATACATCTAATCCAACATCTCTGACAATGCAGTATCCCTCTTGAACCCACAACGTTCTGACTCAGAGGTGAGAGCGCGACTGACTGAGCCAGACTGACACATTGTGTGGGTGGACAGATTTGATGGGAAAACATTTTTGTAGACTCATTAACTGCTCACCTATGTCCAGGGACAACCACCTCTTTCTTGCTTATCTCACTGGGAAACCATTATCTCCGTGCCTGTCCGCGTGGGTGGGCTGACAATCTATTTGTTCTCAAAAGGGTCGCTCGCTTACTTGATCTTACCCTGTAAACACTGCACTTTGTGAGCACATTTCAGGGGAAATATTTCTTCATCTAGAGGTACAGATCAAACCAGGAAATGTTTGAAGCAAAGACCCCCTGGATACGTTATTTGTTTTTCATAACCAGCATTTAAAACAAATTGGCGGCCTAGAGATTTATACCTTGCTCTTGCAAAATTAAACCAACCCAAAATGGTAATTCTTATGCAAATGAAACCAGGTTAAATTGTGATTAAGGGATTTATATCTGTGCCTGTCCATAAAGACTCATCCACTCCCTCCGCTCAGAAAGCTCCACTCTGTTCCAAATTCCCTGTATAGCCTGCCCCATCATTAACGGTCTGGCCTTCACCTCTCTGCCCCACTCTTTGAAACTCCATCCCACAGTCTCTTTGGTTCGCTTCCTCGCTTGATTCCTTGAAGACCGTCCTCTTCAACTGCACCTTCGGTCAAATTCCTCCCCCTACTCGCCTCCCCAACTGATCCACAATCCCTAACTGTCCAGCACCTTGAGATGTACACCTGATGTGAAAAGTGCTATACAAAGTAATTTGTTATTGTTGTGGTAAAGTCAAGAAATTTTTTTTCAAAACATTTTGTGATTTTAATTAAAAGACGTCCTTTAGTTTGGTGATAAAGAGGTGTCAGTTGGCTGACAACTGGCTCAGTTGGTACTACTGTCGCTTGACCCATGTTGGGACTTGGAGCTCACATAGTGCGGACTGACACTCCAGTGCGGTACTGGGGACTGCTACATTGTCGTTGGTACTGTTCTCCAGATGTGTCGTTAAACCAAGTTCCCATCTGTGTCTCAACGTGAAAGATAACATTGTTCTATTTGAAAAGAGAAGTGATTAGTGCCCAATGCCCTGGCCAACAATCTCTCAAACAAAATTCAATAATTTCCATGCTGTTTGCAACACATTGCAGTGTGAAAAATTTGCTGCCTCATTTGCCGACAAAAGACACAATCACTACACTTTTCAGTATATCCTATGAAGCGTTCTGAGACAACTCAACACTGTGACAGGCGCTATATCAACTACAAGCATTATTGTTATTATAATTCCTTAAATGCCTCTTAAAATCTACAGGCTTCTAAAAACCCAATTTTTTATTTCTTTGTTATTGCTTCAAATTTGGCATTATTCTGCATAATGAACCTCAGTCCTTCACCTAGATATACTTCAATAAAAATATACCTAATTGCGCACTTCTATTTATTTCAATTCCATCCATTAATTCTGCTTTGTGGCTGCTGCTTTTTCACATTAAACACATGGACACTCCATTTTACAGTAAAAAAAACATAATAATAAACGTTGCATTTGATGTAGCACCTTCTCACGTCATCAAGATGTCTTAAAGCGGTTCACAAGATTTTACTGTGAAATATAGTGACCGTGTCTGTGGGCAAAAGTGGCAGGCAACATGTACAACAACAACAACAACAACAAAATGACATGTCGGGAGGACGTCCCAAGACACTGAAACACAGCATAACTTGTACACAGCATAATCAATTTTATTCTGGGGATTGTTGGTCAGAGCACCAAGAGAATCTCCCTTCTCCTTTCAAGAAGTGCCATGGGATCTTTAATGCCCATCTAATAATAATATTATTGCATTTGATATAGCACTTTTTATGTCTTCTAGACGTCTCAAAGCGCTTCACAGGATACACTGTAAAATGAATTCACTATATGTTTGTGGGCGAAACACGGCAGCCAATTGTGCACAGCAGTGTCACACAAACAATTGTGGATTGACTGGCCAAATCATTATTGAGTTTTTTTTGTGCTGTTTTTCTTGAGGTATTATTATCAGATGTGTGGATTAAGGAAACTTGCCCAAGTTTTCACACTGCCAGGAATTGAACCCCGGTCTCTTGTTCTAGAGGCACTGAGCTACAGGACTCCAGGACTAAATAGGCAGATGGGATTTCAGTTTAACATCTCAAGGAGGGCATCTCCAACAATGCAGCACTCCCCCAGCACTGTAACAGTGTCATCATAGATTGTGAGCTCAATGTGGGGGCTTGAACCCACAACCTTCTGACTCAAAAGTGAGAATGCCAGCTATGAGCCAGGTTGAACTGTAAAAGCTTGTGTATCCAGTGAAGTGGTTTGACATTTTTCTTGGTGAAAGGCACTGCATCAAACATAATTCTTCTTATTACAGTAATTACTATTGTTATTTTGGCCGACAAAGAGCTTTGAAATGCCCTCGCGACATGAAAGGTACTGTACCAAATGTAAGGATTATTATAACAATCCCCCATATAAAAATTGGTTGTTCACATCATGGCTGTTTGTGGGACAAGTACAAGTGCACCAATCAGCTGCCGAATCCAAACACAAAGCATACAGTACTACACTTTACAGTAAATCTTGTGAAGCACTTTGAGAAAGCTTCCCAACATGAAGGAGCTGCACTAAATGTAAGGATTATTTTTATAACTTTTATTCACTGTAGCTCTTTGACTTTGAGGCTTTGTGGCCTGGTTAACAAGCACAAATGAGGTGACAATCACTTAGTGGACGGATCAACCATATCTACATATGGCTATGTTATGAAATATTAAGATAGCTCCTTTCACATCGGAAGAACATCTGGAGGAATTGAAAGTGTAGTGACTATGTATTTGCAAACAGCTCATTTGTACTCAACAACATCTATAAACAGCGATGAAATAAGTGACCAATTTTATTTCCGGGGGATTATTGGCCAGGACACCAAATAGAATAGTGATGTTGGATCTTTAACATCCATTAGACTGGCACAGATGGGGCCACAGTTTAAAGTCTCATCCAGTGAAGCGTGCCTCCAAATGTGGCACTGCATTTGAGTGCCAGCCAGAATCTTCAGTTCAAATCCCAATGTCACAACCTGCTGACTCAATGATAAGAGTACTACTGCAAAACAAAACAATAATAGTTTGGTCACTTCAATCCACGACTGTTTGTGGGACCCCGCTGTGCGCAATTGACTGCTCCATTTCACCCACAAATATACAGTCAATTCCCTTTACAGTATATTCTGTGAATCCCTTTGAGATGTCTAGAAGGCATGAAAAGCTCTATACCAAATGGAAGGAGTATTATTATTACTATTATAACTGACTGATTTTTGCTCTGTATGTGATTATCCGTATCGGGATCTAATTTTGTCCAGTGCTAAATGCACTGCTAACCGTACAGTGAAATGTACAATGTCATTTCAGATTTGATTTGATTAGAATGTATCTCGAAAGTGATCTGAACTGTTCTGTTATCAGTGAGCAGCACAATGTTCAGTCAGCAATGTGAGGGCTCCAGTGTATTTGAGCTGCTGTCCTACATTGCCACCATGAAATACAATACAAAATTACATAGAGAGAGTTATGTTCAACAACAACAACAGCAATAAAATTATACTTGTATAGTTATTCAGTTATTTTTCTTTTCATTTCCATTTTAGCTTTTTTGATGGTTCAGCAGAAAGATTTCACCTCCACTATCTATTCCCTGCCTCCTCCAGGTGGGAGTCCTGTAGTTCATGCTTGGAGCACTCACCTCACAAGCAAGAGATCTGGGCTTGATTCCCGGCACGGCAAAATCATGGGCAGGTTTCCTTACTCCACTTGCCTAATAACAATTCCCCCCAAAAATTCAATAATAATTTGGTCACTCAATCCACGACTGTTTGTGGGACACTGCTGTGCACAATTGGCTGCCGCGTTTCGCCCACAAATATACAGTCAATTCACTTTACAGTAAATTCTGTGAAGCATCTAGAAGACGTGAAAAGCGCTATATCAAACACAAGGATTATTATTATAGCGCCTTTCACGTCAGGGGGACGTCCCAAATCGCTGAAACATCAAGTCTCAGAGTTGAGTATTGGTCAAAGACAAGATGCCAGCTTATGAGGCAGGGTTAAAATCTTGTTCATCTTCTTGCATTTGGCTCGGTTTTTGAAACTTTCTTTCGCATCAATGTTTACAGTTGGTGTCCTGGCGTAGAGTACTATCTGGCCAAAGGTCTGTACCCCTGATTCTGGTACTCACTCACCATCAAACAATTTTCACATGTTGTTGCAATTACACAGAATTGCAGCTCCAGGTTGTCATCCTTGACTATATATCTGGTTGTCTTATCAACATGGTACATGCACTCCTTGTGAAGACAGGTAATGGCCTGTGAAACTCTGATGGTTGCCGTTAAAAGCATCTTCAGATCTTCCATTTTGGTTAATTTGAAGAAGATGTTGTTGATCATGCAGCGCACTCTAACGGTTTGGGCTCGTGAGTTGTCAGTCACTTAGGGAATCGGGGGTGGGTGGTGAGGGGAAAGATGAATGGCAGCCCCAGTCAAAGAGGCAGCACTTGAGACAGACCAAGAACAAGTAAAGGGGAATAACAGGGTGTTGTCCTGAATGTCTGAGAAGAGCATTTTCTATTCCAAGAAATCTTGGAGGCCAAGGAAAACCCCAGGCTCTTCTTCTCCATCACTAACCGGCTCCTCCGCCTACCCGTTCACGTCTCACCCATCCTCACATCCGATGCCTTTGTGTTATCAAATGACTGCCCCCTCTCCAACCTCCCTTTCCTCTCCAAGGTCCTGGAATGAGTTGTTGCTTCCGAAATTCGCGCCTTCCTCTCCTGCCATTCCCTTCACAAACCCCTCCAATTGGGATTCTGTGCTGTGCGTAGCACAGAAACAGCTCTAATCAAAATGACATATGACATTCTATCCACTGGCAACCAGGGCTCCTCGTCCTCCTTGAGCCTATGACACCATTCAACCACTCCATCCTCATCTACCACCTCTCTTACCTGAATTTTCATGGTTCTATCCTTTGTGGTTCAGTTTGTACCTCTCACACCGCTCCCATTTCATCTCTTGTGTGGTGTTCCTCAGGGCTCTGTCCTTAGTCCCCTCCTCTTCAATATCTACATGCTCCCTTTTGGTGACATCATCCGCAGACATGGGGTCAACTTCCACATGTGCACGGATGACACCCAATTGTATCACCACAATGACACACCCACATCAAACTTCGCTCCCCCATTACCCCAGTCCTTGCCAGACGTCACTGGCTCCCTATCCCAGAGAGGATCGATTTCAAGATCCTCACCCTTGTTTTCAAATCCCTCCAGTCCTCTGCATCCCACGACCTCTCTGACCTCCTCTCTCCTCAAACCAGCACCCATTTCCTTCACTCCACCAGGTCTGGCCACCTCCATGTCCCCCGAATCCTCCGCTCTACCCTCAGTGGCCGTGCCTTCAGCCACTACGCCCCAAGGCTCTGGAACTCCCTTCCTCGCCTCGCCCCCTCTCTTCCCAGTTTCAGGTCTCAGCTAAAAACCTTTCTCTTCGACTGCGTCTTTTTGTCACCTTTCTACCTCTGCCCCTGGCTCGGTCCCAGAATCCGTTATTGTGAAGCGCTCTGAGATGCTGTCCGGGGTGGAGGGCGCTATATTAATCGAAATTGTTGTTGTATCTCTCTGCCGCTAACCTTGACTTTAGAACCACTGCTGTCTTGACCACCATTGGTGGGCAGGCCTTCAGCCACTCTGTCCCCATCCTCTGGAACTCAGTCCTGCAGTTCCACTACCTTGCCCCATCCCTTGCCTCCTTCAAGACCCACTTCAATGCCCTCCTCTTTGACCGTACTTTCAATCAACTTCCTTCCTCCCCTGCCATCCACCCTCCCAGTCCCTCCCCCCAGCTACTGTCTGTCCAATGCTTTGGGACATCATAACAATGTGAAAGGCACCATACAAATGTAATTTTGTGGTTGTTATTGTTGTTGTTGTTGAAGTGACATTTGCAGAGAATAAAACTGGAGATTGATAGCCTTTGTACCAAACAATATCCCAGGGGGTAACAGCTGTCAATCACTCCCCCTCACTATAGTGATGAGATCACAAAATCCCGCAAGCAATTTATCAGTCAGCTGTGAGAATCCATTTACAGTGAAGCAATCAATGACAAAACAATTTACATAGCAGCAATACTGCATTAAACAGCAATGCATATTTAACTGGGAATATTGACAGAATTCTGATGTCTATATGCAGTTGTCCAGTCACTGAGCAATTCTGCCACATTCATTTGCCTGCAAACAAACACTCACTGCACTTTGCGATGTATCCTGTGAAGCACTTTGTGAAGCCCTCCACATCAAATGAAAGGAATGTGGAGTCTCGTAGCTCAGTGGTTAGAACACTTGCCTTACAAGCGTGAGACCTGGGTTCAAATCCAGGCAGGTCAGGGCAAAACCTTGGGCAAGTTTCCTTACTGCACACACCTAATAATAATCCGTCCCAAAAAACCACAATAATAAAATTGGTAATTTCAATCCATGACCTGTTTGTGGGACACTGCTGTGCACAATTAGCTGCTGCGTTTCGCCCACAAATATACAGTCAATTCACTTTACAGTATACTCTGTGAAGCGCTTTGAGATGTCTAGAAGATGTGAAAAAGCGCTACATCAAAATGCAAGGATTATTTATATTATTATTACTGATCAAACCCACCTTTTCACCTAGAACAACAAATGCTTTCATCGATATAGTCCTTCATGGCAGGAGGATGTCTCATCAAAGTTTACAGCACTAAAGGAGGTCGTTTGGCCAATCCAGTCTATCTCTCAGAGCAAACTGTCCATTCAAGGTCAGGCAGCATCTTTGGAGAAAGGAAAGGGAGTCAACGTTTTGGGTCCACGACCCTTCGGCAGAGTTCTAACTGCTTTTTGTCCATTCAATCCCACTGTCCTGCCCTACCCTATCCTTGCACCCCTTCAAGTTTCCATCTGTATCATACCCTACTTCCCTCTTGAAACCACAATGGACTCTGCCTTCACTACTTTACTTGGCAGGGTATTCCACGCCCCAATAATTCTGAGTGAACATTCAAAACGTTATCCTTTATCATTATCTCCAAGTGTTTCTGGGAGGTTGGGGTCATGTGTTGTAAAAAGTTTGGATTGAAGACGTTTCATTTTTGAAGCACCCATAATGAATCAAACCACTACTCATATCATCAAGACATCTCAATGCACTAACAGAATTTAATATATAGTGTAATAATTACAAATACTGTACTAAGTGTAGGTGCAGTAACTGTGTATTTTGACAGCAAACCAGCAGTCAATTTTGTGCACAGCAAAAAAGGGAGTTTTATCAATAATAATAATAATCCTTGAACTTGATTTAGCGCCTTGCCACATCTTTTAGATGTCTCAAAGCACTTCACAGAATATACAGAAAAGCAAATTTTACTGCAAGTTGTAGTAATTGTGTCTTTTGTGGACAAATGCAGCAGCCAATTTGGGTATGGCGAAGCCCCACAAACAGCCTTGATGTGAATGAACGATTTTATCGAGGGGATTGTTGGCCAGAACATCAAGAGAAACTCCTTGTGTTTCCAAGCAGTGCCATGGGATCTTTAACGACCACTTGATTTAATATCTCATCCAAAGGACAGCACCTCCAACAATGCAGGTTGCATGTGGATATTTAGATAATAATAATCCTTGCATTCTGAGATATGATAAATACATCTGATGGAGATGACCTCCACTCCAGTACCACTCCAGAATCGCAGGACCATTCGTAATAGCAAACCACCTTGAGCCTCTGCATCAAATGTTTTTTTTATGCAAATATGTTTACGAACTGTGTCACCGTGCAGTGAGATTGCCTGGCAACACAGACCTGCAAGGAGATGGCAGCTGTGCCCCAGAACACCAAGCTGGCACTTGTCCATCAGCACTGAGCTTTGCACTTCAACTAGAGTCCTGTAGTGTATTGGTTAGAAAACTCCCCTCGCAAGCAAGAAGAAAACCCAAGTTTGATTCTCTGCCAGGGTGAAACGTTAAGCAAGTTTCCACACAGTTTACTTAGTGGTAAGTAGGAATACAGTTGTTAGGCGATCGGCAGACCTATTCCGAGAGTAATAATCCCTTAAAAAATAAATACAGTTAGGTCGCTTCATTCTTTGCAACACTTTGAGGCATCTCAAAGACGTGATAAAGTGCTATATTAAATGCACATTCACATCAGGAGGATGTCTCAAAGTTCTTCACCCACAAAATACACTCCACATTACATTATATCTTGTGAAGAGTTTGAGATATCTTAACAACATGATAAGGTGCTATATATAAAGTGCAAGGATTATGACTATGGTTGTGATTATTGTGATTATTATTATTATTTGCCAGGAAGAATAGTTGAGGCCAGGATACTGGGACTCATTTAAAAAGCAGCTTGATGCTGTGATGGGAGGACACACACAGCCTGACTCTGAGCTGAGGTGGGGTAGGGGTGGGTGGAGGTGACCGTTAGCACAGTCGAACAGGAAGGTTTTAAGGCAGGGTGTAAGAAAGGGGAGAGGCAAGGCAGAGGGATTAAGGGAATGCGTTGCAAAGTTTTGGGGCGGAGTGGCTGAAAGTGCAAAACTCCAATGGTGGAGCATAGGGTGTGAGGGACAAGCAGGAGGCTGGAGTCAGTCAAATGGAATTGCCGGGTGGGAGATTGTCAAATGAGGAGGTTGGAGAGGTAGGGAGGTCCTAGGGAGTAAATTAATTTACACACGAGTGTGAGGATCTTGAAGTCGATCTATTCGGTGATGGAGTGGTCAACTGTGCCAGAAAATCCAGGAGTACAAGGAGGCAGAGGGAGCTCTGGTTGCAGATAGAGAGGACGTTGTTTGTGACTTTGAAGAGCGCTGTCTCTGTGCTCTGGGCAGTCAGGGTGTAAACTAGACTGAAGGGGTACGAGGAGGGAGTGGAGGGAGAGGTGTAACCTGCAACAAAGGGTTCCAGGGCTTTGGCAAGGAGGGTAGGTTAGCAATTATATGGTAGTGATAGACATTAGAGGGATCGAGGGTTGTTGAGGAGGGGTGTGATAACCGCGGTTTTCAACAACAACTTCGATTTATATAGTGCCCTCCACACCGGGCAGCATCTCGGAGCGCTTCACAATAATGGATCCCGGGGCCAAGCGAGGGACAGGGGAAAAAGGTGACTGAAGGCGTAGTCGAAAAGAAAGGTCTTCAGCTGAGACCTGAAACTAGGAAGAGATGAAGCGAGACAAAGGAGCACGAGAACAGAGCCTGAGGAGAGAGACTGGTTAACCGTGTCAGCCAGGAGTGGGGAGAGGAGGGAGAGTTCAGAGACCAGCATCTGGGTGGGGAGGGGGTCGAGGCAGCAGGTAATGAATAAACTTCATGGGTGACTGTAGTTGAGAGGGAGGAGGGAGAAATGGTGGGAAAGAAATATAAGGAGGGAGGAATGGGAGAAGGTGGTGTGGATGGTATGGGTGGGGTGGAAGGGGACATGGGGTGGGGGGAGAGGGGTGATGCAGCCAAGTGGATGTTTTTAATGTTTGAGGTGAAGAAGTCTAGGATCTCTTTGCACTTGCGATTTGATGTGAGGATAGAGGAAGCTTGAGGGGTGCTCAGACGGTAGACAACAGTGTCCTTGGCCTCCAGGAGTAAAAGTGAGTTTGGACCCATAAAAGACCACAGGATTAGTGAAAGGATTAAAAGAAATACAGATCAGGCATTATAAAATTAGATGGCAGAACAGGCCTGAAGGGCTGAGTGGCCCTGTTCCTATGTTCCTAAACATACACACATACCATATACACACACACACCACATACACATGCACACAAACACATACCCTACACACGTCCCTAAAAACATACACATACACCTTTAAACTTGGGGATTGTCGGCCAGATGTCAAGAGGAAGGTTCTGGAAGGATGAGATCTGAAGCAACAATTGGCCTTCTTCATCCGAACCAACCCTGTAATCTTGTGAAAGCCTTACCCGTTAAGTCGTGAAATGTGATTCATCCCAAATTGGAAACTGAACAATCTTTGATCCCTGGGCTGAATCGTGCTGTACGAACAGATCCCAGCCAGCGGTGATCAGGACGTTATTAATTAACCTGAGCAAACTTCAGCAAGGGAAGGTCAGGCAGCATTCCTACTGCTGAATGGTAGCCAGTCAGCCCTGCTCTATTTGTACGGCTGTCAGCTTGCGCGCATGTGTGTATGTGTGAGTGTGTGCAAACTAATAATAATAATAATTCTTGCATTTAATATCTCAGCTTATCACACCATTTGAGATGTCTCAAAGCATTTCATAACAACAACAACTTGTATTTATACAGTGCCCTCCACTCCGGACGGCGTCTCAGAGCTCTTCACAAAGCGGAGCACGGAGCCGAGCCTGGGCAAGGGGGACAAAGGTGATCGAAAAGAAAAGTCCTCAGGCATGACCTGAAAATAGGAAATGAGGGGGCGAGGAGAAAGAAATGAGGAAATGAGTTGCAGAGCCTCGGGGTTTAGTGGCTGAAGGCCCAGCCGCCGACAGTGGAACAATATATATACAACTGTATATATTGTGGGCAAAACATGGCAGACAATTGCACACAGTAGTGTCCCACAAACAGTTGCGTAATGAATTACCAAATTCTTATTATACAGTATATATATATAAAATTATATATGTATTTTGTGTGATGATTGATGAATGTGCACAGAGGGAATTTATGTGTGTGCCTTTGGTGATGTGTCTGTATACAACAACAACTTCGATTTAAATAGGGCCCTCCATGCCGGACAGTGTCTCAGCGCACTTATAGGGAGATGTGTGTATGCGTGTGTGTGTGTGTGTGTGTGTGTGTGTGTGTTCAGGGTGAATGTGTACGTGTTTAGGGTGAGTATGTTTACAGTTATGCTTCTGTTAGGTCAATTATATCCATTTTATTGTAGCACATTCTACCTTCAAGCTTCAGTGCCTCATTGCTCAAGATCCTTACATGACTGTAGCAACATTTTGGCTTATCAATATTAGAACAATCCATGCAACAAGGTAGCAGCTTATTGATTTTTATCTCCTGATTTCTTACCAGTTCACCTCCTTCCCCCATTGTATAATTTCTTCCCTATCAATCTCTATTTAAATCCATCCCTTCCCAGTCTGCTTTAAACATGATCACAACAAACAAGTTTTGCTCAATTAGGAGCCTCGATCGTTAACAGTGCAACATAATGCAAGGCAATTTACATTACATTATTCTTACAAGCGTGAGACCTTGTATTCGAATCCAGGCAGGTCAGGGCGAAACCTTGGGCAAGTTTCCTTACTCCACATGCCTAATAATAATCCATAAAAAAAAACACAATAATAAAAATTGGTCATTCCAATCCACGACTGTTCGTGGGACACTACTGTGTGCAAATGGCTGCCGCGTTTCACCCACAAATATACAGTTAATTCACTTTACGATACATTCTGTGAAGAGCTTTGAGACATCAATAAGATGTGAAAAACGTTACTGTATATCAAATGCAAGGATTATTATTATTATTTGTGTTATACAGCGCCAGTCACTTCAGGGGAACTTCTCAAAGCGTTTCACAGGATGAACAGCAAAGTGTAACGTGTATATGGTGTATTTTGAAATTGAGTGCGCCAGCCAATTTTGGCCAGAGCAATGCCCCACAAACAACCATGTGGTGAATGAGACATTTTACTTGGTAGGAAGGTTGGCCAGGACAACAACAACAACAACTTGCACTTATGTAACGCCATCGACGCAAGGTAACATCTCAGAGCGCTTACCATTGGCGGAGCCTGACTCCGAGCCAGCGGGAGGTGAGCTGGAGAGAGGACGAGAATGTAAGCACAGTCGCAAAGGAAGATTTTAAGGTGGGACTTTGAACAGGGAGAGAGGGAGGGTAAGGCGGAGGGATTGAGGGACAATGTTCCAGAGATTTGTGGCATACCGGCTGAAAGCATGTCCTCCGATGGTGGGGTGGAGGGTGCGAGGGACAGTGCCAGGACACCAAGAGAAACTCTTTTCTCTTTCATACATAGCATCACGAGATCTTCAGCGTTTGCCTGGACAGGAGGGTTTAATGTGTCGTGCAAATCACGCAATGTTTCCATTAGCTGTGAGCAGATACATATCCGCTCACTCATGGTACCTTTGCAATATCTTCAAAAACGGCAAGCCTTTTCCATGTAATCTTCAAGATGGCTTCACCTGCCCACCAGCCATTAGAAGCCGGGTGCCTCATTGCCAAGGACACACTGCTAGCTGTTTCAAGGTGCTGAAAGCAGGTCAAAACCATAAGCTGAGTAGCACAAAGATGCTTTTGTGCTCTTCCTAGGCACCACACCACACAGCACACCGCAACACAACACTGGCAAACAAACATGTAGCTGAATCCAATACAGTAAAGAGTAAGAGGAAGTTGTTATTGTATCCTAAAACTTGGAACAAAAAGACTTGGCAAAAAGTCAGTCATTTGGTTTTCCCCCCGTCCCACCCCCTCCGCCCCCTTCCTCATGTTGTGTTGCTCAGACATGATTGTACAACATCTCTCAGAGAAAAGAAAAACCCTCCCACAACCCCACCGTGCCCCCCACACCCACCCACGCACCCAAACAAGCAGCTGTATCTAAAACAAAGCAACAAGACTCAATACAGCAAAGAAATAGAAAATAAAGGACAAAATTGGTCAGTGCAGCAGATCCCTGTAATCTCCATGCTGATCTGAGATCTATAATTATTATCATGATAATAATAATTCTTGCATTTGCTATAGCACCCTAATGATAGTATATTCGACAGAATATACTGTAAAGTGAATTGACTGTTAATTTTGTGGGCGAAACACAGTAGCCAATTGCACCCTGCAGTGTCCCACAAACAGCCAATAATTGAGTGGCCAAATTATTGTCACTTTAAGAGAACTTTGAAGGGATTATTACCCCCGGAAAAGTGACCCAACTAACAACCAAATTTCATTTTGCTGCTAGACAAATAGGGCCGTGCGGAGCAAGACAACTTGCTAACATATCGCCCTGCTCGACAATCAAACCTAGGTCCTCTCACTTGCGAGGTGAGTGAGCTCATCGCTATGCCGCAGGACTCTGCAAATTGAGTGAACACTTTTTTAATTAGGATTAAACCCCTCCCAAAAAATAAAGATACACAAGTAGGAAGCTCTCTAATGAGTGAAATTAGTGAAATTGGAGTCAAATATGCCATGAAGTCACTTGTTGTTGGTTGACAGATGGAAGGGGACTGGGGAGGAAGTGGAGTGGGAGGGGGAAGGGGAATAAGTCCCTTGATCTGAAACCAAACGTTGTTTTCTCTGACACAGTGGAAGTGCGGTTGATTTATAGACCTCATTACACAGGGGGAGCAAGCCTGAGGAGTGAGTTACACTGATGTTCCTAGAGTTCACATGAAAATGACATTGAAGCGAGGGATGGCAGGGATGAGAGCTAGCTAAATGAATGCTTTTATGCATTGAGGTTGATGCATCAGTTCAGCTCAGACAAATTCCCAGCCCCTTTGAGAAACCAGAAGCTGTTGCTCTGTTTTTTTTCTGTGTGTGTGTGTATGTGTGTGTGTGTGTGTGTATCGGACTAAATTCAAAATGATCAAACATTGAAGCCGAGTAGAGTGATGTGCAGTATTTTAATGACCATCTGAACTACACCAAAAAAAGAGATTATTATTTACAATAATAATTATGATTGTAGAGTCCAGTAGCTCATTTTAGAGCACTCGCCTTTCAAGCGAGAGATGCAGGTTCAATTACAATCATACAGCAGTGTCCCACAAACAGTTGTGGATTGAAATGACTAATTTATTATAGGCTTTTTTGGATGGATTATTATTAGGAATGTGGAGTAAAGAAACTTTCCCAAGGTCTCGCCCTGACATGCCTGGATTCAAAACAAAGCAATTCTGTCAATATTGATTCCGTGATATTTCTCAGAGGGCAACACAAGGTAATCTCTTAACATGGCTGCCGACATTGAAGCCACAATGTTGTGCTCCCTTTGCTTTCTTCTCAACTCATCTGTGCTATCAGTCCGTCCAATTCAGGCCAAGACTTAAACCGAGCATTTAAGATGAGTGATGAGAGTCACTGCAGCCCAAAAGTGGAGAGATAGTTGTGTCCTGTAACTCAGTAGTTAGAGCACATGCCTCTCAAATGGGAGATCTCGGTTCGATTCCCAGCAGGGCGAAACCTTGGGCAAGTTTCCTTACTCCACACACTTGATAATAATCCCTCAAGAAAAAATACAATAAATTGGTCACTTCAATCTACATATATTTGTGAGACGCTGCTGTGCGCAATTGGCTGCCGCGTTTTACCCACAAATATACAGTCCATTCACTTTATGGTATATTATGTGAAACACTTTGAATCATCTAGCAGATGTGAAAAGCGGTATGTCAAATGCAAGGATTATTAGTATTATTAAAGACGTAGGTATGATTTATGATAGACATAGTTCTAGGTACTTTGTCAAATGCAAGGATTTAACATAGTCAGGAGTTTTAATATCATGAGTTGGCAATACATTATTTGGCTTGGGTGAGTGAGTGAGTGAGTGAGTGAATGGGTGGGTGGGTGGGTGGGTTGGGTGAGTGAGCAAGTGGGTGAGTGAAAGGGTGAGTGAGTATGTGAGTGTGTGTATGTGAGAGTGAGTGAGTCAGTGAGTCAGTGAGTCAGTGACTGAGTGAGCAAGTGAACGGGTGAACGAGTGAATGGGTGAGCGAGCGAGTAGGAGGGAGTACTGGGAACAGAGAGATACAGAAGAAAGGATTTATGAAAGAACATTCTTGTGTGCGTGGTTTGACCTTGCTCAGTGTAATAATCACTGTTGAAATTACGTGCTAATTAATCCCAAATTGGTCACTTTCCATTTGGGGAAGAGACATGTCTCTGAGGGGGAGGCAAAAAATATCCAATTTACTATTTATAGCAACAGAGGATTTGTTTTGTTGCAGATGGATTGAAGAATTGAGTATAAACTTTAATCCTTAGGTTAATAGTAGCTGCAGAAAGTCTTTGCTCACTGACTAGTTTGAGATTTCAACCTATACAATTATATATAATAATCCTTGCATTTGATACGGCATCATATCACGTCTCCGAGACGTCTCAAAGCCTTCACAGAATATGCTGTAAAGTGAGTTGACTGTATAGTTTATGGGCCAAATGCGGCAGCCAATTGTGCACAGCAATGTCCGACAAACAATCATGGATTGAGTGACCAAATTGTTATTCTTTTTTTGAGAATAGGGAGTTTCTCCCAATGTCTGGCCAACAAACCCACAGATTGAAATCGTAAAGTGTAGTGACTACAATTTGCAGATGAACACAGCAGTGACTCATACGCAACCAGTAAGGGAGAGAGTAATTTTATCTATGGGGTTGTTGACCAGGGCATTGGGGAGAAACTCCCTTCGCAAATAGTGCCACTGGATCTTTAACATCAATTGGAGAATGCAGATGGACTTTGGCTTAACGTCTAAACCGCAGGATGTCACCCCCGAAAATGCTGTGCTCCCCCCAGCGATGCACTGGAAATGCTTCACCTAGCCTGAATCTGGGTTGTTCACAATAAGTGCACTCCTCACCTTAGGTGTTTCCCATGTGTGCTTCAACCATGGTACAATAATTGTCAAGCCATTTCACAAAGCCAAGGCCACTTGTGGCAGAGGAACTTGGGGAATGTGTCTCTGCCTTATAACTCTCCTTGTTTGACAAATGACATGTGGCAGTCAAGAGAATGCCTTCTGTTGCAGGAGCAACATTAAGAGAATCCAAGACACTGATATTCAGTGGCAGATGCACTCGTGAGACCAATTCCCTGTCGCCTGCTGAGAATGAGATACAGTACGTGGCTTTATGATTCACAAGTACCTATCCGATCTTCAACCTCCCACTCAACCAGCCTATGTACAGCGTGACATCACATCATTGGAACATCTCAAAGCGGTTCCCACGATTTTACTTTTTCTATTTTGTAGGCAAACACAGCAGCCAATTTGCGCACATCAATGTCCCACAAACAGTCATGAAGTGACCAACCAATTTTATTTCTGGAAATTGTGGGCCAGGATGCTGGGAGAAACTCTTTCCCTTAGGATGTCACCTCTGACAACGCAGCCCAATGTCAGCAGATGAGCATCAACCTAGACTGTTCGTTATAAGTCTTGAACCTATTATCTTCTGACTCAGAAGCGAGAATGTTACCGACTGAGCCAAGCTGAACAAGAAAGTGCAGTGGGATATTTGACACCCACCTGAATCTGCTGCTGCAAACAGGCAGACAGAATTGTAGTTCAGGCTCTCATCTAAAGCAATGAATGGCAAACAGTCTGAAAGCAAGTTTGAAATTCACTCAAGCAGAAACTAGGACTTAGAAAGGATGAGTGAGTCAGGAATGGGATATGAAGTCCCAACACTCTTCTCTGGCTGTGAAGCTCACACCCTGCTGCCAATCCTACCACTGGCCATGGTCAATACTTGTGTCAGCATGTAAACAGTGCAACCTCTCTTGAGTCCCGTACCTCAGTGGCTAAAGCACTTGCTGTACAAGCAAGAGATCTGGGTTCGGTTCCCGGGCAGGCGAAATTTATTTCCTTATTCCACAAACTTCTGTAGCTTCTGTAGCTCAGTGGTTAGAGCACTCACCTTATATACATGAGACCTGTGTTCGAATCCAGGCAGATCAGGGTGAAACCATGTGTGAGTTTTCTTACTACACACGCCTAATAATAATCCATCAAAAAAAACAATAATAAAATTGGTCATTTCAATCCACAACTCTTTGTGGGACACTGCTGTGCAAAATTGTCTGCTGTTTTTCACCCACAAATATACAGTTAATTCACTTAACAATACCCTGTGAAGCGCTTTGAGACGTCGCTAAGATGTGGAAAACGCTATATCAAATGCAAGGATGATTATTATTATTATATTTTGTTTAGCAGTAAGTATGAACAAGATTGCTAGTGGATTGGCGGATAGCTATCGGGCGGTACTAATGCCTACAAAAATATATATTTTTAAAATTAAAATAATAATAATAATTTGATCACTCAATCCATGACTGTGTGTAGGACATTGCTGTGAGCAACTGGCTACAGCATTTTGCCCACGAAATATGCAGTCATATTCTGTGAAGTGCTTTGAGACACCCAAAGATATGATGAGGTGTTATATCAAATACAAGGATTATATATTTTTTATTATTATTATCTCATCTTTACCATTAAATCATTCTATGGCCTTGCCATACCTCACCTCCACAACATCCTCATACCCTATTGACTCAACAGGTATTGGCCTGCTTCATGACCCGAGTTCTATCTGCCCCACCATTATTGGGCAAGCTTTCAACCTTTCTGCCCCCATTCTCTCGAACTCCATCCTACAATCCCTTCAAGTCCCTCCCTCCCTCCGTCCCTCCGTCCCTCCGTCCCTCCCTCCCTCCCTCCCTCCCTCCCTCCCTCCCTCCCTCCCTCCCATCTCTCAAGGCACATCTCTAGACATATCACTTTGACTGGACCTTCTGTCATCTTTCGCTTCCTCAGCTCCCACCCCCAGCTCGGGTGCCCAGCCTGTATGATTAAGCACTTTGTGACTTACTTCCGACGTTAAATGCACTGTGTAAAAGTAAATTGTGCCCACCAATCGGATTGTAGTACATCTGTGTCACAGTACATTTAAGACCAAAGAAGCACAACTCAGCGACTCACTTTGTTCTGTGTAAATTATTCAGGTTAATTATTAACACAGGGTTCTACCGATCAATGCTTTTGGTGTATCCCCCATCCCCCCAAGGCTCCTTTGTGGATAATTCCAAATGTCCTCATTCAGAGATTGCAACGCTCAGATATTTACTCCTATCCTATTGTATCAAAGCCGGCTCAGAGGAGATAAGAGAGCAAGAATCCAATGCTGATACTCTGCAAACAGTGATTCAGTCAGTCTCTCAGATCCTATTTGCAGTCTCCCAACACACAGAAGCAGGCAGCGTCCTGACTCACCCAGAAATCAAACAGTGTCTAATAACTTTAATGCCCTTTGGGTCTGTCAAAGACGGAAGAGATGCCGTGTTTGAATCTGTTTGCCACTAGCATTCATGCGTACACTTCTGGCTTAGGGCTGCCCCACATTTTAGTGCACGGTACAGTTAACATTCAAGGCAAGACAATAGCCTGAGAGGCCATTGAAGTCTTTGAGACTCGACAGAAGATTGAGGAGGTTTTTATTTCCCTTTCAGAGTCGAGATTTTCCTTTTGCATATTCAAAACCTTAAAGAGAAACAGAGATAGAGAGAGAGAAAAAAGGCATCTGTGGAGAAATATGTTATGTGCACTTGTCACATTCCACGGCACAAACGCATGCATTCTGGCAGTGACATTAATTCAGTCACAAGCCCTCTCGCCGAGATGGCGAGAGGGCTTGTCTCTGTGGTAACATAACAGACAGACCCTGTGGCCCCTCAGTGAATCAGTGTTTAATCCACGAGCCTTCGTTCTGAGATTAGGAACCACAAATCCTCCAGTGTTAACGCCACGTTGGCCTGATGAGTTCGACCGCAAGACAACAACAACAACAACAAAGTTACACTTGTATATCACCTTTCACTTCAGGAGGACATCCCAAGGCACTGGACAGTCACTGTGTCAGACCCAAACTAGGGGCAAGTGGGTAGAGGGAAGGGAGGGGATTAGGAAGTGCCGATGTGACCATCAAAGAGGAGAGTCTTGAGGCAGGACTTGAAGGAGGCCAGGGAGGGGGCGAGGCGGAGTGACTGCGGGATGGAGTTCCAGAGGTTGGGGGCAGAGTGGCTAAAGGCTCGCAGGCCAAAGACAATGATAACAATAAGAACAACTTGCATTTATTCAGCGCCCCCCCACACACATGGTAGCATCCCACAATGCAACTACACAGTCACTACACTTCACTTCTGAAAGTAAATAGTGTGAAGCACTTGGAGACATCCTCCTTACATGGAAGGCGCTTTACCAAATGCATAGTAGCAATAATAATGATTAGTAATAATAATCCTTACATTTGATGTGGAGTCCTGTAGCTCTATGATTAGAGCACTCACCTCTCAAGTGAGAGACCTGGGATCAAGTCCAGGCAGGGCGAAACCTTGGGCAAGTTTCCTTACTCCACACATGCCTGATAATAATCCCTCAAGAATAAAAACAATAATAAATTGCTCACTTCAACCCACGACTGTTTGTGGGACACCGCTGTGCGCAGTTTGCTGCCACATTTCACCCACAAGTGTACAGTCAATTCACTTTACAGTATATTCTGTGAAGCGCTTAGAGACGTCTATATTAATTGCAAGGATTCTTATTACTATGCAAAGGGGACGTTAGGTGCACTCTTTAAATGCAAGTTGTTGTTGTTGTGTCATCTGAAGGATGGCACTACTGTCAATGTAGCAACACTTATTGGAGTGTCATTGAAAGTGTCCATTGGTTTGACCAGCATCAAAGACTTCACTTGGACAGTCTTTCTTTACATGGGTGTATAGTTTTGTGTAAATGTAAATTTGCTCTGTGTTACGGCTTTGAGATATATCAGAGCGATGTGCGTCAGTGCCTCACATGACCCAGAGAACAGGGCTCACCTCCTCAGCGTGAATCTGGGTTACACTCACAGTGAGAGCAGAAAACTGCTTCAGTTGCATAAAAAAACTATTACTGTATATAACATTAGCATAAAAATCACGGTTAGGATTCTATGCACCATTTCGCAAAGAGACGGTTTTATCTTCAGTGCAAATAATATTTCAGTTGCTGCAACATTTGAAACAACCTGTGATTCAGATGCTCTTAAGGAGATTTTAACAACTCGCGGAGTCTATAAAGATGACGTGTTGCTGTGCAGAAAGAGGACGGAGTTCGTCTCAGTATCCAGGTTGAAAGCCTTGGAATGAAATTCATTTCATGTCCGTTCATGATGAACCTTACCATGCTCAAATATATTGCTGTGTTTATATAATTATCTTCACTTTTGTTACAGTGCCTTGTAACAAATACAAAAATAATGCTGTCGAGAAGTTACAAAGCACTTTATAGGATTTACTATAAAGTCTGCAATGACCATGAATTTTGTAGGCAAACACAGCAGCCAATTTGCGCACACTAATATCCCACAAACAGCTATTAAGGTGAATAGCAGATTTTATCTGGGGTTTGTTGGTCAGGACACTGGAAGAAACATTTTTTTCCACAGGACACTTGCTATATTCTATTTGTTCCCACATTTCTCTCTTATTGCATATGTATCATATTGCTTGTAAGTTGTTACGACAATCTGGCTAAGTTGATGGGACTCTTGCCTGTGCTTTCACAAGAACATGCGATCATAGCCCACATCAGGAATTTGAACTCGCACAGTCTAGGATGCCACAGAAGTGGTGGAAGCGCTGTATTGTTGAAGGTGCCATTAGTTAGTTAGTTAGTTAACATTAGTTAGTTAATATGATTATTATTATTGTTATTGTGGAGTCATGTAGCTCAGTGGTTAGAGGACTCGCCTTACAAGTGAGACACCCGGGTTCAATTCCAGGCAGGGTGAAAGCTTGGGCAAGTTTCCCTACTCCATACACTTGATAATAATCCCTTGAAAAATACAATAATAAATTGGTCATTTCAATCCACGATTGGTTGTGGGACACTGCTGTGCACAATTAGCTGGTGCATTTCACAAACAAATACATAAATTCACTTTGCGGCATATTCTGTGGAGCGTTTTGAGATATCTAGAAGACGCGAAAAGCACTATCATAATAAAAATCCTTGCATTTGATTCTGTTCAATTTTGAGGGGTTATTATTAGGTGTGCGGAGTAAGGAAACTTGCCCAAGGTTTCGCCCTGCCTGGAATTAAAATCACTTTTCTCGCTTGTAAAGCAAGTACTTTAACCATTGAGCCACAGGACTCCATGCCATATCAAATGCAAGGATTATTATTATTAACATTAATGTCTGTGGATGTTAAACTGAGGTCCTGTCGACCTCAGGTGTACATTAAATATCAGGTAGTTCTTTTTGAAAAGAGAAGGGAGTTTCTCCCTTCTGGTGCCCTGGCTAATAATCCCCCAATATACAGTATATACTTTTAAAAATTGGTCGTTTGCTGTTTGTGGGACACCGCTGTGTGCAAATTGGCTGCCATGTTCGCATACAACATAGTGAATCCCATTGAAGCATTCTCCCAACATGGTAAGGTGCTATATAAAATGCAAGAGTTATTATTGTAGGTCCTTTAGTTGTCCCCTTCATCGGTGTGTTATCCAGATGGAAAGGACATTATTGTACTGCCATAGAGTTTGTACCTGTTATTCACACCTATCTGAGAAGTGGCAAACATTGTGAAACAGCAACAAGTAGATGTGTTCCAACAGAGCGCAAAAATGATTAACTTTGTCTCACATTGATCGCACAGGGCAGCACACTCATTTACTCTAGCACCTACCATTTGCACCACCAAATACAATCCATCTCCGTTTGGATTATGTCGAACTTTAAAAATAAATTATTGCTTTAAAGTCATAACCTTCCCCCATAGCTGTGTCAGGTGCCTGAAAGCAAAACAGCTTCATTTACCTCTACACCATTTTTCACTGTGTTTGATCATCTTTCCTTGCTCCACACGCCCAATAATAATCCCTCCAAAAAAAAATAACAAAATTGATCATGTCAATCTACAACTGTTTCTGGGACACTGCTGTGCGTAATTTGCTTGCCGCGTTTCGCCCACATATATAAAGTCAATTCACTTTACAGTACATTTTATGAAGTGCTTTGAGACGTCGGAAAACATGAAAACACTATATCAAATGCAATTATTATTATTATAAAACATACAGTCACTGATGGATGGATGGAAAAGAAAGGAGGGTGGTGCAGCAAGGCCTGGTTAGCTGAATGTAGGGGGCGCGATGGTGGGTGGAGTAGTTAAGGATGAGATTTGAGATATAAGGGGGTGCGAGGGAGTGGATGGATTTAATAATAATAATGCTAGCAATTGATATAATAATAATAATCCTTACATTTATATAGCACTTTCCATGTCTTATCGACGTCTCAAAGCGCTTCACAGAATACAGAAGGTTGGGACCAGAGCAGGGGGGAAGGAGAAGACAAGAGGGAAGAAAGGGGGGAGAAGAAGTAGGGACCAGAGCAGTGGGGGAGGGGTCGTGTTTGGGGGAAGGAAAGTAGGAAAATTGACTTTATATTTGTGGGAGAAATATAGCACCTTATCAGATCTTCTAAATGTCTCAAAGCACTTCAGAGAATGTACTGCAAACTGAATTGACTGTATATTTTGGCGATTTATAGAAGATGAGGATCTTGATATCAGGAGACAGAGAGCCAGTGTAGAATGGCGAGTGCTGGGGTGATGGGCTTGCAGAATTTGGTGCAAGTCAGGATACAGGAGGTTTGAAATAGAGTCAATCGAGATGCAATAGTACAGATGGAACGGTCAAACCAGCTTTTACTACACAAGCAAACAGCAAGACACACGATATCAGCTGGACTGAGAACAGGTTGGTTCTCTGTTTTTTTCTGGTTTGTGAAAGGGACTAATGCACAATAACATCAAATTGAGTTGAACTCTCACGACCTGAATAGAATATCCTTTTTACCGCATAAATATTCAAAGAGTGATCTGACCTTCATAATCCACTCGCTGCTTATAGGAATAACTCGGCCAGCTCGCAGTTTGAATATTCATGGTTTTCAACAAGCCTGAGAGGGATTTTCAATACATATTTCACTGAAAAATCATTAGCGCTCCTAGACTAATAGTTTGCTATCTATAGGCTCTGGAGTCCAGATTGAAATGCCGCCAGGTTTGTTGTTTGTTATGTGGAAATACTATACGAGATAATGGAAGGAGTGGCTGATATTGCCAAATCCTGCCAATCTGGACACAGCTACATAACAGTAATATAGAATGATATGGCACAGGACAGGCCATTTGGCCCAGTACGTCTGTGCCTGTGTTAACAACAGCAAAAACAACAACATAAAAATGACACTTGTATAGCGCCTTTCACGTTGGGAGGACATCCCAAACCACTGGACAGTCAATGTTTCAGACACGAGCTGGGGTCAAGATCAGGGAAGGTGGAGGGAAAGGAGGGGATTTGGGGTGACCGATGGGGCCGTCAAAGAGGAGGGTCTCGAGGCGGAACTTGAAGGAGGCTAGGGAGGGGGAAAGATAGAGTTAATCATTTAGTTTGTCAGCTTAGCGCAGTCAGTAGTACTCTCATATCTGAGTCAGACGGTTGTCGGTTCAAGCTGTACAGTGGTTCTTGGAACTCATATAGTCTTTGCTGATATTTCAAAACAGTGCTGGGGGAGCTCTGAATTGTCAAAGGTGCCTTTGGACATCCTCCTGTTTCTCCTGGCCAAATGAAATTGGCTATTCACTTCATGGTTATATTGAATGCAAGGATTAATATTATTACCATACTCAATATTTATCTCCACCTCTACTGTTCCTCTCAGCTACATACATCAAGTATGCATAACGTTTTCCTCTTAAATACACTGATCTGTTTGCTTTCACCACTATTCTGTGGAGCTCCTGTGGCTCAGTGGTTAGAGCACTTGTCTTGCAAGCTGGGGAGACCTGTGTTCGAATCCAGGCAGGTCAGGGCGAAACCTTGGGCAAGTTTCCTTACTCCACACGCCTAATAATAATCCCTCCAAAAAAAACCACAATAATAAAATTGGTCATTTCAATCCACAACTGTGTGTGGACACTGCTGTGCGCAATTGGCTCCCACAATTCGCCCACAAATATATACAGTCAATTCACCTTACAGTATATTCTGTGAAGCGCTTTGGGACGTTGATAAGATGTGGAAAGCGCTATATCAAATGCAAGTATTATTATTGTTATTCTCACACTCTCACCACTCTCCAAGTGAAGAAATTCCTCTTAATCTCTCTTACAACAACTCTTTTACATGTTGCATTCACAATTTACAATATTGTCATTGCGCCTCTCAACAACAATGCCAACAACACAGTTACATTTGTATAGTGTCTTTCACATTGGGAGGAACAAGTCAAGTCAAATTGCTTCACATTCCTGAATTCAATCAGTTAATAATAATAATAATAATAATAATCCTTGCATTTGATATAACGCTTTTCACATCTTCTAGACATCTCAAAGCGCTTCACAGAATATATTGTAAAGTGAATTTACTGTATATTGGTGGACAAAACATGGCAGCCAACAGTAGTGCCCCACAAACAGTTGAGGATTGAAATGACCAATTTTATTATTGTGCTTTTTTTGGAGGGATTATTATTATTGGGCGTTTGGAGTAAGGAAACTTGCCCAAAGTTTTGCCCTGACCTGCCTGGATTCGAACAAATTGGTTGTCTGCAGAGACAACACTTTTCCGTCAAATTCAGCTTAAAGGGTGTGAGTGGGGCCTAAGTTCGCTCACTTAAACTAAATCTCAACAAGCAGGAGAACCACCTGCTGTACCACAGCCAGTGTAACCCAACCGCACACCCATCACTTCCGAACACAATAGTCAATCTGTGCATAGCAATGTCCTATAAACAACCTTGAAGTGAATGACCAAATTTGGGGGATTGTCAGGCAGGACAATTTTCTAATAATTCTGGGCCCTCAGTTTAACGTCTCTGACAATGTTGTGTTCTTCCCAGCACTGTACTGGAGTGTCAGCCGAGAACACGACTGTTTGTGAGACGCTGTTGTGCACAATTGGCTGTTGCATTTTCGCCCACAATATATACGCAATTCACTTTACAGTATATTCTGTGAAGCGCTTTGAGACATATCGAAGATGTGATAAGGTGCTTTATCAAAATGTAATTATTATTGTTGTTATTATTCTTCATCTGAGTGCAGTCAAACACCAAAATTAGGTGTTCGGTTCTGGCTGCATAGAGCGGTGTGTGAAGCCGCTTCACTCTCCATCAATATACTCTCTATGAAGTATCTCACTCCCATCACTAGAAACACAGAGCATTGATGTATAATAACAATCCTTGAATTTGATATAGCACCTGATCACATCTTCTATACGTTCTCAAAACGCTTCATAGAATATTCTGTAAAGTGAATTGACTATATTTGTGGGCAAAATGTGTCAGCCAATTGCACACAGCAGTATTCCACAGACAGTCGTGGATTGAGTAACCAGGTTATTATTATCAGGTGCGCGAAGTGAGGAAACTTGCCCAAGTTTTCGCCTTGACGGAATCAATCCCAGGTCAATCGTTTGTGAGGCAAGTGCTCTAACCACTGAGCTACAAGGCTTCAGCACCTTGGGATGTCCTCCTGACATGAAAAGCGCTATATGAGTGTAATTTTGTTATTGCTTGTTATACAGGAATCCACGAATAAAGTCAGCTTTGCTGAACAGTCCTGCTAGAATAATGCCTGCATAAACCAGGATAAACCACTGTAAATGGCTGATGCCCACTTTGTTTCTGTACTCTGGGCGGATTACATTCAGATTGGACAGGCTGATCTCTGTGGCTTTGCAGCCTGGCCTGCCCCTTAATCGGTTTGTGCATTTGGCAGTGGGCTTGAGACGCACAACATATTCTCCTGTAAACAGCAGGCGCCCTTCAGAACAGCCTTCAAACCACATGTGGAAGATGGGGAGCTGGAGGGTTATCAAGGGGGGGTGGGAAAGTGCCCTGGGGGTAGCTGGGTGGGGGAGAGTGGGGGCTGGTGCTGTGAATGAGAGGAACACCACAGCTGGGAAGGTCTACACAGCAGCTCTTTGTCATGAGGGTAGCACACGCAACCGTTCTGGAATGTGCAGGGTGAAAATCGCCAACCCCTTTGCTCTTCAAATCTCTAGATGGAGAAAACAGGTCATTCACATCATGGCTGTTTGCGGGGACATTGCTGTAGGCAAATTGGCTGTCGTGTTTTAACGACTGCTAAATACACAGTCACTACACTTTACAGCAAATGCTGTGAAGCGCTTTGAAATATCCTCGCGATGTGAAAGGCGCCGTATCAATTTAACGGATGATTATTATTATTCACCCATCGCTTACACAGTCAATTCACTTTGCAGTATAACCTGTGAAGTGCTCTGAGATGTCTCAAACATGTAAATAAGGCGCTATATCAAATGCAAGGGTTAGTATTACTATATTATTAATTAATCTTGGGGTATGCTGAAAAGGCACGTAAATGGAATTAGTCTTTTAAAAGGCCAGCACAGACACAAAATGCTAAATTGCCCTGCTTCGCTGCAAATTTCTGCAGTTCTAATTCTCATCATGAGAATTGCCACGTGTAGGTGGCATGCATAGGAGTGAAGTTCTGTAGCGAATCAGAACACTCGCCTCGCAAGCAAGAGGAGCTGCCTTTGATTTCCGGGCAGGGATAAACGTTAGGTAAGTTTCCTTACTCAACATGCCTCTGTTTACCTCACAGTAAGCAGGAACCCGGCTGTTAGTCGGCTTGCGGATTGCTTTTCCGGGGACTAATGGGCCCTTCAAAAAAAATAACAACAACACAAAATTACACTTGTGTAGCGCCTTTGGACGTCCTGAGGGAAAGGGAGGGATTTGGGTTGACCGATAGGACCGTCGAAGGGGAGGATCTTGAGGCGGAGGGATTGCGGGATGGAGTTCCAGAGGTTGGGGGCAAAGTGGCTGAAGGCTCACCCGCCAATGGTGGGGTGGGTGGTCGGGGGACGTAGAGCAGGCCGGAGCCTGCTGAGCTAATATAATAATTATATATAATAATATAATAATCATTCATTTTTTGCTGGGTAAATTGCAGCATTTATCCCTAAATATAATCTGGCGTCCCCAAGAACACTCTCTGCAATGAGGTCAGCAGAATGCATCTCTCCAGCAGTCAGAGAGAGAGAGCATATTCCATTCCAAACACAGGAATTTATCACGTGTAGATAGGATGCATGGAACTCTCAGACTTGGTCACCATGTGTTTTTGAATAGTCACCTCCCGCCTTGCTCTCCCCCTGGATCGGTGTCAGACTCCACCATTGTTAAGCAATCCGAGATGCTACCCAGCGTGAAGGGCGCTATATCAATGCAAGTTTTTATAATTATAATAATCCTTGCATTTGATATACAGTAGTGCTTTTCACATCTTTTAGACGTCTCAAAGCGCTTCATGGATATACTATACAGGGGCCTGACTGTATATTTGTGGGCAAAACGCAGCAGCCACTTATGCACAACAGTGTCCCACAAACAGTCATTGATTGAAATGACCAATTACTTATTGTTTTTTTTGAAGGAGTATTATTATTAGGTGTGTGTGGAGTAAGGAGGCTTGCCCAAGGTTTCACCCTGCCTGGAATTGAACCCAGGTCTCTCACTCGCAAGGCAAGTGTGCTAACCACTGAGCTACAGGACTCCTTGTTGTTTTTGTATAACATAAATCTTTTGAAGCGCTTTGAGATGCAAAAACCTATGAAAAACCCTGGATCAAATGTATGGATTCTTATTAACGTAAGGATTATTATCTTTCCCTTCCCCACCCCCCGCTCAGTTGCCTATCCTGGAGCATGAAACTCAATTGTGAACTGAAAGATGCTCTATAAATATAAATCGAATAGCAATATGTTGTTAAGTCGATTCAGGGAAGTTAGTGTTAAGTGCAGTGCGTTTGCAGGGAAACGCAGTATTCAGTTTGCACAAAGTAATGCGCATATTTAATAGACGTGTTTAAAATTGTGAGGGTCTTTGTTTCCTCTCTGGCACATGGGTCGGTAACCAGAGAACACAGATTTAAGATAATTGGCAAAAGAACCAGAGGGGACACAAGGAGATTTTTTCTTACCCAGAGAGTTGATATGATCTGAAATGCACTGCCTGAAAGGGAGGTGGAAGCAGATTTGATAAGAGCTTTCAAAAGGGAATTGGATATGTACTTGAAAAGGAAAAAAATTGCAGGGCTGCAATAATAATAATAATAATAATAATAATCATGGGTAAGAACGGAGGAGTGGGATTAATTTGGTAGCTCTTCCAAAAAGCCAGCACAGGCGCGAAGGGCTGATTGCCTTCCTTCTGTGCTGTAAAATTCTATGATTCTATCAAACAATGTCCCACAGATAACTAGCAGGTGCACGGCCATTTTACAGGAAGATTGTTGGCTTGAAAAATAATAAGAAGAGCAATAATAATCTTTCCATTTGATACAGTGTCTTTCACATTGTGATGACATCTCAAAGTGCATTGCAGGATTTACTGTAAAGTGCAGAGACTTTTGTGCTTTTATAGGCAACTGTCAATCTGAGCACAAAAATGTCCCACAAAAAGCTATAAAGAGAATGACGAATCTTATCTGGAGGATTGTCAGCCAGGTCACTGTAAGAAACTTCCTTCTCTTTTCAAATCTTGCCATGGAATCGCTGACATCCATCAAAACGGGTAGACAGCGGGTTAGATCTCGGTTTAACGTTTCATCTGAAGGACAGCACCTCTAACAGTTCAACAGTTCCCCAGCACTGCCCCAACCTAAACCATTAGCGTAGTCATAAGACCCAGGGGTGTGAGGGCCACTAGCCGAGCTGATGGGTTTAACCCACCAGTTGTGCTCCACCGTCGCTGAGCAAGCTTTCAGCCATTCCGCCCCATTCTCTAGAACTCTATCCTGGAGTCTCTCTCTCTCTCCACCTCACCCCTTCCCTCCCCACCTTTGAAACCCACCTTAAGAACTTTTCCTTTCAACAATAATTTTTATTATTTCTTCTCCCACCCCTTCCCCCTTCCTCTTCAGCACCCCCCACCTTCACCTCGAGCTCCCAGCCAATTATGTGTGACTCCCACCATAAAAGGTACTGTATGAAATGTACCTGTAGCTCACTGGTTATAGCACTCGCCTCGCAAGCGAGAGTACTGGGTTTGAATCCTGGCTGAGCATAATGATGGGCAAGTTTCCTTATTACACCTGTCTCTATTTATTTAGCAGTGAGTAGGAACCTGGTTGTTAGTCGATTAGTGGATTGCTTTTCCAGGGGTAATAATGCCTTTAAAGAAATAATAAATTGTCAGTCAATCCACGACTGTTTGTGGGACACTGCTATGCATAATTGGCTGCAGCGTTTTGTGCACAAAATATTCAACAACAACAACTTCGATTTATATAGTGCCCTCCGTGCTGGACGGCGTCTCAGAGCGCTTCATGTATTGTGTGAAGTGCTTTAAGACGGCCCACATACTTGATAAGGCATCATATCAAATGCAATGAGTATTACTATTATAATAATAATCCTTGCATTTGATATAGCGTTTTTCACGTCCTCTAGACGTCTCAATGTCCCACAAACAGTGGTAGATTGAAATGACCAATTTATTAATTTTTTTTTGAAGGATTATTATCAGGCATATGGAGTAAGAAAACGTGCCTAAGGCTTTGCCCTGCCTGGAATCATACCCGGGTCTCTCGCTTGTAAGGCACGTGTTCTAACCGCTGAGCTACAGGACTTCTAAGGTAAAATTGTTGTTCCTAACATTGTAACAAACTTTTAGAGCAGGCAGACAGGTGTACCTTACTTTAAGAGTGTGAAGATGGGTAAAAACTGATCATTTGAAGACAAAGTTCAGAATGAAAAATACTGTATTGAGTAGTTTGGCCTGAGAGTGGCAGGTGGATTGTAATGTGTATCAACTCAAGCTAATATATAATGGAACAAGAAACAATAAGTAAACAAAGCAGAGCAGAGATGTCCGTTACCAGAGATGGAGGAGAGCAATTATTTGAGTGTGAGCATCGATCATTCACTGAGGGTTTCCACTCAACGTGAAGTTGCTGTCAACAGCGAGAACTGAGTAGCTGGTTGTATCTCCAGGGTATCTGACTGCAAGTCATAACAATTATTCTAAGTTGGTGTGGATCACTGTTGAGATGACATTTGGAATACTCTGCACAATTCTGAGCTCCCTGTCTACACAATGGCATTGAAGTTTCAGAGAGAGCAATGAGGATGATGCGGGGTTACTCAGAGCTCTGAGTTAGGAGGAGAGGAACAGAGTGCCAAACTTGACCCAACTAGAAAATAATCATCATTTTTGCACTTGATATACCGCCTTATAACTTCTTCCAGCCATCTCAAAGCATTGAACAGAATATAACGTAAACGGAATTGACTGCACATATATTGTGGGCGAAACGCAACAGCCAATTGCGCACGCAGTGGATCGAGTGACTACATTTTAAAATAATTGGTGTGCCAATTTAGACTATGTGAGTTCAAGTCCCAATATGGGATATGAACCCACAACCTTTTGACTCAGTGTTCTAGTCTATCACTGCCATTAAGTCAAGTTAACATATCAAGCTGATGTGAAAGGTACTTTCTCAAATATAACGTCCAACTGAACTGGCACAGATGAGGCCTTGATTTTAATATGTTATCCGAAGTAGTAACAGTATTGGTGTGTCAGCCTAGACTATGTAAGTTCCAAGTTGCCAAATGGGGCTTGAACCCCTTAGCAAGTTCCGACCTGGTTCACGTACTCCGCCTCGCCCGCCATACCATTGGTGGGCGGGGCTTCCACCATCTGTCCCCACCCTCTGGAACTCCATCCCACTGTCCCTCTATCTCGCCCCATCCTTTGCCTCCTTCAAGATCCACCTCAAAGCCCACTTCTTCAACTGTACTTTTGATCGACTTTCTTCCACCCATCCTCAACATTCCTCAATCTCTTCTCCCAGCTTGGGAGTGAAACAGTGTTTGTTCAGGGGTATCCTTGTAACATGAAAGGAGCTATACAAATGTAATTTAGTTGTTGTTGTTGTTGAACCCACAATCTTCTGACTCGGGGATGCAGAGGTGAGAGTACTCCGCAGCATGCTAGGCTCTAATGTATAGGTGTAACCAACAACCAATTGCAAATCTCCTGTGCTGCCCTTTCTTTGGCTGCTACTGCGATAATCAAGAACACCTATGTACACACGCATTTCCTAACACACAAATTCAAACCCGATAAGTAAGCTATTTATTTTGAACTGAGAGCACAGCAACAGAGGGCAGAGATTTAAAAACCTCAAGAAGGAATAAGTAAATTTGAAAAACATCCTGCTGAACAACAAATCTATGAAACAGACCTCCGACAAAAGCAATTGACATTGCATCAATTAACTCCTTCAAAAACATTCAAAAATATTACTGCATTTGTTAAGGACAGTATTGTGAATAAGAAAATTATTATTAAGCACCTTGGGACATCTTTCTAAGGTGAAAGGCGCTGCTTTTCCTCCCGCTCCTACCCAGTTACCTGTGGGATACCCTGGGGATCCATCCTTGGCCCCCTCCTCTTCCTCATCTATACGCTCCCTCTTGGGGATGTCATCTGCAGACATGGGGCACACTTCCACATGTACGCGGATGACACCCAACTCTATTTCTCCACTTCACTTTGCGACCCCCAGTCCCCTGATGTTCTGTCAGCCTGCCTGTCAGACATCAGGAGCTGGATGAGCACAAATTTCCTGCAGCTGAATGTTGACAAGATGGAGGCCATACTCTTTGGCTCTCGTCAATGTCTCCATTCACACAGCTCTCACCTCCTCCACCTTTCCGGTCTGCCTTTAAAATTCTCCAAACCTGTGCGCAACCTAGGTGTCAGGTTCAACCCCAAACTGTCCTTCCTCCCCCACATCCGGCCCCTCATCAGCACCGACTCTTCCACCTCTGACGGAGTGCCCGTCTCCGGCAATACCTCACCCCAAAAGCCGCTGAAACCTTGGTCCACGCCTTCGTCACCTCACAGCTGGACTATTCCAATGCCCTCCTCTCCGGTCTCCCCTCCACCACAATCCATAAAATCCAACTCATCCAAAACTCTGCCGCCCACATACTCACCCACACCAAACTTCGCTCCCCCATTCCCCCAGTCCTTGCCAGACTTCACTGGCTCCCTATCCCCGAGAGGATCGCCCCTCTTTTCTCAGTTTCAGGCCCCAGCTGAAGACCTTTCTCTTCGACCGTGCCTTTGGTCACCTTTCTACCCCTGCCCCTGGCTCGGTCCCGGCATCCATTATTGTGAAGCGCTCTGAGACACTGTCCGGCATGGAGGGCGCTATATAAATCAAGGTTGTTGCTGTATGAATGTAAATTTGCATTCTATCGTATTGACTTTCATACACTCAGCTATTTATGTGGTTTCAATTTATTCCCCCAACTGTTAATGATTAAAGCATTGTGTAATTCAGTGGTTAGAGAACTTGCCTTGCATGCTAGAGGGCCTGGGTTCGATTCCGGAATAGGATAAAACGTTAGGAAAGTTTCTTTACTCCACACACGTCTGTTTACTTAGCCATAAGTAGGAACCTAGTTGTTAGTCGATTGGCGGATCAATTTTCCAGAGGTAATAATCGCTTTACATTTTTTAAAATTTTGTTCACTCATTCCACAACTATTTGTGGGTCACTGCTATGTTCATTTGGCTGCCGAGTTTCACCGACAAATAGATACAGTTAATTCGCTTCACAGTGTGTTCTGCGAAGCACTTTGAGACATCTTGAAGACGTGATAAGATGTTACGTCAAATGCAGGGGTTATTGTTATTTTAAAAAATTGGTCAGGCGGGTGAATATTTGATACATGCAGAAGCCCATCACCAGGCTCAAGAGTATCCAAACCAGTTGAAGAGATATGTAAATTCTCATTCACTGAAGTAGAATGCGCACTATCTCTCTCTCTCTCTCTCTCTCTCTCTCTCTCTCACTGGAGGGACACATCCCTCTTATCTAATTCGTAATTAATGATTAAAGTCGGAGTGACATCATATGGAGTTATTGCACGCTACCTGAAATCCAGCTCAACGCTCCACAGCCCAGAATTGCCAACAGTGTTCAGCCAAACAGAATTCCAATGAGATGCAACTTAATATAGTCTATTTCCCAGATGTCTATCTGTTAAGCTTCTTCCCTGTTTAAATGTCAGCGCTCTAAACACTAGTGTTGTCTTTCATTTATTTCTGACATTCCCTATGGGTCGTGCATTTTTTAAGCTGCCTTCACAACTTGAGGTAAGTGAAGCTGTCATCGGTTTGTATGGATGCATTATCTAAATTAAAATATTTTTTTCTCTCTTCTCTCTCTTACCTCCTATGTTATCCTCTACGTTCCAATTGCTGTATTGTTTCACATCTCCTCACCTCACAAATGTGTAATGAGAAATCATGGGTCAAAACTGTAGTTGATCTTAAACATAGGTGTCAGTCTAGCTCAGTCAGTAGGACACTCATCTTTCAGTCAGGAATTTGTGGGTTCAAGACCCACTTGAACTCGATTCTCACATTCTAGACTAAAACACCAGAACGGTTCTGGGAGGGAGCACTATGTTATAGGAGGTGCTGTCCATCAGATAAGACCGACTGTGCCTGAACATTAAAGATCCCATGGCACTACTTGAAACGACAAAATAATAATAATGCTTGCATTTGATATAGCGACTTATCATGTCTTTGAGACATCTCAAGTGCTTCACAAGAATATACTATTAAGTGACTTGTCTGTGTATTTTTGTGGGCAAATCACGGCAGCCAATTGCTTACAGCAGTGTCCCACAGACAGTTGTGGATTGAGTGACCACATTTTCTTTAATTAATGGATTATTACCCACAGAAAAACAGTCTGCCAATTAACTGACAACCAGGTTCCCACTCACTGCTCAGTTCAGAGAGATGCATGAAGCAAGGAAACTTGCCCAGGAATCAAACCCAAGCCCTCTTGCTTGTGAGACAAAGGCTCTAACCACTACACTGCAGGACTCCACCATACTGTAGGAGAAGGGAGTTTCTCTCCCGATGTCCTAGTCAACAAATCTCTCTAGGTAAGGTCAGTCGTTCACTCCATGGCTGTTTCTGCGACGTTGCTGTATACAAAATTGCTTCTGCATTCACCTGCAAAATACACATAGTCACTTTATGGTGAATCCAATATTAGGATCAATTCTACAGTTCTACAATCCTGTTCCACAATACTGCGGCAGGCATCTCACAGTTCAATGTGATTCACAGGCTGGGAACTTCAGGGATACGAAGCTCAGCTGACTGCACTCGATGTGCTAATGAGCGTTTGTTTAAATTGAATGAAAATGAATTTCGGATGAGAAAGCCGTGCTTGAAATGATTTGAGTGCGATTGATCGTGTATGTTTGTATGTGTGTGTGTGTGTTGTTTTTCTTTCCGGAGATGTTGCCAAAAAAGCAGCAGATTAAACAACCTGCCACAATCACCCAATAATCAACCCAAGTATTGTTTAGTCATCCACGTCTGTCAGCCACTGCACTAAATTACCTAAGCGACTGTACTTAACTCCAGCTCTTCTCCAATGCATCTCACATCAAGGCCTCACAGCATATTGGTTTTGAAAGGAGATGGGGATGGAGGTGGGAGGAGGGGGGAGGGGGGTGGGGTGGTGGGAGAAAGAGCGAGAGACAGAAATGGCTTGTTTGCTGCACACTACAAAGGAAATTTCAATCCTCCAAGGACTATGAATATAATATGAATATAATATGTGAGAGAATTACCGCAGAACACCTGCAATGTCGGGATTCTTAGCTAATTAACCATTTTTTCTCTACAAACTGGAGTCTGTGATAAACACCATGTAAACAAAATGCTTGTCAATTAAAATGTTTTATTCATATATATATAACTGCAGTAACACACAATATGAAACAATTCGTATTTATACAGTCCATTTAGTATCAGGAGGATGTCTCAAAGAGCTTTACAGGATTATTATGTTATATATAATAATCCTTGTACAGTATTTAATATAGCACTTTTCAAGTATTCTAGACGTCTCAAAGCGCTTCACCTAATATACTGTTAAGTGAATTGACTGTATACTTGTGGGCAAAACGCGGTAGCCAATTATACACAGCAGTGTCCCACAAACAGTCGTGGATTGAGTAAACAAATTCTTATTGTTTTTTTTCTTAAGGGATTATTATCAGGCATGTGGAGCAAGGAAATTTGCCAAAGGTTTCACTCTGCCTGAAATCAAACCCAGGTCTCTCGTTTGTGAGGTGAGTGCTCTAACTGCTGAGCTACAGGATATATACATACGTCTGATAACTCCACCCTGGTTTAACTTGTCACTACCAATTAAGTCATCATGCTTCAATATCCAGACTGCATTCTTGGTTAGTGCATTTGCCTCACAAGCAAGAGGACCTGGGTTCAATTCCCGAGCAGGGGGAAACCTTAAGAAAGTTTCCTTACTCCGCACTCTGTTTTCCTAGCATTTGATATAGCACCTTATCAAACTTTGAGACGTCTCAAAGCGTTTTACAGAACATACTTCAAAGTTAGCTGACTGTTTATTTTGTGGGCAAGGCAATCCCACAGATAAAAAAAACGGTCATTCACTTTACGGCTGTCTTGTAGGTATTGGTTGCTACATTCGCTAACAAAAAAATAGTCACTACACTTTACAGTGTAACTCCTTGGGACACCCTCCTGATGCAAAAGACTCTTTATCAAATGCAAGCACTAATTTTATTATTACAGGTGGGAGGTTAATCAGCAGTTTCACACACGGAAACAAAGTCATTGAAAAGGAATTGAAACAGAATGGAAATATTACGTAAAAAGTTCCTCCGCATCATGAATATTTAACGTTGCCTCTTTCTGAGCAATATGCCAGTCAATTGCTATCAGTCTCCTGGAAAGTGTCTGGCTGTGATACAGAGGTGCTGTGTGAAGATTTCAACGGATTGGGTAAAATACAGTTCAGCAAGTCTGAATGAACTCTCCCTGCTCCAGGCCAAAACCTCTTAGCACCCTTCAAGGTTGCTTTGGGATTTGGTGACATGAACATGACATATTCCCCTCCCCGTCAGGCTTGCCATTTGCATCACTTGCATTGGGGAGTACACAGAGAGAGGGACAAAGCACAGCACCAGCAAACTCAAAGCATTCTTGGGCACAAAGTTTTACAACGAATCTAGGTCAAACATTTTCTTAGCATTTGATATAGCGCCTTATCACATCTTTGAGATGCCTCAAAGATGTGAGATCCGAAGGATGCTCACAAGTTTATACGGGAGGTTTGGTCGAATGAGGAAGGCCCTTAAGCCCACTTGATCTAATCCTCCCAGAATACCCACCTACCGTCACTGTTTAAAAGAGTTTAATGTTCCGGCTGTGACCTCCACATTACCCAAGACCCAATGGTAGCAGCTTACTTATATTTTGGTTAATTGAGTATTTAATGCATCTGGAAATCTACCCATGCTTAACAGTATCCAAACTAGACTGGACATCCCACATATGTACCTCACATTTCACATCTGGAATGGAATGTGCACTCTCTACCATGCACACTGTTTACCTATTCCTGGAGAATATTAAGTATACATGGTGGACAGCCGAGGCTTGGGGACTCCCGAGTGTATGTAACGATGACCGATGGAATCTAACCAGTTTAAACAACATCAACAAATTACATTTGTATTGCATCTTTCACATCAAGAGGACATCCCAATTGCACAACTTGCCACTGGGAGCACTTTCTTGCAAATGTTCAACTGCTTGTCCAGCTAGGACCATCCAACATGTTAGGTGTTTGACTTGCAGGGTTAACAGAAGCCAAGTGGGAAGAATCCTTGACACCACTGACCCTCTAACCCTGGTACTTCAAGTACTGCCAATCATCCAAACAACGCACAGCTACTACACTTGACAGTTAAACCCTGTAAATCACTTTGAGACAACCTGCCGACATGAAAGGCACTGTTTCAAATATAAGGATAATTATTCACAGAAAGGTTGCTTTGCTAACTGAGCAGTAACTGAATTCACACAAAGAACAATGCAATTATGTGATGGTGAAATCCCTTTGATGATTTATCTTGAAGTCTTGAGAGACCATAACTAAGCTCTTTGCAATCTCAGATCTGACTCTGTGTATTTCAACTCTGAGACCAGATGCACACCCATTACTAACTTGAAGTAACATGAAGTCCTGTAACAGCCTCACAAACAGCCATCAAAATGATTGACTAATATTATTTGGGGGGTGGGAGGAGGGGATTGTTGGCCAGAATACCAGAAAACACTCCCTATTTGAACAGTGCCATGGAGATTCTTAAAAAAACAACAAAAATGTGATGGAGTCCTACAGCTACAACAACAATAACAACAACTTTGATTTATCTAGCGCCCTCCACACTGGACGGCGTCTCAGAGTGCTTCACAACAACGGATCCCAGCTCAGTGGTTAGAGCAATCGCCTTAAAACCGAGAGACTTGGGTTCAATTAGTGGCAGGGGAAACCTTGGGCAAGTTTCCCTACTCCACACGCCTGATAATAATCCCTCGAACAAAATAATAAAATTGGTCATTTCAATCCACTACTGTTTCTGGGATACCGCTGTGCATAATTGGCTACTGCGTTTTGCCCACATATATACAGTCAATTCACGTTACAGTATATTCTGTGAAGCGTTTTGAGACATCAAGAAGACGTGATAAGGCGCTATGTCAAATACAAGGGTTATTTCTTATTATAGGCACATATGCCATAGGAATCTTTAATGTCCACCTGAAGAGGCAGAAGGGACCGACTTCAAATTAAAGTCTCATCCTAAGATACGGCACTTCCAACAATGCAACAAACCTCCAACACTGCATGGCTGTGTCAGCCTAGACCAGGGTGGTGAGAGCTAGAAGTCCCATTTGAGAAACGCCCATGGGCCGCTTCAGAAACATAATATAACATTTAGGGGTTATGGAGAGAGCAGGTGGGCCAGATGAAATGGTGGTGGGGGTGGGGGCGCGGATGCGGTCAGCCAGGGTCAGATGTGATAGCAGGCCTCTAGTTGAACCACCTTCGTCTAGACCATGAGTTCAAATCGGCCTCGAACCCACATCCTATTGATTCAGAGCAGCGAATGCTACCGACTGAGCCAGCATGACACAATAGAGGTGGTCAAAACACAAAATACTACAAATGCCTGAAGTCTAAAACAAAAACAGAAATTTCGCACCCAGCAGGTCGGGCAGTATTTATTTACTGAGGAAGTTCTGACAAAGGGTCGTGGACCCGAAATGTTGACTCACTTTCCTTTCTCCATGCCTGACCTGCTGAGCATTCCCAGCAACTTCTGTTTTTGACAATAGCAATGGTGTTGCCCTTGAGGCTGGATTGATCAATAACATAGAGGAAAGCAACCTGATAAATGATAAAGTCTTTAGATGGTAGAGGATAGGGAAGGGGGATGGTGGAGGAAATGGAATTGATTCTATTTTAGATGCGACAGCGATCGTGAGAGGGACAGCAATGAGCAATCCTGTGATATTTCATCAATTATAGCTCTATCCCAGAGGCTTGAAACAGACAAAGGGGATTTGACCAAATTAAAAGTAAGCTATCAGTCATGTCCTTGGTTGCTGAATATAGATGTGTGTGTATTATATATATGGTCTAGGAGTTATCTTCCTCATTAGAAAGGGTAAATGCTCTGCTATCTGGGTGGAACAGAACAGCTTCAGTCAGAATCCATTCCCACCAAATAAAATACTTTACAGAGCATGTTATATCATCCTGCCTTAAAAGCAAAATCAACAATGTCCTCCAAACATGCGCTGATACACAGGGTTTGCAGTAATTAACATTAACACGGAAACTAGATCTCTTGTTTCTCTGTACATCCTTGAGTTATTTTGCTAAACATAATCAATGCAGTCTTATTCCATTCAGCTGCCCACTATATTACTAAAAATGTTTTGCAGTATTATAAATATTGTCCTATTAATTATCTAGCGTCCTTTGAGTACTTTTTTGGGGGTGGGGGAGGTAGGTAAACAGGGTCTCCATGGAGCTGAGCTGGCTCCAATATGACATCCTTGGCAATGAAGTGTCAGGATCGAATCAACCCTCTTTGTTGTCTCAGTAGTTTGGTTCTTGAGCCAAGCACAGTTGGTATCCTGCAACTTCTTTTACATGTAATTGCCCTATGCTATAACATTTGCCTTCACAACACAATCCCCTTTGTCTATACTCCACCAACTCGCCTAACCAACATATGGGCCTAGACCTCTGGCTTCTTTGTTCTCTGACTCTCTGGTCCACAACCTCCTTCCTGCAGCCCCAGAGAGAGAGACATCAAGAGAAAGAGACAGCTTTGAGGCTTACTCACCACTATTCATCATAATAATAATGATCCTTGCATTTACTATGGTGCCTTATCACGTCAGCAAGACATCTCAAAGGGTTTCACAGGATTTTTACAGTAAGCATATTTAGCAAGCAAATCATTTGCCCAACATCTCGCATACAGCTATGAAGAGAACAGTTTTATTTTGTTGGGTAGGACGAGGAAAATAATCCCTCTCTTTTTTAATAGTGCCATGGGAGCAGGCATAGACAGTACCTCAGTTTAGCATTCTATCCACAGGAAGAGTGTGCCACAGACCTCACCACCCTGCAAAGCAAAGATCCACCTTATTGACCTCACACACCATCAATCCTCAGTCTGTTCGTACGCTGGTCAGGCCTTCAAATTCTCTGCACCCATCTTTTGGAACTCCATCCCACATTCCCTTGACCCCGCTCCTTCCCTTGCCTCCTTTAACACCCTGCTCAAGATCTTACTCATCAACCGCGCCTTTGGTGATCCTCCTAACTCCAGCTTCCCTGCCTTCCACTCCTGCTGATCTCAAACCCCAGCGCGAATCAAAATTCCTGACTGTCCAGCGCTTTGGGATATCCTCCCGCCATGAAAGACACTATAAAAATTCAATTTGTTTTTGTCGTTTTTGTTGCATTATCATCTGTTGATCTGGGTTGTGATTTCCAGGACAAATGTCAAAGTGCTCTCCTGCTTTTGCCACGTTGATATACCTTCCCGTTCAATATTTATGTATTCGAAAGGAGTATTTTTTCAGATTACTAGATGTCAGAGCATCATCAACAGAGTGTTAATAAAAGCCGTCAGTGTTTATGAGGCTTTGTTGCAGGCCAAAGAATAATTGGCGAGAGCACGTTACATGTCTGTAATCTTATTAAGAGATTCATGTCATAAACCTCTTGAGCAAAGCACAATGAGTTTACCAGCATCACCTGAACCCCCACATTAAGTGACTTCCTCCTTGATATCTGTTAAGTTAAATAACAGTCTCTACCCATGCAAATACAGTAAAATAATTTGTTACCTATGCAGATAATGGCCAAGGATTTCTGAAGCCCATAATTTCCCTTCAAAATAATCCTAATAATCCTTACATTTGGTGCAGCGCCTTGCATATCAGCAGGACTCAAAGTCTCAAAGCGCTTTGCAGGATTCACCGTAAGGTGCAGTTACTTTGTGTTTTGCAGGCAAATGTGGCAGCCAGTTTTCACACAGCATTGTCCAAAAAGCAGCCATGAAGTGAATTGAAGGGGACTCTGTTGGCCAGGACACCAGGAGAAACTCCCTTCTCTTTTCCAACCTTCTAATTTTCCAGTAAATCCTACCTGAGCGCACAGACGGGATCTCGGTTTAATATCTCATCCAAAGGACGCAATGCAGTGCTTACGAATAACATTGCACTCGAATGTCAACCCAGACCGTTTGATTTCCATATCAAAAACAGAAATCGCTGGGAACACTCAGCAGGTCAGGCAGCATCTAAGGAGAAAGGAAAGTGAGTCAACGTTTCGGGTGCATGACCCTTTATCGCAACTGGAGCATGTTGGGAGGGAGAGATTTTTAAGGACTAAGAGAGAGGAGGGAGGCAGGATAAGGAAGACAAAGGAGAAAATGGAGGAACATTTCCAAAATATAATTCTCCACCATTTCTGGCACCTCCTGCATGTTCCAAATAATCTTTCTTTCCCCTCTCCTCTCAGCATTCCGAAGGGACCGTTCCCTCCGTGTCTCCCGCCAACAGTTGCTCTTCTGTCCCCCACACCTTACCATGCCAGTGTAGGAGATACAACACCTGCCCTTTCATCTCCTCCCAGACCACTATCTACTGCCCCCAATACAGTTTTCAAGTGAGACATGTATTACCATCAATGCATTCACTGCTCACAATGTGATCTCCTCTACATTGGGGAGACAAAACACAGATTGGGTGACCAATTCGCCGAAAGAACATCTCCGTTCTGTCTGTAATCACAACCCTGAGCTTCTGGTTTCTTGTCACTTCAACTCTTCCTCCCACTTGCACTCTGACCTATCCATCCATGCTTGAGGAACAGCACCTTATCTATCATCTAGGGATCTTACAACCCTCTGGCCTCAATATGATTTCAATAATTTCAAACCTTAACAAATCATTTTCATCATCCACCACTTCTGTGATCATTACCACAGTATCTGAGTCCCAGACACACCTTTTCTCTCTCTGGTCTGCCTGTTTTGTTGCAATTCCCCACATGCCCCTCAGTTTTGCATCATTAACACTTCTTTAACCCATAACCACCTCCCCCCGCCCTCTACCCCATTTTCTCCTTTGTCTTCCTTGCCCTCCCTCCCACCTCTGTGTTAGTCCTTCAATGCCTCTCCCTCCCAACATGCCCCAGTTCTGACGAAGGATTACGGGCCCAAAATGATGACTTACTTTCCGTTCTCCATTGATGCTGCCTGATCTGCTGAGTGTTCCCAGCGACCTCTGTTTTTATTTCAGATTTCTAGCAGCTGCAGTATTTTGCGGTTGTTTTTAATATATGATTTCCACATCAGCCTGTTTTGGAGGCTTCATCCTACAAGCTTCAGAATCAGAGGTGTGAATGCTACCAACTGAGCCAGGTTGACGCAGATAGCCCACGGTCTCAACTGTGAAAGCTTTGCCTCACAAAAATACGATTGTGAACAATTTTGGAAGACTCTTAAATTCTGTCTCAATCAGCTTCCAAATGGCATACATGAATTCAAAATTTTCCAAACATTTACATCAATTTAAATTTTAAGACAATGGCCTTAAGGCGAAGACTGTAAGAGTCTCTAGCCTTGGGAATGAAAATGCTGGCTGATATTTCCTCCCTTTCACTAACTCAAAGACACAGAGGCTCTTTGTTGCACCAATGCAACTGTAGGGTAAAGGTTAATATGGCGACCGCAGGAACTGGCCTTAATTCAGTTGTGTATTTGACATCTGGCTAAGATGTTTAAAAATCCATCTGAATTCCAACGAGTCTCTTATTTTCGAAAATCTTGTGGGTTCAAGCTCCACATTAGGACTCCGAACTCACAGTTTAGGCCGACGTTCCAGTGCAGTGCTGAGGGAGTGCCGCATTGTGGGACATGCCATTTTTCGGATGACACGTTAAACTGAGGTCCCGCCTTTTGAGCCAGATGGACATAAGCGCTCTGGGTATCTACTCTCTACCCTGCATAAGGGGTTCTCAATAATATAAGTTGTTGTGAAAGATCCTCATGGCACTACTCCAAAAAAGAAGGGAACAGGCAATCAGAAACTCTGTTTAATGTCTCATCCAAGAAACAGTACCTCCAACAATGCAGTGCTTCACCCTAGTACTTCACTGGAATATCTGCAAGGACTGTGAATTCAAAGTCCAGATGTGTGGCTTCAACTCACAAGTTTCTGACTCAGAGACTAAAAGTTGTATGTCGACTGAGCTCAGGCTGACACGTTCTTTTTCTATTCCTAATTAATATCGGTTCCAGTGCATATAAAGGTGAACAAAAGGACAAATATCTTGACTGTAATTAACGTATTACGAGAACTGAGAGACTCCCATCCTCAGAAGCCATTAAATGCCTGCTGCTATTGAAATGTGAAAACGAGAGCCAATTACACTATTGTTAATCTTCTTATTTGGAATGCACCATGACCAAAATGATTTTCCGTGTTGAGAAAGTTTGACTTACAACATTCAAAATGATGTATCTTCTTTTTCTTCCTGAGCCCAAGACAGTGATTCTATTGCTTCTGACATGTACTTGATAATTCATCTGAAAGAAAATCTAAGCCTTCAACCCCTTAAATACCATGTCTGGATTTCCGAGGCCCTCAACAACACTCAGTGCTTTCAATCAAGCATGCTTCCATGTCTCTTGTGGTTGTTAAGCGGAGCCACAGTAAGCGTGTGTAACAACAATAATAATAATTATTTACATTGATATAACACCCCTCACATTGGGAAGACATCTCAAAGAGCTTCGCATGACTTACTGTAGAGTGACTGCGTATTTTGTGGACAAATTGGTATAGTGATGTTGCACACAGCAATGTTCCACAAACAGGCATGAAGTGAATGGTTATTATTATTCCACGACCACATTACTCCTACCCTTGCGCGGCTCCATTGGATCCCCATCCCCCAGACAAGCAAATTCAAGATCCTCATCCTCACTTTTAAGGCCATTCACGGCCTTGCCCCCTCCTATCTCTCTGACCTGCTGTCTCCCTAATGAACCTGGCTGCTCCCTCCATTCAGTGGGCTCCGGCCTGCTCTATGTTCCCCACCCAACTCGCCCTACCATTGGTGGATGTGCTTTTAGCCTCTCTGCTCCGACACTCTGGAACTCCATCCCACAGTCCCTTCGCCTCGCTTCCTCCTTGCCTCCTTCAAGGCTGGTCTCATGACTCTTCTCTTTGATTGTGCCTTCTGCTGCCCCCCAAACTCTCTCCCTTCCCTCCCAACTCCCTCCTGCCCCTCCCTACTACCGTGCCCTTCTCTCTTGCTCAGGTCCCGACCTGACTGTTTAGTGCCTTGGGACATTCTTCTGACGTGAAAGGCTCTCTGTAAATGCAATTTTTTTGTTGTTTGTTGTTGTTCTATTCTCTGGGCAATTGTTCACTTGAACACCATGAGAAATTCCCTTCTCTTTTCATATAATGCCCTGGGATCTTTAAAACTAAGAGTCCAACGCATCCCACAGAAATACTTGTGTTTTGCAATGGAATGCACATTCTCTCCCTGGAGAGATGCATCCTGCTTATCTTATTCCAGAAAGTATTAGACTCAGTTTGACAAGAGCCAAGTCTTAGTGACCCTATAGTGTTGTTGGGATACTGCTGGAGTTTAACCAGCTAAAACTGTGAGTGCAAATTTTCTGCTGCGTTGGTTCAGAAAAATACACATTCACTACACTTTCCTCTCTAATCCTCTGAAGCTCTTTGAAACGTCTCAATGACATACGAAGGCACTGCATCAGAATACAAATACAATTAGTATTATTATTACTATTATTATTTTCAATTGGGTGACATTTCCCTTTAAGACATGCTTTCCGATCTTCACAGTTACATAGACATTCCTCCCTCCCTCTGGACATACCATTAAATGCATAGATTTAAGAGTGTGGAGGCAGCAGACTTTAATTCATTGTGACATTAAGCGTCACAGCTACAATGCGACTGTTATTTCGAGGCAGGGAAATATTCATTTCCTTATATATCAACAGCACTTTTGACAGTCAACATAATCAGATAAATCAGGACTGAGGCTAAAAGCCTTTATCAAAGAATTCTTTCACCGTTCACTTCAATGCAATTTCCATATTTCATTTACAACCTGCTTTCTTCTCCAGGTGAGAAAAACTGAAAGATTTTGTCCCTCTTTGCTCTCCCCTCCCCCACCATCTCCATCACAATTTTCATTGGAATTATTTTAATGTGTTGGCAAAAATCAAGATAAATCAACCCAGCATCTGGCTCCTTATTCATAGAATTATAGCATATTTACAGTGCAGAAAGAGGTCACAGTTACTGTGTGGGTGCTACAAAAGCCTCTTGCATTTATTCAACACCCTTCATACATGACTGTACCTTGGGTAGGTTTCATTGCGGATTGGATGCTGATCAAGGGGAAAAAGAGAGGGCACGGTGACCATAGGTAGAGTCGAAGATTAGGTCTTAAGGTGGAAACCTGCTGCTTTTTCCCCACGAGCTCTTCAATATGAACAGTCCTTACATTTGATACAATCCTTATCACATCTTAGAGGCATCTCAAAATGCTTCATGGCATTTAATGCAGAATCTGGTGGCTATGCATGTTGTAAGCAAATCTGGCAGTCAAGTGTGCGCCCAGCAATATCCCAGAAGCAGACGTTTTAGTTTTAGTCCTTTTTGCCTACAGAGCCCCTGGCCACTAAACCATTAAATAAAGCAATCGATTCCAATATCAGACGCTTGTATCTTCAGGTCAGAGCACAAGATCATAATTTAAGAATTATTTTCAAGCTCTGGTATTGGAATTATGGTTTGTGCTTGAAGATGGAGTCATGGCACAGCTCTGATTATTCCTTGCTCCAAAGCATGTTTTAAAACATACCTCTTTGAAGTAATGATGCAATAATATGGAGTGATAGCTCATTTGTTTGCTCACTCGACAATCAAACGAGAGACCTGGGTTCGATTCCAGTAAGGGCGCAACCTTGGGCAAGTTTCCTTACTCCACATGCATGATAATAATCCCTCAAGAAAAAAAATTGTTCATTTCAATTCACGACTGTTTGTGGGATACTGCTGTGCGCAATTGGCTGCCGCGTTTTGGCCACAAATACACAGTCAATTCACTTCAGAGTGAAGCGCTTTGAGACGTCTACAGGATGTGAAAAGCGCTAGGATTAATACTATTATTTGTATAGCACCTTGGGACATCCTCCCGATGTGAAAAGTGCTATACAAACGTAATTTTGTTGTTATTGTTTGTTGTAATAGTAATAATCCTTGCATTTGATATAGCGCTTAATCACGTTGTCAACACATCTCATAGCGCCTCGCAGAATATACTGTCAAGCGAATTGACTATATTTTGGGGCAAAACGGCCACAAAATATACAGTCATATAGTGGTACGGCCTGAAGACACAAGCGTCTGATATTGGAATCGATCGCTTTATTTAATGGTCTTGTGGTCAGGGGCTCTGTAGGCAAAAATAGATTAAAACTGCATTTGTGGGACATTGTTGGGTGCAAAATTGGCTGCCGGGTTCGCCTACAACATACACAGCCACCAATTGCGTAGAGCAGTGTCCCACAAACAGTCATCGATTGAGTAACTCAACTATTATTTTTTTTTTATTTAAAGCAATTATTACTCCTACTTACTGCTCGGTAAACAGAGGCGTGTAGAGTAAGGAAACTTGCCCATGTTTCGCCCTGCCCAGGAATCGAACCCAGGTCCTCTTTGTTGCGAGGCAAGTGCAAAAATAGATTAGGGCCCCTCTTTCCAAATCTAAAATCTAAAATTTTGCTTTCATTTAGCATTTTAGAAAATTGCAATGTACAGTATTGATCTTACCCTTGATACACAAACAAAATCTGCAGACTGTATCTATACATTTTTTGCATTCTCTCATAGTTTCAATGCCCCGCCTGCGTTCTCATCCGCACCAAACTTCACACTCCGATTACCCCAGTCCTTGCCAAATTCCACTGGCTCCCTGATACATAGTGGATCGACTTCAAGATCCTCATTCTGATGTTTATATCACTCCACTCCTTGGCACCTCTCTAACCTCTCTAATATCCTCTCTCCTCACAGCAGTACCTGCTGCCTCTGCTTTACTGGGTCTGGCCTCCTCCTTGTCCCCCGAATCTTTTGCTCCACCATCGGCAGCCGTGCTTTTAGCCACTATACTTCGAAACTTTGGAACTCCCTCTCTCAACCCTTTCGCCTCATCCCATCCTTCCCTTCCTGTTCGACCATGCCTACACTCAACATCCCCCTCCCCCTGTCCCAGCCTTAGCCATTGTTAAGCTCTTTGAGAACCTGCCCAGTATGGAGGGCGCTAAATAAATGCACATTGTTGTTGTTGTTGTCACTGTCAGTCTCTCATATTGTTAGTCACTTTAAGATGCCCTCTCCAACATGAAAGCCATCATATAAATATATACTGTAATGATACCAGTGGCAAGTTCACCTCTGAGTCAAAAGGTTGTGCGCTCAAGCCCCACGTAAAAATATATGCATTGACAGCGCATACTGTTTTGGCTGACACCCCCAATGAAGTGCTGGGGATGTACTGCATTGTCGGAGATGCCATTATAATACTGTACTCGGGTGACAGGTTAAACTGAGGTGCTTTCTACCCATTCAGTAGGTGGATGTCAAAGATTCTGTGCCACCACTCAAAAAGAGAAGGGAGTTTCTCCTGGCTCCAATCGCCCTGACAGAAATTGGTAATTCACTAAATAGCTGTGTGACAGAAATTGCTGTGTGCAAATGGCCTGCTGTGTTTGTCTACAAAACACACAACCACTAGCTTATATAGTGAATCCTGTGAAACGCTTTGTGACGTCCGCAAGGGCTGAAAAGTGCTATATCAAATGCAAGAATTATTCAAGAAAATACTTAAAATCAAACATGATGATTTGTTGTCTGTGCTGGGGACATGGAGAAGGGAGACACAAAGTCTTGGAGGTGCTATTATAATACATTAGCTGGTACAATACAGCAACTTCGCAGCGTGATAGTGTAGTTAAAGTGGGAGTATAGTCTTTAGAATTACCTCGTAAACGTAAATGCTATAAAGGGAGGTACCCAGACACTCACCAATGTCTCTGACTTGGCTGATGTGATGATAATAATAATAATCGTTGCATTTGATATAGCGCTTTTCACATCTTATCGATGTCTCAAAGCGCTTCACAGAGTATACTGTAAAGTGAATTGACTGTATATATTTGTGGGCGAATCGCGGCAGCCAATTGCGCACAGCAGTGTCCCACAAACAGTCGTGGATTGAAATGACAAATTTTATTATTGTGGGGTTTTTTGGAGGGATTATTATTATTGGGCGTGTGGAGTAAGGAAATTTGCCCAAGGTTTCACCCTGACCTGCCTGGATTCGAACACATATCTCCCCAGCTTGAGTCTCCCCAGCTTGCAAGACAAGTGCTCTAACCACTGAACCACAGGAGCTCCATGATGTTTTATGCTTCAGTTCGGAAGCTTGAAAGTGTACTTTACGGAGCATTGGTGGGTGGAGTATTTGCTGCCGCGTTTCCCTATATAACACTGGCTTTCCATTTCTGATCAATTGCATTTTGTGAAGTGCTTTGAGGCATTGATTTTACATGAAAGTCACTAGGTACACAGGAGTTTGTCCTAACACGACGGTTGCTTTTGGTGCCACGAGAGCTGGTTATGGACACACCGTTGTCCACTCACTTCCTGTCCACCATCATTCCCTCACTTCCTGCTGGAAGCCCTTTTTTGGAGTCCTGTAGCTCAGTAGTAAGAGCACTCGCCTTACAAGTGAGAGACCTGGGTTTGATTCCAGGCAGGACAAAATCTTGGGCAAGTTTCCTTACTCTACACGCCTGATAATAATGGGATAATAATCCCTCAAATAAATTCATCATTTCAAACCATGACTGTTTGTGGGATGTGGCTGAGCGCAATTTCGGACACACATATACAGTCAATTCACTTTACTGTATATTCTGTGAAGCGCTATGGGACATGTGTCTAGAAGACGTGAAAAGCTCTCTATCAAATGCAAGGATTATTTATTATTTAACTTCCTTCCTGCCTGAGAATTCAATTCAAGATCCTGGTCCTCACGTTTAAAGCCCTCCATGGCCTCACTTCACCCTACCTCTGCGACTTCCTAACCCCCCACCAACCTGCCCGCCCCCTCTGCTCAGGAGGCTCCGGCCTGCTCCATGTCCTCCAACCCACCCGCCCACCAGTGGCGGGCGAACCTTCAGCCACTCTGCCCCTAACCACTGGAATTCCATCCCGCAGGCCCTCTGCCTCACCCCATCCCTGGCCTCCTTCAAGTTCCACCTCAAGACCCTCCTCTTCAATGGTCCTATCAATCACCCAAATCCCCTCCTCAATTCTACGCAGGGCGAAACCTTGGGCAAGTTTCCTCACTCCACATGCCTGATTACAATCTCTCAAAAGAAATTGGTCATTTCAATGCATGACTATTTGTGGGACACTGCTGTGGGCCATTGGCTGCCACTTTTCAACCACAATATACAGTCAATTCACTTTACAGTATATTCTGTGAAGCACTTTGAGACATCTAGAAGACATGAAAAGCACTATATCAAATGCAAGGATTATTATCATTATTATTTACGGTTGATCCTGTGAAGCGATTGAAACGTCTCAACAAGATGATAAGATATTGTTCTCCTGAAGTCTCCCACCATCACCCCCCACCCTCCAGTGAAGAGCTGTCCAGTTTAATAATAATAACAATCCTTGCATTTGTTATAGCGCTTTCCACATCTTCTACACGTCTCAAAGCACTTCACAGAATATCCCAGCTTAGCATTCAACGTTCAACCAACGTTCAGCAAACGTTAAGCGGGACGTTTGGTGAACGTCGTCTTAAAACGTTCCACCAACGTCAATTTGCACCCTGGAATTACGTTCACTGAACGTTCCGGGATGACGTCAGGGTAACGTTCACTGAACGTTTGCCAAACATGCCATTTAATGTTCAACCAACGTTAAGCGAATATCCAGCAAACATTAAAAGCCCCAAAAATCATGTTTCATGCAAAAAAATGGCCTAAAAAAAACAACAAAAAATGATTTGTGTGTGTGTGTTCATGCGTATTTTTTGTTTTGTTTTGTCCTGCAGTTTGGACTAGATAGGGTTAACAACAAGACAGAAACAGACTTCAAAGCAAAATATACAATACTGATGAAATATTTGAAAACTTTTTGATGTTTTTCATCATTTGTTAATAAATTTTGACATCATTACAATGATTGTCAACTTAAAAATCGCTATGCAAATGATCAGACTCAAATTCAATTTTTAAATGCTTAAAAATCTAACATTTTCCAGGAGAAAACATCTCAAAATTGTTTCAAAATTAGCCCAAATATTTAGCATGCATGTAGACAATGCTTTAATTGGTCATATTTTCTCCCAAACTAGAAAATCCAATAAAGGTGAAATTGTGTTAAAATCCATCAACCACATGATTTGCTTCATTAAGGCATCAGTTTCAATATCCAGAGCATGACTGACACTATCATCAGAGACAGAATTTTCAGCCACCAACACTTCAATATTTTCACTTCCTTCACCAAATAGGCCTATAGCCCTATGCATTGATCGGTCATTGCCCAAATCCTGATCATGACCTTGTTCTGCAACATGTTCAAGTTCATCATCATCATCATCAATATTGTCAAATTTCCTCTTGGCAGCAAGGCACGTGTGCCTCCACCGAGTCCATCTTGACATGGACCTGAAATTTGTCGCCATTTTAATTTTAATAACGGACACATGTGGGATGGTTTGGGAGAAAGCAGTGATTTTATACATGAATGATTTTATGAATGCCAATCTACCATAAATAACAGAACATGTGTAATTATGCACAATCGGTAACTTACGGAATTATCGCTGAACATGTGCGGTATAACGAATTTGGCAGGAATTTGGTGGCACTTACAACAAATAACAACAACAACAAATTACATTTATAGAGCGCCTTTCACGTCGGGAGCTCAGTAACCAGGATTAATCAGGATTAATTAAGAAGGATTAATCAGGCCCGTACGCAGGGGGGGTGCGACGGGTGAGTACGCACCCCCCCAAATTATAAAAGGTCTACATTTTCCGGGGTAGAGAATTGTATTTTTATCAAATTTAAATACCAAGTAAATTTATTGAGCATTTGTGTAACAATTAATTCTTCAAAACTATGTATTACTTATAAATACACATCTTTGAATGTTTTAGTATTAATATAAAATTACTCGCACACCAGAATCGGCGTCTACCCAAAACATACTGTGTCGATAGACGCGCTAGTCAATGATGCGGCGAGAGTGTGACTCACCGCGTAAACATAGACTCAAATCCATCCTCGTTTGGAAATCATCCCGTATACAGACACAAAGGTAGCACCACTTCTGGATGCTAAAATCATCTTTTCATCTGATCACCGTAAGTAAAAATTACTCAAGTTTTGAGAGGTGTGACTGTAATGCTAGCAAACAATGACAACATATTTACAAGCTTCTGAGAAATTAAACCTTTTGAGAACCCAACAAAAAAGTTATATGTGTCTGGACGGGAATGCCTATCCTTAAAAAAAATACTCATGGACGTAGGCCTATGCTTTAGCGCCTATGTCTACGTGGTGTGTCAATTGGAAATCATCCCGTATACAGTCACTACATAAAAAGGTAGCACCACTTTGTGGAAGCTGAAATCATATTTTAATCTGATAAATGTAAGTAAAAATGATGTAAGTTTTGATAGGCGTGTTTCTGAAATATGTTTCTTGTTTTGTCTTGATTATCACATTTGATTTATATTATTAAAAATGTATTCCTGTAATTAAAAATTGCTTTTAAAGAGGTCCACTGGCATGCAAAAAACATATGACCACAAAGATAAACAGTGCTACTTTATTTCACTTTCAATTTTGTACCCAGAGTGAAGCTATTTTTAACCAGATTAATCTTCATATCATGTTCAACTTTTTTTAAATTGTTTCCCCGGGGCTATTTTTACCTTTTTACCACTTGCGGCCTCCTTACCAGATGAGGGTCTTATTTACCGGAGCAATTTTACCTACATTCCCAAAACATCAATGTCGCACGAATTTGGCCTAAAAATAGTTTCATCATCATCTGATCGAGCGAACTCGGGCATTGACAACCACACTTCTCCACTGATCCCTTCTCTCCATGCAGCCTGACAACTCCCGCCTGCCAATACCCGAGTCGCGCTCCAGAGTATCGATGTAGGTTAGGGCCGGTCTACCTCGTGTTCTACCTCGTACACAAGAGCACTAGCAGGTCATCAGAATAAAACAATGGAATAAGAAATGGCGAATCACCTCGTGTAGCCCACTCCTTCCACCAACCAAACAAAACATTCTCAATGTGTGTTCCACCCCATTCATTCTACCTGCAAATAATAGATATATATATTTCTATATTTGATACCAAGTGCAGACTATTCCACCGGAGTTTGCGTTTCAAGTTCGAAACATTATTCAGTCTCCAAAATTCTACTTCATTCCTAATGGAAAGATCCCAGCAGAGATGAGGCACTTCCCCGAATGGAGGTAGAAAAACAACAACAACTTGGATTTATATAGCACCCTCAGTGCTGGACAGCGTCTCAGAGTGCTTCCAAATAACGGATCCCGGTTTCCAAGCTATGCAGTGGGTGAAAAAGGTGACCGAAAGCACGGTCGAAAAGAAAGGCTTTTAGCCAAGACCTGAAAGTAGGAAGTGGAAGAATTTTTGACACTCCTATCAATAATATTATTATTAAGCATAATCTTTACATTGGGCACAGTGCTTTTCGCATCAGGAGGACATCTGAAAGAGCTCATTGTAATGTGCAGTAACTGTGTATTTGTAGGTGAATGCGGCAGCTAATTTGCACACAGCAATTTCGCAAGACAACAACAACAAATTGCACTCATAGAGTGCATTTCATGTCGGGAGGACATCCCAAGGCGCTGCACAGGAGGTGTGTGACCCGAGCTGGAGGGGAGTGTTCGGGAGGGGGTAAGAAATGTAAGGGAGGTTGAAGAATTAGGGGGGGAACAGAAGGCACGGTCGAAAAGGAAAGTCTTCAAACCGGCCTTGAAAGAGGAAAGGGAGGAAACAAGGCGGAGGGAATGGGGGATGGAGTTCCAAAGGGTGGGAGCGGAAAAACTGAAGGCCCAGCCTCCGATGGTGGGGCGGTTCGGGCGGGGGGCTTGGAGCAAGCCGAGTCCTGCTGAACGGAGGGTCCGGGTGGGTTTGTAGGGGGAGAGTAGGTCGTAAAGATAGGGCGGGGCAAGGCCGTGTAAGGCCTTGAAGGTGAGGACGAGGATCTTGAACTCAATCCTCTGGGGGATGGGGAGTCAATGGAGACGGGCAAGGGTGGGGGTTATGTGGACGCGGAGGCGGGTGCGGGATAGTACATGGGCTGCAGAGTTTTGGATGATCTGCAGCCTGTGAATTGAGGAGCTGGGGAGGCTGACAAGGAGAAAGTTCCCATAGTCCAGCCGTGAGGTGATGTATGCGTGCACGAGTGTTTCGGCAGCATGGGGATTGAGATAGTTGTGGAGCCTGGCAATGTTGCGCAGGTGGAAATAGGCAGTGCTGGTCAAGGCGCGGATGTGAGGGAGGAAGGAGAGTTTGGGGTCGAATGTGATGCCGAGGTTCCTGACTGGCTTTGTGAGGTGGAGAGTACAGCCTTGGATGTTGATGCTGGCAGCGCCCGATGTGCGCAGGCGCTGGCCTGAGCCAATCAGGAGGGCCTCGGTCTTGCTCACGTTCAATTGGACGAAATTGTCCCTCGTCCAGGACTGGATGTCGATCAAACATGCTGTCAGAACATCGATGGTCTGGGGGGTTGAGGGATGAGGCGGAGAGGAACAGCTGGGTGTCGTCCGCGTACATGTGGAAGTTTACCCCAGGTTTGCGGATGACATTGCCCAGAGGGAGCATGTATATGGTGAAAAGGAGGGGGCCAAGGACAGAGCCCTGGGGGACGCCATGACAGACTGTACGGAGGTTTGAGGAAAAGCTATCGGAGGATATGAAATGTAGCGGTGGGTCAGGTAGGAGTGGAACCATTCAAGGACTGTGCCTTGAAGGTTGAGGTGGGAGGAAAGACGTTGGAAGAGGATAGTGTGATCGACTGTGTCAAATGCAGCAGACAAATCAAGGAGGACGAGGAGGCAGAGGGAGCCCTGGTCGCAGGCGGTTAGGATGTCGTTAGTAACCTTGACCAGGGCAGTTTCCGTGCTGTGAGCAGGGCGGAAACCTGATTGGAGGGGTTGAAGGAGTGAGTTGAGAGGAAAGAGCGGAGCTGGGTGGCAACCACTCTTTCAAGGACCTTAGAAAGGAACGGGAGGTTGGAGATGGGTCGGTAGCTTGAAAGCTGCAACGCATCAAGGGAGGGTTTTTTCAGGATAGGGGCTGTTTTAAGGGAGGTGGGGACAGTGCCAGAGGAAAGGGAGAGGTTGATGGTGTCAGAGATGAATGGGGCCAGGAGGTGGAGCTGGATGCAGAGGAGTGGGGTGGGGATGGGGTCCAGTGAACACGTGGTGGGTTTCATGGAAGTGATTGTTCTTGTGACTGAAGACGAGGAGGTGGGGGTGAAAGTGTGAAAAGGAGGGTGGGTGGAGGGTGGAGTAACGGATGGAAGGGCGGAGGTGGAGGAAAGATGGGGGGAGGAAACCGCAGAACGGATTCTCTCAATTTTGGACTCGAGGAAGTCCAGCATCTCCTCACAACGTGCGTTAGAGGAGAGGATCTGCGAAGTGAGGCGGGGGGGGCGGAGGAGCTGGTTGGTGGTGGCGAAGAGGAGGCGGTAGTTGTCCTCCACTTCCAGGATTATCCTGGAGTAGAAGGCTGATTTGGCGGTGGCTAGGGTGGAGCGGTCAAATTTCATGCGGTCCAGCCAGATTTGCCGGTGGACCGTGAGGCCAGATTTGAGCCAGGTGCGTTCAACTGCTCGCACTTGGCTCTTGAGGGAGCGGAGGTGAGTCGTGTACCATGGTGATGATCAGGAGTGGGAGACAATTCGAGAGGTGAGGGAGGCCAGGGTGTCGAGGGTAGTGGAGAGGGTATTATGGAGGGTGGTGGAGGCAGAGGATGGGTCGGTACAGGAAGATTGCCACAGGGGGAGGAGGTCGGAGGTTTCGAGGGCAGCGGTGAAAGTTTGTGGGGGAATCTTCTTCCAGGGCTGGTAGATGGTGGTGGGTTTGGAGGTGGAGGGGGGAGGGATAGAGGTGTTGAGAGAAATGAAAAAATGGACTGAGATGGCTTTGTCGGTGATGGTGACGCCAGAGACGTTGAGGCCTCGGGTGATCACCAGATCAAGCGGGTGGCCGTGGATGTGGGTGGCAGTGTGAATGTGAAGGGAAAGGTTAAAGGACGAGAGCAAAGAGGAAAATTCATAGACACTGTCTGAGAAAGGAGTTTGATTCCTGCAATTATTGGACTACCCTGCATTAGTCTTGCCCTCAGAGCTCACTCATTAAAGTCTTCACCAGGGACTAAATGGGAATTCCCAAACATAAACATGTCAGGTTGTTAAATCTTTGGCACTGTTTTTACTAAAATCAGACCAGTGTCTGGAACATTCAGAACCAATATTATTTGTTGCCACTGTCTTGCTTTTCCCTCTCTTTGACAGTCTTCACTCCCTGTTCAGCGATTTTCTTGTTAAAAAGAGTTGTCGATGGGAATCTTTCATGATTTATTAATCATAAGCACTGAACCCTGGCATGTGTATCTGGAGTCTTTGAGGCTCACTGTTTGGTTGTTCAAGCCAGGATGCTGTACGACATCACTTGGAAATATCGTTGTTGATAACCTGTGTTCAGTGCAAAATGTCAGTGAACTTTTATTGAGCATTTTTAAGGACTGACCACTGTAAAACAGGAGGAAGAATTTTCTTCTCAAAACATGTATTAGCCTGGCTCAGTTGGTAGCATGCTTGTCTCTGAGTCAAGACAGTTGTGGATTTAATTTTGAATCCACAGCTTTGAACTCACACAGTCTATGTTGATGCTTCAAAGCGCTGAAGGAGGTAAGCTGCATTGTCAGACAACAACAACAATAACAACATGATTACATGTGTATAGAGCCTTTCACATAAGGAAAAGACAGTGTTTCAGACTCAAGATGGGTGTAGGAATTGGGGAATGTGGAGGGTAGTGGGGAAAGGAGGTTGATTGAAAGTATGGTCATCGAGGTGGGTCTTGAGGTCAGTTTTGAAGGAGGCAACGGATGGAATGGAGTTCAAGAGGGTGGGGACAGTTAAGCTAAAGGTCGGTCCGCCAATGGTGAGGACGGTGAGGTGGGGGACCAGAAGGAGGTCGGAGCCCACTAAGTGGATGGTACGGGCAGGTTGGTAGGGGGTTAGGAAGTCAAAGGTGCCATCCTTCAGATGTAACATTGAACTGCCTATTCAAGTGAATGATAAAGATCCTGTGACACTGTTCAAAAAGAGAAATAGTTTTTCTGGCCAACAAAATGTGGAGCTCCTGTGGCTTAGTGGTTAGAGCAATTGTCTTGCAAGCTGGAGCGACCAAGCTGGGGAGACCTATGTTCGAATCCAGGCAGATCAGGGCGAAACCTTGGGCAAGTTTCCTTACTCCACACGCCTAATAATAATCCGTGCAAAAAAAAACACAATTATAAAAAATTGGTCATTTCAATCCACGACTGTTTGTCGTGGATTGTGCGCAATTGGCTACCGCAATTCGCTCACAAATATACAGTCAATTCACTTTACAGTATATTCTGTGAAGCGCTTTGGGACGTCGATAAGATGTGAAAAGCGCTATATCAAATGCAAGGATTATTATTATTAAAGTATTACAGATGCTGGAAATCTGAAACAAAAGTAGAAGTTGCTGGGAAAACACAGCAGGTCAGGCAACATCCATGGAGAAAGGAAAGTGAGTCAATGTTTCGGACCCAAAACGTTGACTCACTTTCCTTTCTCCATGGATGCTGCCTAACCTGCTGAGTTTTCCTAGCAATTCCATAGATAAAATTAGCTGGGACTAGCTAATTCGTGTGTGAATTTGCTGCCATCTTGCCAGCAAAACTCAGAGTCCCTACACTTTATAGTATATCCTGTGAAGTGATTTGAAACATCCTAAGTGAAAGACCCTGTATTAAATGCAAGGATTATTTTAGGATTAATCATACAATGATTCCTTTTGGGGTCCTATAGCTCACTGGTTAGAGCAATCATCTTTTAAGCAAGAGATCTGCGTTCAATTCTAGACAGGGTGAAACCTTGGGCATGTTTCCTTAGTCCACACGCCTTATAATAATCTCTCAAAAAAAAGATAAATTTGTCATTTCAATCCACGACTTTTGTGAGACACTGCTCAAGTGCACAATTGGTTGCCATGTTTCGCCCACAAATATACAGTCAATTCACTTTAAAGTATATTCTATGAAGCACTTTGAGACGTCTAGAAGACGTGAAAAGCGCCATATCAAATGCAAGGATTAGTACTGTATTATTATCCAGAGACAGAATTGTTTCATATTGAGTCTAGTTGTGGTCATTCCATTGTTGCGACTGTTACAAATAGTTGATGTGCCTTCGTGTCCTAAAACGAGCATCCTAATCCTCTTTTGCTGGAATTATTCCCCAAACTAAAAACTTAAACCATTTTGCGTGACTGGTAAAATAATTGTAATTGGATTTCAATTTCTTCTGGGGAAAGAATTGCATAAGAGCAGTTGCCAGTAATACCAAGATCAAACCATTGCAACATATTCATTGCCAATATTAATTATGTAGCAATTAGTTCATTCATAGCGATGTGCTTATATTCATGCCAGTACTCTTAATGAGTTGAAGTGTATCATCCTGTTCAGCGCTAGGAAAGAGACATAAAGGCAGCTGGGTCCTCTGAGAGTTATTGTAATAATGCTTGCATTTGATATGTTGCCTTATCAGGTTTTCGAGATGTCTCAAAGCGCTTCAAGAATATGCTGTAAAGTGCATTGACTGTATATTTTGTGCGTGAACCACGGCAGCCAATTACATACAGCAGTGTCCCACAAACAGTCTTGGATTGAGTGAACTCTTTTTTTTGGAGGGATTATTGGCCCCGGAAACCAATACGCCAATCGACTAACAACTGGGTTCTTACTTACTGCTAGGTAAACACAGGAGTGTGAAATTACAAAATTTGCCTCAGGTTTTGCCCTGCCCGAGAATCAAACCCAGATCCTCTCACTTGAGAGGCAAGTGTGTGAACCACTGAGCTATAATTCTCCACAGTGTGAGTTGTCACAAGTGTCACTGAGCACATTCTTGGCATTTTCCATGATACAGACAATCCACCTGACCAAACGAGTGGTCCACTGGTTTTTAAGAGTCCAGCTCCATGGCACTCCGAAATTCTTAATTTATTTTTAAATATAAAACCTGGGCTGAACCCTTCCCATCTGTTACACTTCTTCGAACACTTTAAACAGAAGAGATCAAAGAACCACGATGAGGAATTTCAACAGGGTGAATTAGGGAGAAGCTATTTCCACTGGTAGGGAAGTCAGTGACTAAGGAACATAACTATGATACTCATGTGAAAAGTGGAAGGAGAGTTTAGGAGAATTTTTGTGCTTGTTGATAAGATATGGAATGTGAAGCAAGGTGGTAGGGGCAGAGTGCAGAGTGGGATGCTTGAGTGAAACAGACTGATATATTAAAGATAGAATCTTAGAATTATAGACTTATGCAGCAGAAAGGGAGCCCACTCAGCCTATCGTGTCTGTACCGGCTCTTTGAAAAGTGCTGTCCAAATCAATCCCATTCCCCTGTGCTTTCCCCATAACCCTGCTAACTTGCCCTCCCAAACAATTATCTACTTCTCTCTTAAAAGTTGTTTTTGAATCAGCTTCCACCACCCTTTCAGACAATGCATTCTAGATCCGAACAACTCACTGTATAAAAATAATTCTCCACACCTCCCCTTGGTTTCTTTCAACAATCTTGTTAAATTGGTGTCTTCGGGTTACAAACTTACCCTCCAGTGGAAATAGTTTCTCCTTGTTCACCCTATTGAATCCCCTGATCATTTAGAAAACTTCTATTGAGTCTCATCTTAACCTTCTCTGTTCCAAGGAGAATAATCCTAGCTTCTCTAGTCTGTCCTGATAACTGAATGATACCTTCATCCTGGTAAATCTCCTTTGCACCTTCACCAATGCTTTGGACATCCATCCTAAACCCCTAGCGGGATGGATTGCATTCACATATATTAAAACAATCTAGGGAGGAGATAGCAGAGGCACTATTAGATATATATATATTATAATTCATTAGAAAAGGGAGTAGTTCTAGATAACTGAAGAATAGTTCATGTTTTACCTATACAGTATTCAAACAGGGAGATAGAACAAGCCCAGGGAAGACCTGTCAGCTGAACATCGGTGGTAGGAAAGATAAAGGAATCATTACTGAAAGAGGTAATAGAAAAACATCTAGAAGCTGAAAATATAATAAAGAATAGTCAGCCTGGATTTCAAAAAGGACGGCCATGCTTGACCAAACTCATTGAATTCTTTGAAGAGGTAACAGAAAGAGTAGGCAGGCAGATGTAATATATTTAGAGTTCCAAAAATCGTTCAATAAGGTTCCGCATAATAAACTACTGAATAAGGTCAAAGCTTGCAGACTCAGGAGAAAAGTAGCAGAATGGATAGCAAGCTGGCTACAAGACAGAAAACAGAGAATAGGGGTAAAGGGTACTCAGACTGGCAGAGTGAAAAGCGGTGTTCCACAATAATAACAATAATAATCCTTGCATTTGACACAGTGCTTTTTACGTCTTCTAGATGTCTCAAGCACTTTGCAGAATATATTGTAAAGTGAATTGACTGTATAGTTGCAGGTGAAACGCAGCAGCCAATTGCACGCAGCAGTGTCCCACAAACAGTTGTGGATTGAAAGGACCAGTTTGTTATTGTTTTTGTTTGAGGGATTATTATTAGGCATGTGGAGTAAGGAAACATGCCCAAGGTTTCACCGTACCTGGAATTGAACCCAGGTCTCTCGTTTGTAAGGCGAGTGCTCTAATCACTGAGCTACAGGACTCCACGGATCACTATTGGGACTACCAGTTGTTCACAATTTACATTAACCTCCACCACCGATTTGGGATTGAAAATATAATTTCTAAATTTTGTGGATGACGCAAAATTGGGGGGTGCAGTTAATAATGAGGAGGCCTGCAACAACAACAACAAAATTATATTTGTAGAACGCCTTTCACATCGGGACGACGTCCCAAGGCCCTGAACATTCAAGTGTCATGTCCTGAGCTTGGTTGGGATGAGGGAGGGCAGAGAGATAAGAGGGCAATTTATTTATTTCCACTGAACACACAGTGGAAAAGGAGGGTCTTGAGTCGGGCCTTGAAAGTGAGGATGAGGATTTCCTCTGAGGAAAGGTTATTGCAACAAATTACAATAAGACATTAATAAACTTAATGAATGGGTATTTAATTGGCAAATGTATTTCAATATACTGTACATAGGTATGATGTGGTACATTTTGAAAGGGGGGATAAGGAGGTCACATACTGCCTGGAAAATAAGAATCTGAATGGCATAGTGGAGCAAAGGGATCTAGGGGTACAGATCTCTAAAAGTAGTGACAAAGGTTAATAAGGCCATAAAAAAGCAAACTAAGTGTTGGGGCACATTTCTGGATAGACAGAAATGAAAAGCAGGGAAGCTTTGCTAAACTTATATTGAATTTGGTCTAATCCAAGATAGACCACACTTGAATTACTCTATACAGTTCTGGTCCTCATATTATAGAAAGGTTATACTGGAGAAGCTGCAAAGGAGATTTACAAAGATGATACCGGAACTGTAAGGTTTATACCTATCAGGAAAGCCTGAACAAGCTTGGCTTCTTTTCTCTTGAAAAGAGAAGGGTGAGCGGTGACCTAACAGATAGAGGCCTTTAAAATTATGAAAGGTTGTGTTAGGGTAGACATAGAGAAGATGTTTCCACTTGTCTCTGAACTGATCTTTCTCCCCCACATTGTGCCATGACCAGCACTGCCTTCCACCACCTCCACAACATTGCCAGACTCTGCCACTGCCTCACCCCTCCGGCTGCCAAAACTCTCATCCATGTATTCATCACATCAAGGCTTGACTGCGGAAACTACAGATTGTTAGCCAGCACACAGGGAGAAACTCTTCATTTTCTTTCAAGTCATGCCTATACAGGCAGCCGGGACCTCAGTTTAATGCCTCATCAGCTTGGCACCTCTGGCAATGCAACGCTCCTCCAGCACTGGGCTCAAACGCTTGAAAGGCACTATACATAAGAATTGGGAGCACAAATAGGCCATTCGGCCCCTCGAGCCTGCCCCACCATTCAATAAGATCATGGCTGATCTTCTAGTCTAACTCCATCTACCCGCCTTATACCCACCTTATCTGTAATAATAATACTAATAATAATCCCTTTATCCATAAGAAATCTATCATCTCAGTCTTGAATATGTTCAGGAACTGAGCATCTACATCCTTTTGGAGTAGAGAATTCCATAAATTCACTACCCTCTGAGTGAAGAAGTTTTGCCTCAACTCAGTGTGAAAAGGTATACAATATACTCTAGTACAGTATACAATATCGTATACAACTAGTATACAAATGTTATTTGTTGTTGCTGTTCACTAAACTTTGACATGGGGGTTAAACCCACAACCTTCTGATGTAGAGGCAAGAGTACTGCCTACTGAACCAAACAAAGACATAATCGTTTACATAGAGTAATGTCTCAAACGTCCTCCTGAAGTGAAAGGCTCTATACAAATTAAATTTTGTTGGTTGTTGTTGTTCTCACCTTTTAGTATCAGAGAACAGGTGCACACAATACAACACTCCTGTTCCAGCTATGATACAAACCCAGCAATAATGAACCTTGCATTTGATATAGGCCTTGCGCCTTCTGAGAAATCTCAAAGCCCTTCACAGGGTATCATATAAAGTGTACTGCCTGTTTATTTTATAGGCAAAACTCCAGGAGTTAGCTAATTGCACCCAGTGTCCCACAAGCAGTCCTGGATTGAATTTTAAAATTATTAATTAATTATTTAATTTATTATTTCTATCAAAAGGGATTATTATCCCTGGAAATCAATCTGCCATTTGACTAACACGGGTTCCTACTTACTGCTAGGGAAACAGGAGTGTGGAGTAAGGAAACTTGCCTACAACAATAACAACAACTTCGATTTATATAGCATCCTCCACGCCGGACGGCGTCTCAGAGCGCTTTACAGTAGCGGATCCCGGAACCGAGCCAGGGGCAGGGGCAGGAAGGTGACCAAAAGTGAAGAGAAAGGTCTTCAGCTGTGACCTGAAACTGGGAAGAGAGGGGGTGAGGCGAAGGGAGTGAGGAAGGGAGTTCCAGAGCCTCAGGGCGTAGTGGCTGAAGGCACGGCCGCCGAGGGTGGAGCGGAGGATTCGGGGACATGGAGGAGGCCAGATCCAGAGGAGCGAAGGTAGCGGGTGCTGGTTTGGGGAGAGAGGAGATCAGAGAGATAGGGGGATGCAGAGGAGTGGAGGGATTCGAAAACAAGGATGAGGATCTTGAACGTTTCTTCCTGCCCAAGAATCAAACGCAGGTCCTTTCGCTTGCTAGGCGAGTGCTCTAAACAATGTATTACAAGACCTCATGATCACGGAGCAGTGACACTAAACCATGGTTGTGCTAATTATACTGGGCGCTGGGTTGTCGAGTAGAGGAATCGGCCCCATTTGCAGCTACACATATTACGCAGTGCGGTACAAAGGATTGTTCTGCAGCCCACACAGAGCACAATCGCCAGTTCTGAGTAGAGCAATAATTCTGATACTCTGGAGAAAGGCTCGACTGTCATTTCTCTTTCCCTGCAACACTTATCTTCCCGCGCTCGTGTTTAATGCAAGCTGACAAATCCACAGCTTTGAGCAGTCGCCATTTCAGTTCAAGTGGCGCTGAAAGGAGGAGGTTATGAACAGTTACTTCTGTTATGCAGGCAGCAGATCAGCCGTGTGGCAGAAAAATAAGCCTGAGCACACAAATGAGAACAGAACGATTTCACTTAAAATAACACAATCGTATTTGTTCACTTCAACACAGAAATAGTTACATTCAAACCCAAGTGGCTCCTACTACAGCACTGATGTATTGAGCAAGGACTGAACTGGAAGTCAAACCACAACTGAACAAGTGATTGTTGGTTACAAAACAGATAGATTCACCAAAAATCCATTATACCAATAATAATTCCTCACAGAATATACTGTAAAGTGAATTGAGTATACATATTGTGAGCGAAACGCGGCACCCAATTCCACTCAGCAGTGTCCCACAAACAGTCGTGGATTCAGTGACCAGATTCTTCTTCTTTATTTATTTATTCATTATGTTTTTAAGGTATTATTAGCTCAACAACAACAACAACAACAATTTACATTTATAGAGCGCCTTCCACGTCGGGAGGACGTCCCAAAGCGCTGAACAAGAGGCGTGTGACCCGAGCTGGGAGGGCAGTGTTTGGGAAGGGGTGAAACACGAAGGGGAGGTAAAAGAGTTCGGGGTGGAACAAAAGGCACGATCAGTGGTTAGAGCACTCGCCTTATAAGCGTGAGACCTGTGTTCGAATCCAGGCAGGTCAGGGCAAAACCTTGGGAAAGTTTCCTTAGTTAACATGCCTAATAATAATCCCTCCCCAAAAAAAAACATTAACAAAATTGGTTATTTCAATCCATGACTGTTTGTGGAACATTGCTGTGCACAATTGGCTGCTGCATTTCACCCATAAATACACAGTCAATTCACTTTACAATATATTCTGTGAAGCACTTTAAGACGTCTAGATGATGGGAAAAGTGGTACATCAAATGCAAGGATTATTGTTAGTAGTACTCCTGAAAAAGTGATCTCCGAATCGATTAATAACCAGGTAACTACTTACTGCAGGTAAAGAGAAGCGTGTGGAGCATGGGAACTTGTGCAATGTTTCTCCCTGCCTGGGAATCAAACCAAGGTCCTCTCGCTTGCGAGATGAGTGCTCTAACCATTACACCTCAGATGATCAAAGTGCTTATGAGGTAGCAAAATAAATGGGCGAATAAGCAATATAATTTCATTTGTTGAATCATTTCATTGTCGATGTAAGTTCTCAGATGTAAGCTCTTTAATAGCTCAATTCAAGGTCACAAACAGTCCAGCTACCTTCACGTACATGCAGTAAAACATCTTGTAAATTCACTTGTAAAATGTCATAGAATTATCAAACATATAATTATCCAATGCCTGACCATCTTTCACAGTTAAGGTTCTGTAGTGCTCATTAGTAACAGCGCTGCATGTAAAAATATCATCACATTGAAACAAACTGTGCAATGAAAATTGTGCGGTGTGATATGCTGATTATTATTATACTATACTGTATAGTAAACACTAAATAATAATAATGATAAATATTTGCCTGGCTCAGCTGAATCAGAGGCACCGCATTGGGGCTTTGATCTCAAAGTCCAGGCCAGTTGTGGCCAGCCTTTATGGCAGGTCAACAAAATAAATATTCTTAATTGGATGTTTCTTGTTTTAGAAAGTGGACCATTCCACATTTTTAATCCAGGAATCTGTTGAGAAATAATTCAAATTAATCCCGATTTGTACAGTACCCGATGTTCTGATACATGCAGAAAACCATCACCGTGCTTAAGAATATAATAATAACAATAATAATCTTTGCATTTGAGATAGCACTTTTCACGACTTCTAGACGTCTCAAAGTGTTTCACAGAATACACTGTAAAGTGAATTGCCTGTATATTTGTAGGCGAAACGCGGCAGCCAATTGCGCGCAGCAGTCATGGATTGAAAATGACCAATTTATTATACTTTTTTATTTCAAGTGATTATTATCAGGCACGTGGAGTAAGGAAATTTGCCCAAGGTTTCACCCTGCCTGGTATGGAACCCAGGTCTATTGCTTGCAAGTTGAGTGCTCTAACCACTGAGCTACAGGACTCCATAACAATTATGTTATGCTTCTAGAAGGAAACACAAAAGAATTGCTTTGGTAGCCTGCATAGGTTTCTCAATTAGGGCTGCCATATGTCACTCACAAAGTATTCAGTCAATTCACTTGCACATGGCAATTTCCCTGTGTTTGGAATAGAATGTGCACTCTCTCCCTGGAGAGACGCACTCCGCTTACCTAATTCTGGGGTGTGTCAGGCGTCGGTTGACAGGAGTTAAGGCATGTGAATGTGTGGGTTGGAGTAACTGCTGGTAACTGGTACCCCTTTGCTTATCATTTAATTTAAAGCATTGGCAGCGAACTGAATCCATACTTTACTTGTTACAATTGAAATGACGATCTTACATCCTTGGTCTTGCATAAATTGTCAGTTATTCCTTTTCGATCCATTTCCTTCTGTTGCAGTGTGAACCTCTTAACCCGAGTCTATATTTGCAATCACAGTAACTGTATTGTGTACACTTGTAGCAGGAAATCTGTTGAAATAAAAATAGAATTACAAAGATTGACACAGGCTACAACAGTAACACAACTCCAAAAGCACTCTATTCTCTGTCTAGTGCCTCACTCCTCTAATTGTTGCTGAAACATTGCATCTCCCGATTTACTGCTGCATTTGCTGAAACAACATCCTCTTGAAAATATAATATGTATATAATAATAATCCTTGCATTTGATATAGCGTTCCACATCTTCTACTGCCCATGGAAGAAGATCTCTCCACAATTCCTCTCCGCTGCCTTGGAGTCCTCTGAACTCCTCCCCCTCTGGCCCACCTCCCAAACTGACCCATCCTCTGCACTTACTCTCCTCCATAACATCCTCTCCGCTGCACTCGACACCTTTGCCCCCATCACCTCCCGAACTGCCTTCTATTCTCGAACCTCACCCTGGTTCACCAGCCACCTCCACTCACTCAAGGGCCAGGTGTGGGCCGTTGAAAAGACTTGGTTCAAAACCGGCCTATCGGTCCACTGGCATATCTGGTTGGACCGCATCAAAACTTACCGCTCCGCTCTAGCCTCCGCCAAATCATCCTTCTACTCCAGGATAATCCTGGAGACGAAGGCCAATCGCAGACTGCTATTCTCCACCACAAAGCATCTCCTCCGCTCTCCCCGTCATGCTTCACAGATTTTTTTCTCTAATTCTCAGTGCGAGGAGATGCTGGATTTCCATGCTGGATTTCCTTTCCATCAAAGGAATCCACTCAGATGTCACTGCCTTTCCAACTTCGACCCCCTCCCCCACTCCAGCTGCTACAGATCCCTCTTCCCACACTCTCGAATAAAGACGCGGTCCGGCATGGAGGGCGCTATATAAATCGAAGTTGTTTTTGTTGTTGTTCGAACCTTTCTCCCCCTCCTCTGTCCTCACCACCATATCCATAATGAAACCTACCACCTGCTCCCTGGACCCCAACCCCACCCCTCTCCTTACCTCCCAGCTCCACCTCCTTGCCCCACTACTTGAGAACACTATCAACCTTTCTCTTTCAACCATCATCATTCCCACCCTTCTCGAAGCGGCCACTATCACCCCCACCCAGAAGAAAGGTCAAGATGCTTCCTTTGACGCATCACAGCTTTCAAGCTACTGGCCCATCTCCAACCTTCCCTTTCTGTCAAAGGTCCTTGAAAGAGTCGTTACCTCTGTGCTTCGTTCTTTCCTCTCATCCCACTCCCTCCACGAGCCCTTCCAATCGGGCTCCCGTGCTGCCCACAACATGGAAACAGCTCTGGTCAAGGTCACTAATGATATCTTGACCATTTGTGACCAGGGCTCCCTCTGCCCCCTCATCCTCCTCCTCTCCACCACCTTCGATACCGTAGACCATTTGATCCTCCTAGGTCCTACTGCTTTTCCTCAACCCCCTGCCCCATCACGTGCAACATTCCTCAAAGCTCTGTCCTCAGTCTGCTCCTCTTCATCCTCCAAATGCTTCACGTCGGTGACATCATCCGTAGACATAGTGTAAATGTTCACATGTACGGATGATACCCAACTCTATCTCTCCGCTTCTGTCCTCAACTCCAGGACTATTGGCATCCTGACTGACTGCCTGTCTGACATCGAGTCCTGAACAAGGGACAACTCTCTCCAGCTCAATGTCAGCAAGACTGAGGCCCTCCTGACTGGCTCGAGTCAGCACCTCCACACCTCAGGCACTGGCAGCATCAGCATCCGTGGCTGCACACTCCATCTCACAAAGCCAGTCAGGAACCTGGGTGTCTTGTTTGACCCTGAACTGTCCCTCCTCCCCCACAGCTGTGCCATGACCAGCACTGCCTTCCAACACCTCCATAACATTGCCAGACTTTGCCACTGCCTCACCTCAGGCTGCCAAAACCCTTGTCCATCAAAAATGCTATACAAATGTAATTTTGTTGTTGTTGTTGTTAGGATCCGCAAACCCATCACTCCCCCCTCGCCCAGCTCCATTGGCTCCCCATCCCCCATCCCCCAGAGGATTAAATTCAAGATACTTGTCCTTACTTTCAAGGCTATTCACAGCTTTGCCCCTTTCTATTTCTCCTACCTGCTGCCAGGCTCCGCAACTATTTTACCCACGGCGCTGCCGAAACACTCGTGCACGCATACATCACCTCGAGGCTGGACTACGGAAACTCTCTCCTCGTCGGCCTCCCCAGTTCCTCCATTCACAGGCTGCAGGTCATCCAAAACTCTGCAGCCCGTGTATTATCCCGCACCCGCCTCCGCGACCATATAACCCCCACCCTCGCCCGTCTCCATTGGCTCCCCATTCTCCAGAGGATCGAGTTCAAGATCCTCGTCCTCACCTACAAGGCCTTACACGGCCTTGCCCCGCCCTATTTAACCAATCTACTTTCCCCCTACAAGCCCACCCGGACCCTCCGTTCAACAGGACTTGGCCTGCTCCAAGCCCCCCGCCCGAACCGCCCCACCATCGGAGGCCGGGCCTTCAGTTTCTCCGCTCCCACCTTATGGAATGCCATCCCTCAATCCCTCCGTCTCGTTTCTTCCCTTTCCTCTTTCAAGGCCGGTTTGAAGACTTTCCTCTTCGATCGTGCCTTTTGTTCCACCCCGAATTTTTTTGACTTCCCCTTCGTGTTTCACCCCTTCCCAAACACTCCCCTCTCAGCTCGGGTCACACGCCTCCTGTGCAGCGCCTTGGGAAGTCCTTCCGACGTGAAAGGCGCTCTATAAGTGTAATTTGTTGTTGTTGTCCCCCAATCAACCTGCCCATACCTTCCATTCAGCAAGCTCATCCCACAGTCCATTCGCCTTGTCTCCTCCCTTGCCTCCTTCATGGCCGGTCTCAAGATACTCCTTTTTGATCGTGTCTTCTGTGGCTCTCTCCCTCCCCTCCCCTCTCCCCTACTTTGCCCCTCCCCCGTGCTCGGGTCCTGACCCCTGATTGTTTAGTGCCTTGGTACATCCTCCCAATGTGAAAGGCGCTCTATAAATGTAATTTTGTTGTTTGTTGTTGTTGTTCTGAACATCTCAAAGCACTTCACAGAATATACAGTAAAGTGTATATTTGTGAGCGAAACGCGGAAGCCAATTGCGCACAGCAGTGTCCCACAAATAGTTGTGGAATGAGTGACCAAATAATTATTGTTTTTTTGAGGGATTATTGTTAGGCATGTGGAGTAAGGAAATTTGCCCAAGGTTTTGCCCTGCCGGGAATCGAACCCAGGTCTCTCGTTTGCAAGGCGGGTGCTCTAACCACTGCGCTACAGGACACCACATATACACGCAATAAAAATAACCTTTGCATTTGATATTCTGTAGTGCCTTTCACGTTGGGAGGACATCGTAAAGTGCTTCATCACAAGATTTACCTAATCCACTGCATTCCTCCCTTCAGCTAACAGCTAACCTGAACCTCAATTTGGCAGCATCTCAAACAGTTGCCGCTATCGTAGTGAAGCAGAATTCACCAAGCATTGGATTGTTCACCCACTAATAGGGAATGTGAGCTGGGATTAGAGCATCATACGACAGATTAATTTTAGCCGACTGATGATGTGTTGTTGCAATGGTAATCCTACCATAACATCCTGAAAGTAAAGTTAGTCTTATTGCAGTTTCAAAACGCAGAGAACATATTTAACTTCTTAATGTAATTAAATGCACACAGTTAATAGATCAGATTCACATTAAGATGAGGCCAACAGAACCACAGTTTAATGTCTCATCCAAAAGGATGGCTCCCCCAGTAATGTATTAGAACAGCGGTTCTCAATAGGGGTACATGTACCCCATGGGTACAAAATTACTTACAGGAGGTACAGGTGGCGGTACATTGATTTATTTAGCTCTCGTATTTAGCATTTTATAGCCTTCCAAATTGTATATTCAATTGTTATTCCCTCCATTTTGTATGTGCTATTTATTTTGTTCTATAAGAAAAGCTTGGTCATAAAATGCAAATGCAATGAGTGGGGTGGTGTGTATGTGTATGTGGTTGGGTGGGGGTACACAATAATGTTGAAAATGAACAAGGGGTACATTATTGAAAAAGGTTGAGAACCACTGGTCTAGAGTGTTAGACAAGACTATCAGCGCAAAGTGCCAAAGCAGGATTTAACTGTTTATCCTTCCAGTTCAGAAGGTCCTGATTCACCCGCTTGTTCAGGTGGATGTTAAGGATTTCATGGTACTACTCAAACAGAGCAAGGAGTTTCTCTCTTCCAGCTTCCTGGCAAACAATCCCCAAAATAGAACCAGACATTTGTCCAATGCTGTTTGCATAATGTTGCAGTGCGCAAATAGGCTGCTACTTTTTCCAACAAAAGCAATTGCTATTTAACAGTACTGTAATTCCTGTGAAGCGTTTTGAGGCATTCTCCCAATGTGAGAGCAGCTCTGGTAAACCTCACATATGTCATATCAGTTGGGATCACACATTTAACAACAACAACAACAACAACAAATTACATTTATAGAGCGCCTTTCACGTCGGGAGGACGTCCCAAGGCGCGGCACAGGAGGCGTGTGACCCGAGCTGCGAGGGGAGTGTTTGGGAAGGGGTGAGACACGAAGGGGAGGTCGAAAGATTTGGGGTGCAACAAAAGGCACGGTCGAAGAGGAAAGTCTTCAAACCGGCCTTGAAAGAGGAAAGGGAAGAAACGAGACGGAGGGATTGGGGGATGGTACTCCATAGGGTGGGAGTGGAGAAACTGAAGGCCCGGCCTCCGATGGTGGGGCAGTTCGGGAAGGGGGCTTGGAGCAGGCGAAGTCCTGTTGAACGGAGGGTCTGGGTGGGCTTGTAGGGGGAAAGTAGATTGGTTAAATAGGGCGGGGCAAGGCCGTGTAAGGCCTTGAAGGTGAGGACGAGGATCTTGAATTCGATCCTCTGGAGAATGGGGAGCCAATGGAGACGGGCGAGGGTGGGGGTTATATGGTCGCGGAGGCGGGTGCGGGATAATACACGGGCTGCAGAGTTTAGGATGACCTGCAGCCTGTGAATGGAGGAACTGGGGAGGCCGACGAGGAGAGAGTTTCCGTAGTCCAACCTCGAGGTGATGTATGCGTGCAAGAGTGTTTCGGCAGCGCGGGTGGTGAGATAGTTGCGGAGCCTGGCAATGTTGCGAAGGTGGAAATAAGCGGTGCCGGTCAAGGCACGGATGTGGGGGAGGAAGGAGAGTTTTTGATCGAACATGATGCCGAGGTTCCTGATTGGCTTTGTGAGGTGGAGAGTACAGCCTTGGATGTTGAGGCTGGCAGCGCCCGATGTGCGGAGGCGCTGGCTTGAGCCTATCAGGAGGGCCTCAGTCTTACTCACATTCAATTGCAGGAAATTGTCCCTCGTCCAGGACTCGATGTCGGACAGACATGCTGTCAGAACATCGATGGTCTGGGGGTTGAGGGATGAGGCAGAAAGGTACAGCTGGGTGTCGTCCGCATACATGTGGAAATTTACCCCATGTTTGCAGATGACATTGCCCAGAGGGAGTGTGTAAAGGGTGAAAAGGATGTGGCCGAGGACAGAGCCCTGGGGATGTCGTGAGAAACTGTGCTGGGGTTGGAGGAAAAACCGTTGGAAGAAACAAAGTGTAAACGGTGGGTCAGGTAGGAATGGAACCAGTCAAGGACTGTGCCTTGAAGGTTGAGGTGGGAGGAAAGACGTTGGAGGAGGATGGTGTGATCGACTGTGTCGAACGCAGCAGACAGGTCAAGAAGGACGAGGAGGCAGAGGGAGCCCTGGTCACAGGCGGTTAGGATGTCATTTGTAACCTTAACCAGGGCAGTTTCTGTGCTGTGAATTGGGCGGAAACCTGATTGGAGGGGTTCAAGGAATGAGTGAGTTGAAAGAAAAGAGCGGAGCTGGGAGGCAACCACTCTTTCAAGGACCTTGGATAAAAACGGGGCGTTGGAGATGGGTCGATAGCTTGATGGTTGCGACGCATCAAGGGAGGGTTTCTTCAGGATAGGGCTGTTTTATGGGAGGTAGGGACAGTGCCCGAGGAGAGGGATAGGTTGATGGTGTCAGAAATGAGCGGGGCCAAAAAATGGAGCTGGGTGCGAAGGAGGGGGGTGGGGATGGGGTCCAATGAGCACGTGGTGGGTTTCATGGAGGTAATTATTTTTGTGACTGAAAACGGGGTGGTGGGGTTGAAAGTGTGAAATGGGGGGTGAGTAGGGGTTGAGGTAACTGATGAGGGCGCGGTGGTGGAGGAGTGGTGGGGGGAGGAAACCGCAGAGCGGATTCTCTCTATTTTGGACTCGAGGAAGTCCAGCATCTCCTCACAACAATCGTTAGAGGAGAGGATCTGCGAAGTGAGGCGGGGGGGCGGAGGAGCTGGTTGGTGGTGGCGAAGAGGAGGCGGTGGTTGTCCTTCGAAATATCCAATTTACTAATTTTTTTTGAGGTATTATTATTAGGTAACTTTTAGATCAGATATATGCAAGTTTTAATGTATGGATCCAAGGAATATTATTGTTAATTTCACTAACCATAAAGAACATTAGGTCTTCTTCTGCGAAAACATGTCCTTTCTCTGACCTGTTTAGATTTAGGTGTAACATCCTGCAAACAGACAGAACATGCTGTAATTAAATGCACACTGTTAATAAAATAGATCAGATTCACATTAGATTTAATGAGAGTCTGAGTCATATGAATATCCGTTGAACATTAAGAATCGATGGTGTGGGTCACCAAGTTCAAAGTGGCAGAGAAAGTCTTAGTACAGGTATAACAGCCTCAGATCACAGTGCAACTTCGCTGCTCTGCTCATTTTAACAAAAACACATCAATACATCTTGAAAAGTTCAAAATATTTCACAGCATTTGACTCCAAAAATGTAGTGATTGAGTTTTGCAGGCAAATAAGATGCCCAATTTGTACATAATAATAGTACTAATAATCCTTGCATTTGATATAGTGCTTTTCATGTCTTCTAGACGTCTCGCATCAGCTCATGTCAGAGTGTCTGCACTTCAGGTGCTGGCAACATCAGCATTCAAGGCTGCTCTCTCCACCTCTCGAAGCTAGTCAGGAATCTGGGCGTCTTGTTTGACCCCAAACTATCCTTCCTTCCTCAAATCCGCGCCATGACCAAACTTTCCATCACCTCCGCAACATTGCTAGACTCCGCCACTACCTCACCCCCCATGCTGCTGAAACACTCATCCATGCTTTCATTACATCTAGGCTCGACTACGGGAACTCTCTCCTCGTTGGCCTTCCCAGCTCCTCCCTTCACAAGCTGCAGATTATTCAGAACTCTGCAGCTCGTGTATTCTTCCCACACCAGGCTCCGCGACCACATCATTCCCATCCTCGCCCGTCTCCACTGGCCCCCTCATCTCCCAGAGGGTCAAATTCAAGATCCTCATCCTCACTTTCAAGGTCATTCACGGCCTTGCCCCCGCCTATCTCTCCGACCTATTGTCTCCCTATCAGCCTGCCTTTAGCCTGCTCCATGTCCCCTGCCCGAACCGCCCACCATCGGTGGCTGGGCTTTCAGCCTCTCTGCCCCCACATTCTGGAACTGCATCCCGCAATCACTTCACCTCACTTCCTCCCTTTCCTCCTTTAAGGCCGGTCTCAAGACCTTCCTCTTTGACTGTGCCTTTTGCTCCCCTTCTAACTCTTCCCACTTTCCTACTCTCCTTCCCCCTACGCCAGCTCCCCCTCCCCACCCCCACTCGGGTCCCGACCTAACTGTTCAGCACCTTGGGACATCCTCCCAATGTGAAAGGCCCTCTATCAATGTAATTTTGTTGTTGTTGTTGTCTTAAAGCGCTTCACAGAATATGAATTGACTGTATATTTATGGGCGAAACGCGGCAGCCAATTGCGCACAGCAGTGTCCCATAAGCAGTCGTGGATTGAAATGACCAAGTTATTATTGTTTATTTTTTGAGGGATTATTATTAGGCGTGTGGAGTAAGGAAACTTGGCCGAGGATTCTAATGTTTCTAATGTTCCTGCCTGGAATTGAACCCAGGTCTCTCGCTTGTAAGGCGAGTGTTCTAACCACTGAGCTATCGGACTCCACATAGCAATTTTCGCCCAAAGTTTCGCCCAGCTTGGGAATCGAACCATGGTCCTCTCGCTTGCGAGGTGAGTGCTCCAACAACACACCACAGGAAATCCCACTGGGTTTGCTCTACGTTGGTCCATTTCACGGCTCTCGGGCTCAGGCTTTAAAGTGAATGCATTTTATACCATGTTCAGGGCAGATTCACAGTCACAGATGCTGATGGCATTGTTAAAGCAGTATTGTAAGTGTTATGGGATTTATGGTCACAACAGTGCACTGGCAGGACCTGTGACTTCAATTTGGTGAAACGCAATAAACATTTTAACCTTGTATCATTATTGAAAGCACACAGTCGCAGGTGAACAAAGCATTAGAACTAGAATTGGCACACAGAAATCTTTGGGATTGGAAAGAGATATGGTATCTCAGAGAGATATCATAGACATAAATAGGATAATAATAATAATCATCCTTGCATTTAACATAGCATCTAATCACATCTTCGAGACATGTCAAAGTGCTTCACAGCATATATTGTAAAGTGAATCGACTGTATTCTCTGTGGGCGACATGTGGCAGCTCTAATTAAGAAACGTAAGGAGGCCGCCAAAGCAATTATTGTGTGTTTCCCTTCCAGAAACATAACATGGTTACCAAAACCTGTAGCTCGGTGTTTAGAGCACTCGCCTCTCAAGCGAGAGACCTGGGTTCGATTCCTGGCAGGGCGGAACCCTGGGCAAGTTTCCTTACTCCACACGCCTGATAATACTCCCTCAAGAAAAAAAGACAATAAAAAATTTGGTCACTCAATCCACAGCTGTTTGTGGGACACTGCTGCGCATTTAACCCACAAATATACAGTCAATTCATTCACCGTATATTATGTGAAGTGCATTGAGACGTCCAGAAGACCATGAAAAGCGCAATATCAAATGTAATGATTATTATTATAACATTTACAGCTTATGGAGAGAGCTGGTGGGCCAGTTGAAATCGAATGTGGTGGTGACAGATGAAATTGGCCCGCAGGCCACCAGTTAGACCACCCTGGTCTATGCTGGACTAGAACATTCGTATGCACAGAATAACAATACCTCTGACACTTTCCTGCCTTGATAATAGCTGCAGATGAGTGCTCAAGTAGCTGATAGTTGATAATAATAACCCTTGCATTTGATATAGGACCTTATCACATTGGAAGGATGCCCCCAAGCAATTCACAAGAATTACCGTGGAGTGATTGAGCATTTGCAGGGAAACGCGGACAGCAATGTCCGCAAACGGCCGTGAAATGAATGACCAATTTTATTTGGGTGATCTGAAACAAAAACAGATCGCCGGGAACACTCAGCAGCTCAGGCAGCATCTATGAAGAAAGGAAAGTGAGTCAACATTTCGGGCCCACCACCCTCCGTCAGAACGTACTGTAGTATTTTGCGTTTTTATTTGGGGGATTGTTGACCAGGACACCGAGAGAGAGAAACTCACTTCTCTTTTCAAACAGTGTCATGTGCTCCTTAACGTCCACCTAGCCAGGCAGACGGGATCTCAGTTTAAAGTCTCATCCAAAGCACAACACCTCCCACAATGTAACACTCCCCACAGCACTGCATTGGATCTTAGATTGTGTGAGTTCAAATCCCAACGAGGGATTTGAAGCCACAACCTTCAGACTCAGAGGAGAATGCTACAATGAGCCAAGCTGACACAGAAGGAAGTGTAAGGAAGCAAAATGATTAAAACCCTTCCTTCCTTACGGAGTTTCCATTACACCATGAAGTTGTATGCCTCACTAACCATACTAAGATTCAGTGTAGCACTAAAGTAAGCAGCTAGCATCCATCCATACTGTAATAGCTTTCCTGACACTATCCATCACAAGGTATCAGCCCTGAAACAACCTGTACTAGAGTGCAAGTCCTTCTAAGAGATAATAGCTTGCAACACAGAATTCACACTTCTGTTAACGATAATACTAATAATGATAATCATCCTCGCATTTGATACTTATCAAGTCATCAAAGTGTCTTAAAGAAATTCATAGGATTTTGCAACCAATGCACCCCAGCACTGCGCTGGCGTGTCTACCCACTATGTACACTCCAACATAGGTCCCAGACTATAGTGCCCAGATTATATCATATTAATCATCCTTGCATTTGATATAGCGGTTTTCATGTCCTCTAGATGTCTCAAAGCGCTTCACAGAATATACTGTAAAGTGAATTTACTTTAATATATGTGGGCAAAAAGCAGCAGCCAATTGTGCACAGCAGTATCCCACAAACAGTCGTGGATTGAAATGACCAATTTTATTATTGTGGGTTTTTTTGGACGGATTATTATTAGGTGTGTTATTAACACCTCTTCTCCCGAGTTTTGTTTCAACCCACCACCTTTTTGTTTTACGCCACTATCACTTCCTTAACCCATAATTTTTTCTGTTGTTTTCTTTTACTGTGTTCTTTGTCTCCTTTGTCTTCCTTGTCCTGCCTCCCCCTCTCTAACTTGTCCATAAAAACCTCTCACTCCCAACATGCACCAGTTCTGAAGAAGGGATGTGGACCCGAAACGTTGATTCACTTTCCTTTCTCCATAGATGCTACCTGACCTGCTGAGATTTCCCAGCTCTCTCTGTTTTTGTTTCAGATTTACAGCTTCTGCAGTATTGTTTTGCCCAAAGGATAATTCTCCGTCATTTCCGTCACCTCCAATGTGACCCCACCATAAAGCATATATTTCCCTCCCCTCCCAGCATTTTGAAGAGACCATTCTCTCTGTGACTTCCCGGTTCATTCCTCCATCAACACCAACAGTCGCTCCCCTTCCCCCAGCACCTTTCCATGCTAGCGCAGGAGGTGCAATACCTGCCCTTTCACCTCTTCCCAGACCACTTTCCAAGGCTCCAAGAACAGTTTTATGTACAACAGTGATTTACATGTACTACCACCAATGTAATATATTGCATCCGCTGCTCACATTGCGGTCTCCTCTACATTGGGGAGACCAAACGCAGATTGGGTGATCGATTTGCCGAACACCTCTGTTCTGTCCGAAAATACAGCCCTGATCTACCGGTTTTGTGCCCTTTCAACTCTCCTTCCCATTCACAGTTTGACCGCTCCATTCAGTCGCATACTCTGTGCCAATGAACCACAGTTCATTGGCACAAGCTCGAAGAATAGCACTTTATCCATCTGCTAGGAACCGTACAGCCCTCTGGCCTTAATATTGATTTAAATAATTTCAGGCCATAACAGCTCACCTTCCCACTCTTCTGCAACCATCTGATCTGCCTGTTCTTTGGCAATTTTCCCCACTTTGTTTTAATGTAATTAACATCTCTTCTGTTTTGTTGCAATTCCCTCTTTTGTTTCACAACATTAACACTTCCTTAACCCATCATCTCTTGCCCTCTATCCCATTTTCTCCTTTGTCTTCCTTGCCCTGCCTCTCCCTCTCTGTTAATCCTTAAAAGCCTCCCCCTCCCAATATGCCCCAGTTCTGACAAAAGGTTGTGGAGCCAAAATGTTGACTCACATTTCCTTTCTCCATAGATGCTGCCTGACCTGCTAAGTGTTCCCAGCGATTTCTGTTTTTGTTTCAGATTTCCAGCATCTGCTGTACTGTGGAACTCCATCCCGCAGCCCCTCCGCCTTGCTTCCTCCCTTTCATCCTTCAAGGCCGGTCTCATGACCTTCCTCTTTGACCGCACCTTCGGCTGGCTCCCCAACTAACTCTTCCCCCTCTCTTTCCCCCTACCCCAACATTCCCCACTCCCTGCTCAGGTCCTGACATGACTGTTCAGTGCTTTGGGACGTCCTCCTGACATGAAAGGCGTTTATATATCAGTGCAATTTTGTTGTTGTTGTTGTTGTTGTTTGTTGCATTTTGCATTTTTGTAATTTTGTTGTTGTTCATATTGCTTCTTATTTAACAGTGCTCTGAGATGCTACCCTGGTGCTGTATAAAGTATATAAATTGTTGTGTCGGGACCACTGGATGAAAAAAGTATTTGGGGTCAAATTGCTTCCTAATAATAATAATCATATAATAATAATTTCCGTCAAGCTCAAACTGCCGATTGATCACTTGAGTGAGGAACCAGAATGATCCTGGTGAATTTGGCACAGTTGGCACAGTCCGTCGGTATGGAAATTTTCCGATTTAGATATATCGATAGGCTCATATCGAAATATACCGAAATATCGATATTTTCGGGTTTTTCGTACTGCGCATGCGCGTGCAGTGCGCGCATTTGGAGTGTGCGTGCATTCGGGGCCTACCTTCTCAGGAGGTAAATATCTTTCTCTCTCTGTGTCTCTGACTCTCCATCTCTGTGTTTTTCTCTCTGTGTCTCTGTGTCTCTCTCCTCTCTCACCCCCCCCCCCCCCATCTCTATCTATCTGCACATTATCACATCCACCCCGTCTCTTCCCCCCACCCCTGCCACCGTCCCTCTCTCCCATTCCCCCCCCCATCGTCTCTCTCCACCCCCCAGCCGTCTCTTTCCCCCTCCCCCCCTCCCCACCGCCATCTCTCTCTCCCTCCCCCGCCCCAGGCGTCTCTCTCCCCCGCTGCCGTCCATCTCTCCCAACCCCCCCCCCGGGTCGTCTCTCTCCCCCCCCCCCCACCCCCCAGGCCGTCTCTCTCCCCATCCCCCCCCGCCGTCCCTTCCCCCCTCCCCCCTCCCCCTCCCCCCCGCCGTCTCTCTCTCCCTCCCCCCCCCCCAGCCGTCTCTCTTGCCCTCCCCCCCACCCAGCCATCTCTCTCCCCCTCCTCCCCACTCCAGCTGTCTCTCTCCCCCTCCCCCCCCTGCCATCTCTCTCCCCCTCACCACCCCCCAGCCGTCTCTCTCGCCAGCCCCCCAGCCATCTCTCTCCCCCCCCAGCCATCTCTCTCCCCCTCCCCACCCCCAGCCGTCTCTCTCCCCCTCCCCCAGCCTTCTCTCCCCCCCCCCCCTACCCCTTGCATACCTGTATATTGTATTCGAGGACTATGAATACAATACGGCGGATTTGCACCTTGGTCTGTGCATTGTGTATAGAGATGAGCATTCTGGGTCTTGTAGTTCAGTGTGCGCGCATTCTGATTTTTTACCTCGATATATCGACTTTTCGATATATCGATATTTTTGAAATGCCTATATCGGCGTATCGATACGAAAACTATATCAGGTTTTAGCATATATCGATATGTCGCTGGACTCTAGTTGGTAGCATTCTCTTGTGGGCTTGTGGTTTCAGAGGAAGACAAGTTTGCAGGGCTATGGGAAGAGAGTAGGGTAATGGGATTAATTTGGACAGCTCTTTTCAAGGAGCCAGGACAGACACGATGGGCAATTGGCCTCCTTCTGTGCTTTTTAATTCTATGGTTCAAACCCTTCTGGGGGACTTGAACTCAGAGTCTAGTCCAGTCACATTCCAATGCAGTGCTGCACTGTCCTTTGGGTGAGACTGTTAAACTCAGATACATCTTCCTGTTCAGGTGGATTTTGAAGATCCAAAGCGAATAAAGAGAGTTCCAGGGTCGTAGGCAACAATCCCCCAGATAAAAACTGGTCATTTACATTGTGGCCATTTGTGGGACATCGGTGTGCATACACTGGCTGCCGAAATTATATACAAAACACACAGTCACTATACTTTACAGTAAATCCTGGGAGGCACTTTGAGGTGCCCTCCTGATGTAAAAGATCTATACCAAACGTACAGGTTATAAATTGTACCCAGGACAGGCTGAGCACCTTTAACAACAACAACAACAAAATTACACTTGTATAACTTCAGAGGGGGTAAGGAGGGAAGCAAAAGAGGATTCAAAATGAAGAGAATTAGAACTAGTCATGAACTAAACTAAACCTATCCTAGACATGAAGTCCTGTAGCTTAGTGGTTAGCAAGCAAGAGGACCTGGGTTTGATTCCCAGGCAGGGCGAAACGTTATTTAAGTTTCCTTACTCCACACACCTCTGTAGGAACCCAATTGTTGTTTGGTTGGTGGGGCGCTTTCCCAGGCATAATAATCTCTTCCAAAAAAATTAATATTAGTTTGCTTGCTCAATCCATGACTGTTTATAGGACACTGCTGTGTGGTAATTGGCTCCAGTGTTTCGTCCACAAAATATACAGTCAATACATTTTCCAATAAATTCTGTGAAGCGCTTTGAGACATCTCAAAGACTGATATCAAATGTATGTGTTGTTATGATTATAAACTAAACTAGACATGGCACCCAGGGAATAGAATTCACACTGTGCTCTGGAGTAAGACAAAAAGCCTTCAGTTTTTGGATACTACGCAGAGCTGAAACTGGAGCATTTTACGAGTCAGAGCATCTGCAGCAAATAACCAAGGAAGACATCAGCTGCAGGAGATAGATATTGGCGCTAACACAAAGTCCATCGCTACCCTCGAGCCAACTGGAGAAGAGAATGTGCTTTAATCAACTATTAACAATCAATGTCTCAGCCAGTGTGTAATTTACAAACACTCAAATGCACACTGACATTATCGCATTGCATAATTAATGCAATTAGCCCAGTCATAGTTGTCGGAACAGATTGACTCTCTGGCCTTGTCGCCCTAGTTTAAGACTAATAATCCTCTTTTGTTCTGCTGTGGATTTTTGCTGTTCCAAACCGGGTCCATGGTCTTTTATTTCCAAGAACAGGATTCTGATTAATTTCCTACAAACAAGTCGACAAACAAATAATTCAAGGAGTTCTGAAGCTCAGTGGTTAGAGTACTTGCCTTGCAAGCGAGAAACCTGGGTTCGATTCCAGGCAGGGCAAAACCTTGGGCAAGCTTCCTTATTCCACATGCTTAATAATAATCCTTCCAAAAAAAAACAATAATAATTTGGCCACTCAATCCACAACTGTTCGTGCAAATGGCTGCCACATTCCACCTACAAATATATTGTCAATTCACTTTACAGCATATTGAATGAAGTGCTTTGAGATGTCTAGAAGATGTGAAAAGCTCTATCAAATGCAAGGATTATTATTCTTATTATTAGGGCATTATAATTTTGCTGGCATTCGTTTACAACAACAACAAAATTACACTTGTAGAGTGCATTTCATGTTAGGAGGACATCCCAAGGTGATGGACAGTCATTGCTTCAAACCCAAGCTGTGGTCGGGTATGGGGAGAGTGGATGGAAAGGGGAGGATTCGGGGTGACCAATAGGACAGTCGAAGAGGAGGGACTTGAGACAGGACTTAAAGAAGGCTAGGAATGGGGCGAGGCGGAGGGATTGTGGGATGGAGTTCCAAAGGTTAAGGGTAGAGTGGCCAAAGGCTTGCCCGCCAATGGTGGAGTAGGCTGGAACCAGCTGAACGGAAGTGCATGCTGTGATACTTCACGTGTATCCTGTGAGGCATGTTGAGATATCCTCCCACCCCGAAAGGTTGTGTAAAATGGATTGATGGCCAGGAAACTGGGATATAGGTTCTCTTTTTGAATAGTGTGCCATGAGATCTTTAGCCAGAACTGGTAAATTGGGACCTCAGTTTAACGTCTCATACGAAGGAAGGAAGGCACCTCCGTTAATGTACCTCATCGGAGTGTCTATGTGAGTTCACTTCTCGCCATGGACTAAAACAGGGATGGGCAAACTATGGCCCATGGGCCACATCCGGCCCTTGGAGGCTTTTCATTTGAGCTGCATTGTGTTATAACATTTATTTAAGTACTGTACTTGATTACTAAAAATAGTCAAATATAAAAACCCATTAAACCAATCTATGTCAGTGGTTGATTTCAGTTTGCAATACCATCTATCAACCTAAAATTTTTTGTAGCCTACCAAGTTTACTAGGCATACAGCGTGCGTTGCCAGAACGAAGCGTTTTGAAACGCCCCATGTGGGACGTTATTTTGTCTATGCATGAAGTGCGAGCAATCTAGAGTAACAGCAACTTGAAAAAAGGCCAGCAGTTAGATTTTTCTTTTCCCTTTCAAAAATGAGTGCTGCAAAAAACAGAAAAGTGGAGGGTGAGTGTCGGGTTTTCAACAAAGAATGGAATGCAAAATATTTTCTCACAAACGTGGACTTGAAGGTTGTATGCCTGATTTGTCAGGAGAGCATTGCTGTGTGCAAGGAGTACAATTTGATTCACCATTTTTCAACAAAACATTGCAAGGAAGCCACTACAAAGGCAAGTTGTGTTCTGGTGTTTAAAATTGTTCAACAGTATTATTTTAACACACTGTTGATTTTAAAACAAAATTGTGTGTCCCTGTTTGAACATGAATTGTTCGTTTCTTGAGCATTCATGGCCTCCACAAAATTTCAATACCCAGATGTGGCCTTCAAGCCAAAAAGTTTGCCCATCCCTGGACTAGAATCTACAACTTTCTGACTAAGAACTGGGAGTGCTATCAATTGAGCCAGGCTGACGAATGGGACTGATTGCTTTTCCAAATAGCTCAGCGCAGTCCCAGTGGTGAGCTGAACAGCTTTCTTCTGTGCTGTTAATGTCTATGGTTTGGATCTCACCATAGTGAGTGGACAGGATTACTGTGGCCTTCTATAGGGTTTCTTGTATTGTCTTCAATGATATGTAATAATAGTAATACTCCTCGCATTTGATCTAGCACTTTATCGTGTCATTGAGACGTCTCAAAGTGCTTCTCAGAATAAGCTGCAAAGTGAATTGACTGTATATTTGGAAGGTGACACATGGCAGCCAATTACGCACAGTGGTGTCCCATAAAAAGACATGGATTGATTTGTTACTGTATTACTTTGTGAAGGATTATTACCCCCAAGGAAGTCATCCCCAATCAACTAATAACCATTACTGCTAGGTAAATAAGGCACGTGTGTTGAGCTATACAAATGTAATTTTGCTGTAGTAAGAAAACTTGCCTAATATTTCGCTCTTCCTGGGAATCAAACTCGGGTACTCTCACTTGCAAGGTGAGTGCTCTAACCAATTATCTATTCGAGTTTAGTTATTACTTCAAAACAAAAACAGAAGTTGCTGGGAAAACTGAAAAAAAATCAGTTGACAAACTGACCTGAGACATTGACTCACTTTCCTTTCTCCATGGATGCTGCCTGACCTGCTGAGTTTTCCCAGCAACTTCTGTTTTTGTTTCAGATTTCCAGCATCTGCAGTAGGGTATTTTGTATTTTGTTTTAGTTATTACTTGAGGCTGATAAAAAATAATCATAATAAATAATCCTTATGTTTGATATAGCACCGTTCATGTCAGGAGGACATCTCAGAGCTCATAAGATATAGTAATAATACTTGCATTTGATAAAGCACGTTATTATGTGTTTCAGACATCTGAAAGCGCTTTACAGAATATGAACACATGTTGAATGCAGCAGAAAGGTCCAGGAGGACAAGGAGGCAGAGGGAGCAGATAGACAGGACATTGTTTGTGAATTTCACGAGTTCTGTCTCTGTATGGAGGGCAGGGTGAAAACTGAACTGAAGGGGTTCGAGTAGGGTGTGGAGGGAGAGGTTTGCCAGAAGTTTGTTGGTAACAATGCATTCCGAAGCTTTTGCAAGCGAGGACGGGTTTGAGATTGGGCGGTAGTGGCCAAAGTTGGAGGTATCAAGGTAGGTTCCTCAAGGAGGTGGGTGATGACTGTAGTTTTGAGAGGGATTGGTTAATCGTGTCTGCCGACAGACACGACTACATATAAATGCAGGTTGTTGTTGTTGTTCTAGGAATTACTGTGTGTTTTGTGGGTGAATACCACATCATTTTCATGAGTTGGTCCTGTGGACAACTGCATCAGTGACCCCAACATGAAGCAACATTTGCCTTTAAATATACATCAACGTTATGTAAGTGAAGCAAAGCCAATGTCTTCTGGAAATGGACTTCAAGACTGAAGCTGAACTCTGCTTAGGTAGGTAACCCTAGCAACGCATCATTTTATTGAGGTCCATGTGTTGTCTGTTTTCTTGCAAGCCAAAGAAGAAATGACAGGAAACAGCCTGACATGATGAAGCTGTCGCGAAGACAATAAAACATAATTGCATTTGAATTTACCTTAAAGAACTGCAGGTGAGATGAGTTTGAAGTCTTGATGTGAAGCTCGAACCCACCACCCTCAACAACAACAACAACACAGGAACATCTCGCCCATTCTGGCCAAGCTCCACTGGCTCCCCATCATCGAATGGATTGACTCACACTCATGCTCAAATCCACTCACTCCCTGGTACCTCATTACCTCTCCAGCCTCCCCACTCCCTAATCCACCACCCAGCACCTCCACACAACTGGTACCGGCCTCTTGCTTGTCCCTTGCACTCTCCACCCGACCATCGAAGGCTGCACCTTAGCCACTGTGCTCCAAAACTCCCTCAATCCCTCCGCATTGCCCCCTCCCTCTTTTCAAGTCCGACTGGAAAACCTTCCCCTTCGATCATGCTTATGGCCACCTGCCCCCTCTCAACCCAACCCCCCCATCTCCCCCCACCATTCTACTAGGAGTCAGGCTCCACTACAGTTAAGCGCACTAAGACATTACCAGGTGTGGAAGACGCTATATAAGTGCAACTTGTTGTTGATAGGAGGAAAAAGTGTATTGCTATAGGAACAGCTGCAGTATTCCGGGGATAGTTCCAATAGTAACAGTACCCAAGTGGTGCACTGGATAATATTATATAATCCTTGAATTTGATATAGCGCTTTTCACGCCTTCTAGAGAAATCATCAGAAATTAATCAAAGCAGCTGCACTGAGACATACTTAAGAAATAATGTTTAGTCAGCCAAGGTCAGTCAGCAATCTAAGCCTTTGAGACACTACCCCATATGATGGCACTACATAAGTACAAGTTATTGTTGTTGAAGGTTTGGGTTCAAGCCGCATGTCAAGACTTGGAACTCGTATAGTCTATGCTGATGTTACAATGCAGTGCTTTTATTGTTGAACGTGGCATCCTGCAGATGAGGCATTAAGCATCGGTTTTATCTCCTCTTCAGAAAGACATTAAAGATCCCATGGCACTTTTCGAAAGGTTACTACACTTTACAGTATATCTCCTCTCGACATGAAAATGCCATACAATTGTAAATTGTATTGTAAACATGGTGGGGAATTTTTTGAGATATCCATCAGACATGAAATGTGCCCAGCCAGGTCAAAACAACAGGCATGTTTCAATACTCTACATGACTCTGTTTACCTAACAGTAAGTAAGGAACCCAGTCGTTATTTGATTGGTGCATTGCCTTTCCGGGGATAATAATTCCTTCAAAGAAAAGTAATAATTATAAATTGGTCACTTCAATCAACGACTGTTTGTGGGACATTGCTGTGGGCAATTGACTGCCACATTTTGCCCACAAAATTATACAGTTAATTCCCTTTACAGTATATTCTGTGAAGCACTTTGAGATGTCTTGAAGTTGTGATTAGGAGATATATCAGAAAATGCAAGGATTATTATTGCATCTAATGAACAAATTATTATTATCAACATTGTCTGGGCACTGCTGTCTGTTCCTTTACAATACACGGGGCATAGCTTTTGTATGTTAACTCTATTAAGCTGAGGAAACATAAAGTATAAAGATTTACATTTTGTAAGACAATCTCATTAAACAGAGCTAGTCAAGAGTCACTGTCTCCACCAATTCTAACCAGCTGTCTGTGAACTATTTAAGCAAGTCTGTGTTGATAATCTCATTCAAGCCCGGACTGTATCTTAACCCTGTGGTGGAGTTTTCTTTGATCAATGCATTTTGATAAGTAGTAAGTGGACTTTGTTTTTTTTAAAATCAGCGAGGCAGTGTTGAGCTGGTTGAGTTGGAATAACCTCTCGCAAATAAGTCAATTGAGACCTCTGTCAACACCACAACCATTTATTGCTTACCAGCGCCTTGGGACATCCTCCCAACTTGACAGGCACTATACAAATGTAATTTTGTTGTTGTTGTTAACCTCACACTCAATGCAGTGTTGGAGATGCACTGTATTGTCAGTGCATCCTTTGGATGAGACACTTAAATGGAAATACTGTTAAAGATCCATTGGCACTAATGGAAAAAAAAGGAAAAAATATTGGTCACTAGCTACAAAGCACATTGAGATGCTACCCTGTGTGAGGGATGCTACATAAATGTAAGTTGTTGTTGCTCATTGTTTTGTGCAAATTGACTGCCATGTTCACCTGCAACATACACAGTCACTGCACTTTACTGTAAATCTAAATCCTGTGAAGGCTTTGAGATGTTCCGACAAGGTTATGAGGTGCCATGTCAACCGAAATGATTATTTAATTATTGATTTTTTATTGTGGTATGGCACATGGCAGAAAGTCTCCCAGATCAATAAAATAGTCTGGACAGCAATGAGTCAAACATAGTCTGTGTCCGCTCCCATCCCCAACCTCCGGTGATGGAGTTAATAACAATAATAATCCCTGTATTTCATATCATGTCTTCGAGACATCTCAAAGCGCTTCACGGAATATACTCTAAAGTGAATTGACTGTATATTTTGTGGGCGAAACATGGCAGCCAATTATGCACAACAGTGTCCCACAGTCTTGGATTCAATGGCCAAATTATTGCTTTTCTGTTTTTTTTCTTGAGTTATTACCCACGTAAAAGCGATCCGCTAATCGACTAACAATTGGGGTCCTACTTTACTGCTACGTAAACACAGGCGTGTTGAGTAAGGCAAGTTGACTAAGATTTCGCCCTGCCCAGGTATCGAACCCAAGTCCTCTTGCTTGCAAAGCAAGTGCTCTAACCAATTTGTTGCAACAATGTACATTTGAGCAAACTGCATGACAGAAATCGAGACAGAACTTCAGACATAGAACAGGATACAGAGAGGAAAGCAAATGATACCAGTGGAGAAATGAAACAAGGTGACCTTAGCTACGTGGTATTTGTGTGTGTAAAAAAAAAGGAGCAACAGCAAGTGATGGATTACAACTTCCACTGAACATCCTTTTATTACTGTGTCAGGAGAAATTGTTTCACCTGGTCAAAACTGCTGCCTCCAAAATAGAAATGACCAAGAAAATGTAGCAGTACATCATGCCCTGATTTACTGCCAAGGAGAAACTCTAGGCCTACTCACACAAGGATGGGCTAAATGGTAGCATTCGTGCAAGCAATCTGAACCTGAATGACGCTATTGATGTTTGGTGTCATGAACTTTTCATGATATATTTGTTCATTGTGGTGAACATTGCTTTGACTGTCTTGCAATCCAGACTTTGCAACTGAACAAAAGCTTTCAACGTGAATAATTCAATAGAGGCTATATTTCTCTCTTCATGGTAACTGAGGTGTCAGTCTGGCTCAGTCAGTCATACTCTCACTTCCCGTCAGTATTGTGGGTTCAATGTCGGGATTTTCAGCTCATGTCGTTTCTGCTGACACTCCAATGCAGCACTGCATTGTTGGAGGTGCCATATTTCATATGTTACGTCGAAACTGAGGTCCCGCCTGACTATTAGTGAGATGTTAAAAGTTCCCGTGTCACAAATCAAAAAGAGTAGGGAGTGTCTCCTGGTATCGTGGCCAAAAATCCTTGAGATAATAATGGCTATTCCCTTCATAGCTGTTTATTGTAAACTAGTTGCCTCATTTTGCCCACAAAACATACATTATATATACAGGATATACTGTACAGTATATTCTGTGAAGCGCTTTGAGACATTCCGAAGAAATAAGTGATAAGGCACTACTGTATATCAAATGCAAGGATTATTATGTACAAAATACAGTGCACATAATCTACACTTTACCCTCTTCAACTGTGCCTTCGGCCACCCTCCTACCCCACCCACCCCACCCGCCATCCTCCCTGATCCCCCTCATTTGAATCCTAATCTCTGACTGTACAGAGTCTTGGGACACCCTCCCTATGTGAAAGGCGTTTTACAAATGTAATATTATATTGTACAGTGAGTCAAATGACCTCCTACTGTGCTATAAATTTCTGTGATTCTTTGATCTGTTTCTAGATTTCTGCATGAAATGGACAAATATACTTAGATTTCCTTTGAGGTTTTTTTAATGAACATCAGTTTTGTACTAACTCAACGATGAACAAAACATGTAAGATTAGACAAAGTTTACTTACTTGTGGTTGACTATGAATAGGTTGACTTGTGGTTGACTATGAATAGGACACAACTATGAATAATCTCTTTGTATCTTAAGAAAAAGGCCATTGCTTAAAAGAAAGGAAATATTTGTAATAAAATGACACACATGCAAGTGATTAGCTTTTTTCCGGCTATGTTTGGGTGGAGCCTTTTTGCCTACATTCTGCTCAGTGCTCTGAAATTTTATGTCACAGTACACATTCTGATTTAAGGTTGAGAGTCAGAAGGTTGCAAGTTTCAAGGCCCATTTCAATACCTTGTCCATATACAATTCAGGTTGACATTCCAGTGCAAAGTTGGGATATACTGCATTGTTGTAGGTACCATGCATTGGATAAGACATTCAACAAAAGTTCCATCTTCCTGTTCAGTGGATATTTAAATTACTCGAAAAAAAAGTAGGGAGCTTCTCTACCTGGCCAACTTGCCTATAAAATTGGTCATTTTTCTTGCAAGTGAAACCCAAACCCAGACCTGGGTTTGATTCCCAGATAGGGCGAAACCTTAGGCATGTTTCCTTACTCCACACCCCTTTGTTTACCGAGCACCTATGCAGACAATTGGCAGATTGCTTTCTAGGGATAATGGGAGTCTTGTATCTCAGTGGTTAGAGCACCTTACAAGCATAAGAACTGTGTTTCGAATCTAGGCAGGGCAAAACCTTGGGGAATTTTCCTTACTCCACACATCTAATAATAATCTGTCCCCAAAAAAAATAATCAATAATAAATTGGTCATTTCAATCCACGACTGTTTGTGGAACACTGCTGTGTGCAATTGGCTGCCGCATTTCGCCCACAAATATATAGTCAATTCACTTTAACGTATATTCTGTGAAACGCTTTGAGACATCTAGAAGATGTAAAAAGCGTTATATCAAATGAAAGAATTATTATTATAATATTCCCTTTTTAAAAAAATAAGTAATTTGGTCACTCAAACCATGACTGACTATATGTGGGATACAGCTGTGCGCAATTGGCTGCCAAGTTTTGCCCACAAAATATACAGAAAATTCCCTTTACAGTAGATTCTGTGAAGCACTTGGACATATCTCAAGAACTTTTTTCTTTGGAGGGATTATTTTCCCCAGACAGCAATTTGAAAATATTGATTCATTCATGAACAAACTGCTAGGAAATAATACCTCGTAACACAGTACAGTATATAGTTTGGGACACACAATGTTACATGACGGCCAGGATATAAAAATAATAATAATAATACTACTTGCATTTGATATAGTGCTTTTCACATCTACTAGACGTCTCAAAGCGCTTCACAGGATATACTGTAAAGTGAATTGACTGTATATTTGTGGACAGAATGCGGCAGCCAATTGCGCACAACGGTATCCCACAAATAGTCATGGATTGAAAATGACCAATTTATTATTATAGTTTTTTTGGAGGGATTATTATTAGGTGTACGTGTGGAGTAAGGAAACTTGCCCAAGGTTTTGCCCTTACCTACCTGGATTCGAAACACAGGTCTCATGCTTGTAAGGTGAGTGCTCTGACTACTGAGCTACAGGACTCAACAATATAATGTGGTTTGCTTTCGAATCTCTCCTTTTCCGATGCCTTTCCACTGAAATATTCGATAGAACTCTCGGCTCCACCTTACAGTTGAAGGTGAACTGGATGGGCCTTGATTTTCGTTTGCCTAGCAAATTATTTTGTCCTTATGTTCTTTCTCTCTCTTTCCCCTTCGCTGTTATCCTTCTCAGACCTGCTGTATCCCCAAATCCCAAAGGAAGCTCCGCCTTCGAAGATCAGCAGTTTGAGCCAGTCCCCCAACAACAGGCAAAACTCTTTGATCTAAGCATTATCAAGCATTCTTTTGAGAGGCTGATTGGATTCGAGGTGTGACAGCATGGCTGTCCATTGTCTTTGGGACAATGAATATGGAACATTCTTGTTTTTCCAGATGTAATGGAACTCCCTGGACTTAGTGCTGGATAACCCTTTCCTTACCCAGAACACACCTGGTGGCTTTTGCTTTTTATTGATTTTTTTTAAACGCTACATAAATGTGAAGTAGATTCAAGTTCTGTAGCATATTGGTAAGAGCACTCACCTTGAAAGCAACAACAACTTTGATTTATATAGCATCCTCCACGCTGGACAGTAACGGAAAGCAAGAGGACCTGGGCATGATCTGAAGTTATACCACTTAGATCCTGTTAACCATTCTAGCCAAAGCCCTAATGGGCAGGGCAGGGCGCACCTAACTGGTTGAGTGAGCGGAAAGCTTGCCAGGCAGCAATATTGATGGCAAGCTATGTTAGACACCAGCAGTCCTGCAACGCACATTCAGGGGTCCCCAATCTGCGCCTAATGATTTCCGGAATTAGGTACACAGGATGTGTCTCTCCAGGAAGAGAGTGCACATTCCATTCCAACAACCTATTTGTGGAGTCCTGTACCTTAGTGGTTAAAGCACTCGTCTTGCAAGTGAGAGAACTGGGTTCAATTCCAGGCAGGACAAAACCTTGGGCAAGTTTCCGTACTCCACATGCCTGATAATAATCCCTCCCCAAAACAACAAAGAATAAATTGTTCATTTCAATCCACGGCTGTTTCCACTGCCTCTCATCCGGGATTGTTTCCACTGCCCTTAAAACCGCCACCATCACCCCCACCCTAAAAACGCCTTCCCTCGATGCGTTGCAGCTATCTAGCTACCGGCCCATCTCCAACCTCCCCTTCCTTTCCAAGGTCTTTGAAAAAGTGATTGCCTCCCAGCTCCACTCTTTCCTCACAACACTCACTCTTCAAACCCCTCCAAACGGGTTTCCGTGCCTCCCACAGCACGGAGACTGCCCTGGTAAAGGTCACAAATGACATCCTGACAACCTGGGACCAGGGTTCCCTCTGCCTCCTTGTCCTCCTCGACCTATCCACTGCCTTCGATACCATGGACCATGGTATCCTCCTCCACTGCCTCTCCTCCCTCCTCAAGCTGCAAGGATCTGTCCTCGAATGGTTCTGGTCCTATCTCTCCCACCATCTTCACTTCGTCTCTTCCAATGGCTTATCCTCCAGCCCCCATACAGTCACATGCGGCGTTCCCCAGGGCTTTGTCCTTGGCCCCCTGCTCTTCACCCTCTACACTCTCCCCCTGGGCGACATCATCCATAGACATGGGGTAAATTTCCGCATCTACGCGGATGACACCCAATTCTATCTATCCGCATTAACCCTCGATTCCAGGATCACTGGCGTTCTGACTACATGTCTGTCCGATATTGAGTCCTGGATGAGGGCAAATTTCTGACAACTCAATGTCAACAAGACAGAAGCCCTTCTGATTGGCTCACATCAGCGCCTCCGCACCTCAGGCGCTGACAACATCAGCGTTCAAGGCTGCTCTTTCCACCTCCCGAAACCAATCAGGAATCTGGGCATCATGTTCGACTCCGAGCTATCCTTCCCCACATCTGCTCCATGACCGGCACAGCCTTCCATCTCTTCTGCAATATTGCCAGACTCCGCCACTACCTCTCCCTCCACGCCGCCGAAACTCTCATCCACACCTTTATCACTTCCAGGCTTGACTACGGGAACTCTCTCCCCGTCAGCCTCCCCAGCTCCTCCCTTCACAGGCTGCAGATCATTCAGAATTCTGCAGCTCATGTACTCTTCGTACCAGGCTTCGCGACCACATAACTCCCACCCTTGCCCGTCTCCACGTCACCCAGAGGATCAAATTCAAGATCCTTGTCCTCACTTTCAAGGCCATTCATGGCCTTGCCTCCGCCTATCTCTCTGACCTACTGTCTCCCTATCAGCCTGCCCACACCCTCCGTTCAGCAGACTCAGGCCTGCTCCACGTCCACCGCCCTAACCGCCCAACCATCGGCGGCCCAGCTTTCAGCTGCTCTGCTCCCACACTGTGGAACTCCATCCCGCAGTCCCTCCACCTTGCTTCCTCCCTTTCCTCCTTCAAGGCCTGTCTCAAGACCTTCCTCTTCGACCTTGCCTTCGGTTGCCCCACTAACTCTTCCCCCTCTCCCACTCTCTTTCCCCTTCCCCCTACCCCGACCCTCCCTTACCACCCCACCCCACCACCCCCACTCGGGTCCCGACCAGATTGAGACGCCATCCGGCGTGGAGAGCGCTATATAAATCGAAGTTGTTGTTGTTGTTGTTCAGCACTTTGGGACGTCCTTCCGATGTGAAAGGCGCTATATAAGTGCAATTTTGTTGTTGCTGTTGTTGTTTGTGGGACACTACTATGCCCAAGTAGCTCCCGCGTTTCACCGATAAATATACAATTCACTTTAAGGTATATTCTGTGAAGCACTTTGAGGCATCTAGAAGACGTGAAACCGCTATATCAAATACAAGGAATATTATTATTATTATCTCTGAAATTTCCATGTTTAGGTAGGAGGCATGGAAATCTCAGCTTGGTTTGGGTACTCTACAGCACAGAGATGGGTTTCTGCATGTATCAGACACTTGGCTGACCAAAAAATATATATTCTTGGTACTGTATCAAGGAATAAGATGAAGCCACTCAGGTTATGCCAACATGATCATAGAATCACAGAGGTGGTGAATCAGTTGATATAAGCTTTAACAAGCTTCCTCAATGCTCCTCAAAGATATTTCTATTCTAACCTGCAGATGGCTCAGCCACAGGGACACTACAGGCAGCTTCCAACACCGCTGCGACTAGGATACCTCACACAACTTTGAAGTAGTTGAATCTTTTGAATGCGTTCATTATCTTGAATGCAACTACTTTACACAGACAGGGACAAAGGAAGATAGGAACAAAAGTAGGCCATTCAGGTCTTGGAGCCTGTTCCGCCATTCTATCATATCATGGCTGATCTGTACCTCAACTCTAATTGTAGTAACGAATGTCGGGTGGAATGTCGGAATCGAGGCAACCCTCTGTGGTGTCTGTGAACAGACCGATGTAGATTTGGATTTAACATCTTTTCCAAAGGACGTCACCTCCAATATTGCAGCACTCTCCCAGCTCTGTATTGGAGTGTCAGCCTGGAATGTGTTCTCAAAGGGCCAAAATGGGGCTTGAACCCACAATCTTCTGACTCAGAAACAAGAGTGCTACCGACTGAGCCAGCTGTCACCAGCAACAATTCAGTGTTCAGACACCTGTAGTGAATTTGGGGGGATCTATATGTGCATTAATGAATGGGAAACTAAACTACACCTTGTTAATGCTTCATAAACCCACTACAATCGAGATAGCCCGAATTGTGTTTGTTCTGATCTAGAAAAGCTGCTTTCCGTGAATTATTGACGATTAAACACAGTTACGAGGGGTTAAAAATACAATGTGTCATAACAGATTTGATGAGTTGATTGTCACCTGGGATTATCAATGTCTTTCATAGTTGCATCGTTCATCTGCCACTTTGCAGCATGTACTCTCTTCCACACAACACTGGAAGACTGAGTCCTCTACCATTCCAAACTCCGTAACCCGATCTCTCCCATCCTCACCCATAGGCTCCCCATCATCCAGAGGATCCAATTCAAGATCCTGGTCCTCACATTTAAAGCCCTCCACAACCTCACCCAACCCTAGATTTGTGACCTCCTAACCCCTTACAAACCTGCCCGCCCCCTCCACTCAGCAGGCTCTGGCCTGCTCCACATCCCCCGACTCACTGGCCCCACCATTACATTTAGCCACTCTGCCCCCAACCTCTGGAACTCCATCCCGAAGTCCCTCCTCTTCCCCCTTCCCTGGCCTCTTTCAGATCTCGCTTCAAGACTCTCCTCGTCGATGGACCCATTGGCAACTCCTAATCCCCTTCTTCTCTCCTAACGCCCCCCCACCCCCCCCCCCCCCTCCCCCACAAGCATCTTGGGACATCCTCCTAACATGAAAGGTGCTATACAAGTGTAATTTTGTTGTTGTTGTAAATATGAATAACAACAACTTGCATATAGCACCCACCACTCCAGGGGAGGCGGAAGGTGACCCTAAGCGCAGATGAAGAGAAAGGTCTTCATGCACAATTTGAGGATGGGAAAGGAGTGGGGGTGAGGTGAAGAGGTTGAGGGAATGAGTTCCAGAGCTTCAGGGCATAGTGGCTGAAAGAATGGCCACCGATGGTGGAATGGAGGATTTGGGGTAACATGGAGGAGGCCGGACCCAGTAGAGTGGAGGCAGTGGGTACTATTGTGATGAGAGAGGAGGTTACAGAGGTAGTGGGGTGCAGAGGAGTGGAGTGATTTAAACAAAAGAGTGAAGATCTTAAAGTCAATCCACTCCATGACAGGGAGCCAGTGCAGTTTGGCAAGGACTGGGTAATCAGGTGTGAAGTTTGGTCCAGGTGAGAATGCAGGTGGCAGAGTTTTGTATGAACTGAATTTTGTGGATGGTGCAGGAAACGAGCAATGTCTGGTAAGGAATAAGATATGGGAGAGGAAGGATAATGAAAGCCGCTGAATGAGTGAAAATTGTTGTTGTTGTTCATACTTTTAGATCATTATCATTAGCAATAATCAACACATCTGTGCTGAAGTTTTTCATTGCAAGATTTAGAGGTGATTTGGTAATACTTGGAGTCTGACACTGTTTTTCTCTTAACAGCAACAAAGGCAAAGCATTAGTAATTTGGTCATTAAATCCACAACTGTTTCTGGGACATTGCTGTTCCCAATTGGCTGCTGTGTTTTCCCACAAAATATAGTCAATTCACTTTATAGCATATTCAGTGAAGACCTGATAAGACACTATATAATAATTATTATATCTAACACTATATGAAATGCAAGGATTATTATTATTCCATCATTATTAATACATAAAATGTGTATTCTTAGAAATAAAACGTGACTGGATTCCAAGGAGCCTGTCTGTGGCTGACTTCAAAGAATTAATCACTGGGACTATTCTAAGACAAACTGCATTGTCTTCCTTATCATACAATGGTCTGCAGTTAACAATGGCCCCTTTTTCATTTGCCCGGGAAACCTTACCTTCTCAGTAGGCAAGGTCGGAAGCAATAAAAATAATTATATCTCAAAGCGTTATACAGGATTTACTTTAAAGTGTGGCAACTGTGTATCTTGTAAGCGAAAGGAAATTCGGCAGCTTGTCTATGCACAGCAATGGCACACACAGACATGAATAGAATGACAAATTTTATTTGAGGGATTGTTGGCCAGGACACCTGGAGAGTGAAACTCCCTTCTCTTTTCGAACAGGGCCATGGGCTCTTTAACGTCCACCGAGACAAGCAAATGTTAATTCGGTTTCATGTCTCATCCGAAGGATAGCACCTCAAAGGAAGCAATGCACCTCTCAGCACTTGCATTGCAGAGTCAGCCAAGATAATGCGAGTCCAAAATCCTGTCCTAAACCCAGCACAGAGCGATTCAACAACCAACAGAGAGAAAAGAAACTCGTTCCATTCCACCCAGCCACTGGCGAGGTAAGGAAGGCTGGCAAGGAGGTTGCATTAGACATTGCAAATATAATTCAGCAGCTCATTGAAGTGCTCACACCTAAGATTTCCGAACAAGATACATCTACAAACAAGGGTTTGTATGAATGGGAATTAACAAAGGGATGTCAGGACAAATGCGTGCATACAAAGACCTGACTCGAGTTTGCCTCAGGCTTAGAGTTCGCAAGTCTTTAACAATTCTCTCAACTACACAGCTGTTCATTTGAATAAACCTATCTCTTACATCTAGTTTCTAGTTTGAAGGCAGGAGGGAGGGATTGGAGGGGGGTGTGGAGGAGGGATGAGACAGAGGGAGACATCACTCAAACACATACAAAATGGAAATAATATTGAGGAACCAAATTAGAAAAGACAACAGCAGGCAGCAGTCTATGCTCGTGGATCGACTTTAAATCACTGCCGCACCACACTTTACCCCTCTCAGTCACTGTGACTAGTGCTGGGATCTTGGTGGATTGAGGACCTTTCTCCCTGTATGCTTTGGTGGGAGCATTCAACCCTCACTACAAGTAACATCTGGCACTTGTGAAGAGATTTCCTCACCAATTAGTTTCACATCCAGACAAAAAGGGTTCTGCTCACAGCCAGGACCTAAGAGGGCAGGGTAGTCTTTCTTTCCTGGATCTGCCACTGCCATTGGGTGTGGCTAATAATCCCTAGTGACAAAGAACACTGAATAACAATGGATTGGATTCAACACTCACACACACATAGCGTTCCTTTTCGGGCATCCCTTTTGTTTATGACCCTTCTCCCGGCTTGGCATTGTGCTCCGCCACTGTCAAGTGGACCCATCAGCAACTCCTAATCCCCCTTCCCTTCCCTCCCCAACCATCCCCCCACCCCCTCCCCCTCCCTGTCCTCAACTCAGGTCTGAAGCAGTGACTGTCCAGTGCCTTGGGACGTCCTCCTGACGTGAAAGGTGCTATACAAATGTAATTTTGTTGTTGTTCAAGGATGCTACCCTTTGTGAGAAGCGCTATATAAACCTATAAATGCTATATAAATGTTGTTGTTGTTACAATAATTTTCCCCACACCTCTGCTTTTCTCTAACTTTCTTGAGAAAATAATTCCTCCAAACTCCCCCATCCCACCCCCCAACACTTTCTTATAGCGTTGATTTCCAATAATAATCCTTTACATTTGAAACAGGAATTTATCACCTCATCGAGGCATCTCAAAGCAGATTTTCAGGAATTAACTGTAATACAGTATAAATAATAACCCTTGCATTTGATGTCTTCTAGACATCTCAAAGCACTTCACAGAATATACTGTAAAGTGAATTGACTGTATACTTGTGGGTGAAACGCGGAAGCCAAATGCGCACAAACATGTCGTGTTTGTGGGACATGTCGTGTATTAAAATTACCAATTTTTTAAAAGTATATTGATGTATTTTGTAGGCTAACCAATCTGCGAAACCCCCCAAACAGCCATGAGCGAATGATTCGTTTGAATTGAGGAATTGTTGGCCAGGACACCAGGAGAAACTCCCTTTTTTTTCCGAATAGTGGTCTGGGATCTTTAACAATCACCTGATGATGCAGATGGGATTTCGGTTTAACATCTCATTCGAAGGATAAGACAATGAAGCCCTCACCTCTGGTACTGTGCTGAAGTGTAAACCTGGATTATATGTGTATTGATGCAGGATTAAAGCCACAACCTTCAAACTCTAGTGCTACCAACTGAGCCAGGATGACATACGATGGCTAGTACATGCCTCCAATGTAGGCCTATACACTACCTCCCCATCCCCCAGTGGACTGAGTTCAAGAATCTCATTATCACCTTTAAATCCCTCCATGATCTTACCCCACCCAACCTCTGTGATTTCTTCATACCGTAATGATCCTACCACTCCCTTCACTCCGTGAACATCAGCCTACTTCATGTCCCCCCACCACTATGCCCTACCCATACCAACTTTCAGCCATTCTGCCCCACATCTTGGAACTCCATCCCTGAGTCCTTCCGACTCTCTCTCACCCTGACTTCCTCAAGATCCATCTCAAAACCTATCTCATTATCAGCGCTTTCGGTCATTTTTCCCCTCCCAACCAACTGCAGCTCCCATCCCAAGCTCGGGTACACTTTGGAACAGGAAGTCTTCCTGATGTCAAACACGCTACATAAATGCACATTTGTTTTGTAAATTTAGGTCAATAAAATAAGTAGCCTAAAGTAAAACAGGAGGTTTTCCAGTTTCCAACTAAAGCTGCCCATTCAGTTAGTCTTCTTTTCTCTGAGAACTCTTTTCTTTTCATTTATTGCCTTTCTTTCTTGGTTTCCGTGCCTTGTTTCTCAAATTTTAAATAGATGTCAAGATGTGTGGGGAGAATGAGTATAGAGGAATTAAAATCGGGCTCTGCTCATCTGTAATTTGATGCTTCGTATGCAAGTCAAAGCGACATGACCTCGCTGTCTGGACTGTTTGACAAGACCTGGATTGAGGAATATAATAATCCTTCCATTAATAATCCTTCCATTTCATACCACGTGTTTTGCGTCAGGAACGTGTCTTGATGCGCTTCACAGGATTTACTGTCTATTTTTGTATGCAAAGGCAGCAGCCAATTTGTGCATAGCAATGTATTGTTGGCCAGGATGCCGGGAGACAGAAACTCCCTTCTATTTCTGAATACTGCTGTTGATGTTTTATCATCTGCCTGAATGGGCATAGAAACATAGGAATAGGAGTAGGCCATTCAGCCCTTCAAGCCTGTTCTGTCATTTAGTTAGATCAGGGCTGATCTGTACCTCAACTAATCCTTTCATATGGGACCTTGATTTAATCTCTCATCTGAATTTTGGCACCTAAAATATTGCAGCTGTTCCCCCAGCACAGCACTGGAATATCAGCCTTGACTATCCTCCTGGTGTGAAAGGCACTAAACAAAAGTAATTTTGTTGTTGTTGTTGTGAGTTCAAAGTCTCAATTTGAACCCACAACCCTGAGACTCAGAGGTAAGCTATTACTTTCAAATGGGCATTGACAGAACTCTTACTTGATATTGTTGTTTTCATCCTGCTTCCCCTATGTTGATTGATTTGGCTGTTGTACAACTTTACTTTTGGCCGAATTCAAGCGCATTAAAGATATGTTAAAATAAAATTCAATTTACTGAGTTGCGCTCAGTTTCATCACATCCTCATTGCCAAGTCTGCCCTTGGTGGATGGGCCCCTATCCTACTGGATGCTCTCCTCACTGAGGGATAATCATCTTTGCATCTAATATAGTGCCTATTGTAGCAAAACACAATTTGAAAATAATCGCTGTATTGCGCCTGATAGTCACTACATTTTACAGTAAATCCAGTAGGATGTTTTGAGACATCCTCCTGATGTGAAAGGCACTAAAACAAATGCAAGGGATGATTATTACAATTATAGGATAATTGGTAGTATCAGAGTATTAGTGTGGTAAATTTCACAAGAAGACACTTCACAAAGTGACACTGTAAAGTGTAGTGACTGTGCATTTTGTGAGTGAGGGCAGCAGCCAATTTGAGCACGGCAATATGTTACAAACAGCCATGAAGTCATGACTAGTTTTATTTGGGGGTTGTTGTTTAGAGCAACAGGAGAAACTCCCTTCTCTTTCTGCTAACGTCCACCTTAAGAGTTTAATGTCTCATCTACAAAATGGTAGCTCCAATAATGTAGAATTCACCCAGAGGATCCAATTCAAGATCCTGGTCCGCACCTCCAAGACCCTCCATGGACCCGCCCCACCTTACATCTACAACCTCTAAACCCCCTACCAACATGCCCGCTCCCTCCGCTTAGTGGGCTCCGGTCCTCTCCATGTCTCCTGACCTACCCACCCCACCATTGGCAGGTGAGCCTTCAGCAACTCTCTCCATCCCACAGCCTCACTCCCTCCCTCGCCTCCTTCACGTCCTGCCTCGAGACCCTCCTCTTTGATCGGTCACCTCAAATCCTCTCCTTTCCCTCCACCCTCCCTGTTCCCGACCCCAGCTTGGGTCTGAAACGTTGAATGTCCAGCACCTTGATCATCCTCCCGATGTGAAAGGCGTGATACAAATGTAATTTTGCTGTTATCGTTCTTCCAGCACTGCCCTGGAGCATCAGCCTTGGGTAGACCAAGTTGCGGTCTGCGGGCCGATTTCATCAGGTTCCCCACCCCCCACCCTCCATTTCAACTGAGCCAGGCTGACCCCATGTTCTCTTGTTTTACTTGTGTCAATGAACCCAGTAGGCTCCAGGTTGCAATCATTGTTCCCCCATCCTCTCCGATGCCTCACACTGCACTTCCTCAAAACAACCTTCATCTCCCGCAGGGAATGGATCCGAGTTGGTTCTTGATTGAAGTCGGGTAGTGGCGGGTGGCACTGAGGTGTGAGTTGTCCTGTGGTGCAGCAGATGGAGCACTGAGCTCTTGTTCTCTGAAGAACACAGATGATACGTAGTCTGCAGAAATCCTCATACCTTTTGGATCCAGTACTGCACCGCTATTCTTTCCTGGCTGGCACAAATGCAGCTTTCTCATTAGCTATACTAAGACGCCCTTGTGCACAGGTCCATTCTTGTTTCATATTGTGTGCAACGCCTTGTCTCTCAGTTACACATTGTTTGCAATCCGCACACTTACAAAGTTTTACTGTCTGCTCAGTATTGCTTGGCTCTTGACTCTTTGAAACTCTGAGCCTCCATGCCCGCTGTTGGTGTGTGAGCTTTCCATTTAACATACGAGCAGCGAAGTAATGATTGAGGTAGAGTGATTCGGTCCATAAGTAAATTCCTTATTCTAACACATTAGCTCTCTCATTATGGCACATTCGGTGCAATTTGCATAACACTAGCTCCTTGCACATCTGTCAGAACAGCTTTTTCCTTCGCGCAGAGCATTTACAATGTCAAATAGCCTAGTGTCCTGTGGAATATCGATATTAATCCTGGATCACTGCTGCTTCTCTTCTCCCACTTGTGCAGATTTATCCTGAATGTGTCAGCCCCTCTGTCAGCTCAGTCTGTCATACTCTCTCCTCTGGGTCAAGAAGTTTGTCTAAGTTTCTCTAAGCCCTCCACCATTGTCGGGACTTTGAGACCAAAGTCTAGGTTGACACTCCAGCGAAGTGTTGGGAGGGCCATTGCATTGTTTAATGCTAAAGCTATAAAACCCTCTGGCTATTCAGCTGGACTTTAAAGATCTGATAATTCTATTCAAAAAGAGAAGTGAGTTTCCTTGGGATCCATGGCCGACAATCCTCCAAACATATCAATTATTTGCTTCATGGTCATTTGTGGGACCTTGCCGCAGGCACATTAGATGCCATGTTTGTCTACAAAATAATAATAATAATCCTTGCATTTGATGTGGCGGATGTGTTGGTAACCCGAGGAAACCAATTTAAAATAGTTGTTAAAAGAAACAGAGGGGAGAATTTTTTTCACGCAGGAAGGTGTTTGGATCTAGAATGCATTACATTGCCTGAAAGGGTAGTGAAAGCCGATTCATGTCTTCTAGATATCTTCTAGATATCTCAAAGCACTCTATAGAATATGTTGTAAAGTTGATTAACCATATTTTGTGAGCAAAAGGTTGCAGTCAGTTGTGCATTGCAGTGTCCCATAAGACTTCACTGGCTCCCTGTCCTAGAGAGGATCGATTTCAAGATCCTCACCCTTGTTTTCAAATCCCTCCTTTCCTCTGCATCCCTCTAACTCTCCAATCTCCTCTCTCCTCAAACCAGCACCCGTTTTCTTCGCACCATCGGGTCTGGCCTCCTCCATGTCCCCTGAATACTCCGCTCCACCTTCGGCATCCGTGCCTTCAGCCATTACGCCCCAAAGCTCTGGAACTCCCTTCCTCACTCCCTTCACCTTGCTCCCTCTCTTCCCAGTTTCAGGTCCCAACTAAAGACCTTTCTCTTCGACCACGCCTTTCTAACCCTACCCCTGGCTCGGTCCCGGGATCCGTTGTTGTGAAGCGCTCCGAGACGCCGTCCAACGTGGAGGGCACTATATAAATCAAAGTTGTTGTTGTTGTTATCTTCTTCATTAAAATACACTAGGACCGATCCAGCTATTGCTGCACCAGCCCACGCACAGACTGATCCTCAGAAACCTTACATCATTATTTGGAATGTGTAGATCGATACCAATAATACTCAGTGAACAAGATTAGCGTTCCAATTGGGGTTGGTGGTGGGGGATGAAACGGGGGGAAGGGAGAATGCCTCAAAGAATATATTTAAAGTGAACTCACTGTGTGTTTTGCGGGCAAACGCATCAGCCGATATACAGAGAGGTGAAGTGGATGAACAATTTTTTTTAAAAAGCAGGGGGATTTGTGTTTATCCCACATTTAAACATTATCAATCGCAATGTTCCGAAGGTCAGGGCTTGCCATGTTTACCTTCGTTTTCTGACAACAGCCCTTGTTCTGGAAGGTCAGACTCCTTTGTGAATCATTTCTTTATCTTCACGGCTACAGACAAGATGATCTGGTTGAGTGGATGAGTCTACAACCACCCCATACACTACCCCACCCCATACATACAAATATACTCACCAGCATTGTATGTACTCTACCATGCTCAGGTCTTGATATCCTACTGTTCAGCGCCTTAGGACATCCTCCTGACGTCCACATATGTAATTTTGAATTTGTTGTTGTACTGCACAGAATATCTCCAGTGGAATTCCATGTTTTTCCTGTGGTGTTACACAGATACACTTGTTCCTTACTTGGTGCAAAATGTCTTTGTCCCTGAGATTGCATCGTGTTATTTTCTGGCTGTCTTGGTTAATCATTTCCACTGATGACTTGTTGCATAATCACATCGACTCTGTGCAAAGGAACAAGAGCATTTTTAAGAACATAAGAATTAGGAGCAGGAGTACCCTCAAGCCTACCCCGCCATTTGATAAGATCATGGCTAATCTTCTGACCTAACTCTAATTACCTGCCCTATCCCCATATCAATCCCTCTATTTGTTAAAAAAATCTATCAGTCTCAGCCTTGAAAATGTTCAAGGACTGAGCATCTACATCCTTCTGGGGTAGTGAATTCCATAAATTCATTACCCTCTGAGTGAAGAAATGTTTCCTCAACTCTGTTCTAAAAGGCTGACCCTTCATTTTAGGATTATGACCCCTGGTTATAGATTCTCTTACCTGCCTACTTTATCCAGCCCTTTAAGAATCTTATGTGTTTCAAAGATCTCCCCTAATTATTCTGTACTCTAGAGAATACAGCCCTAGTTTATTCAACCTATCTCATCCCAGGAACTAATCTAGTGAATCTACGCTGCACCCTTGCTAAGGCGAGTATGTCCTTTATTAAATAAGGAGACCCAAACTGCACACAATACTCTAGGTGCGGTCTCACCAAGGCCCTATACAGTTGCAGCAAGACTTCCCTACTCTTGTACTCTAAAACTTTTGCAATGAACGCTAACATGCCGTTTGCCTTCTTAGTTGCTTGCTGCACCTGCAAACTGACTTTTTGAGACTGGTGTACAAGGACACTCAAATCCCTTTGTACACTAACACTATTTAACCTCTCCCCATCAAGAAAATAATTTGCTGTTTTATTCTTGCTACCTAGGTGAATAATTTCACACTTCCCTATATTAAATTCCATCTGCCATCTACTCTCCCACTCCCCTAGCCTATCTATATCCTGTTGCAATCTTTTTGCATCATCCTCACAGCTGACTCTCCTACCTAGTTTAGTGTCATCCACGGATTTAGACATGTTACATTCAATGTCCTTGTCTAGATCATTGATGTAAATTGTAAATAGCTGAGGCCCAAGCACTGATCCTTGTGGCACTCCACTAGTTACATCCTGCCAATTCAAGAATGACCTGTTTATCCCTTCTCTCTGTTTTCTACCCATTAGCCATTCTTCTATCCATGCTAATATGTTCCCATTAATCCCTTGGGCCTTGACTTTGTGCAATAGCCTTTTGTGTGGGACTTTATCAAATGCCTTCTTAAAATCTAAGTATACCACATCTACTGGTTCCCCCCTATCCAACCTGCTAGATATATCCTCAAAAAACTCTAAAAGATTAGTTAAGCATGACTTCCCTTTTGTAAAGCCATGCTGACTCTGCCTAATCTTGTTATGGTCTTCCAGGTATCCCATAACGACATCTTTAATCAAGGACTCAAGAATTTTCCCAACCACCGATGTCAGACTAACTGATCTATAATTCCCCTTGTTTTCTCTCCCACCCTTCTTAAATAGTGGAGTTACGTTTGCAATCTTCCAATCAATGGGAACTTTTCCAGTATCCAGAGAATTTTGGAAGATTATAGATTAGCCATCCTCCATCTCAGTATAGCCACTTCCTTTAAAACTCTAGGATGCAGGCCATCAGGTCCAGGGAATTTATTGGTTTTAAGACCTGACAATTTACCTAAAACCATTTCTTTATTAATATTAATCTCCCAAGTTGCTCGCTAACATTGTCTTCTTGGTTCCCCTCTTTTCTTGGTAGATTTTTACTGTCTTCTAAGTGAAAACAGTAGCAAAGTACTTATTTAATTACTCTGCCATGTCTTTGTCCCCTATTATAATTCCCCCCTGTCTCTGCTTGTAACGGACCCACATTCACCCTTGATAGCCTTTTCCTCTTTTTATATTTGTAGAAACTCTTGCAGTCGGTCTTTATGTTCCTCGCTAGTTTGCCCTCACATTCTATTTTCTCCCTCTTGATCAAGTTATTGGTTTTCCTTTGTTGATCCCAAAAGCTCTCCCAATCCTCAGGTTTACTACTCACCTTAGCTGTTTTATAGGTTTCTTAGCTTAAACTAGCTTAAAGGGAAGCTAGTTCTATGGGTAAGTGGTAAAGCTTTTCTCCGGAGAAGGAAGGAATCTTGGCTGAGGGATTCCAGCTTCAATAAAGCAATCCCCACTGAACATTGAGCTGAAATGTCAGTATAAACAAAGTGAGTTCACAGTCTAGATTGAGGGTGAAACTCCCAAATATTTGACCTAGTGGTGAAAGACCTATCAACTGAGCCAGACGAGACAGTAATAACAGACAGAAATTGAGGCTGATTTTCTCATTCCCAAGTCTAGGATACAATCCTCCTCCATTGAGATTGAGGTGCCAGACTGGTTCAATTGGTATCACTCTTGCTTCTGACTTTGAAGGTTATGGGTTCCAGGCCCATGTTAGGACTTGGAACTCACAAAGTCTCAGTTGCTGTACCAGTGGCAATGCTGGGGGAACAACGTATTGTTGGAGGTTTGGCTGGGACTTTAAATCAAGGCCCAATCTGCCTGTTCATGTGGATTCTTCTTGTATTCTCTCTCCCTCCCATCCTAACTCTCTCCAGCCACTCCCCCTTACCCTGCCCCTCTCCCTTGCTCAGGTCCCGACCTGACTGTTCAGCGCCTTGGGATGTCCTCCCGACGCGAAAGGCACTCTATTAATGTAATTTTGTTGTGGTGTAACCTGCCAACAATCTCCCCAGATAAACAGGCAACCACCCCCCACCCCCACACACACATTTGGGACGTCCTCCTGACATGAAAGCCACTATTCAAGTATAATTTTGTTGTTGTTTTTATTTCATGTTTAATTGTGGGACATTGCTGTGCGCAAATTGGCTGCCACATTCACCTATAAAACACATAACCACTGCACTGGGTCTAATTTGCAGTATTGCTCAATGGAATGGCTTATTAAAGAATATTAAGTCCAGACCCTCAGAATTGTAGTAATCTGCTCCTCCGTAATGTACTGTACTTCTGTTTGCACAGTTTAAGAGGCGTCAGAAGTTAAATTAGATATCATTACCTTCACCTGCCCAACAGAGAAGTGGTGTCAGCGCCTCCTTCTGGACATGAAGGGAACCAATTAGTTGTGGCTCCGAGGTGATTGACAAGCTGAAGCCGCCTGTGAATGGACAGGCGACTTCAGCCACCCACAAGCAGCTCCAGCTGTCAATGAATCACAATTTGACTTCTCCCATTCCCTTCCTTGTCCTCCCTCATTCTTCAACTCCACCCCCCCCCCCCCCCCACTGATTGATACCTCAACTCTAGCTACTTCTGAATGGCTGGATTCCTTGCTGCCAATCACTCACATTTACGCTCCATTCATCTCCATCCCAGAGCCCCTCGTCGCTAGTGAGTGAGTGCATTCAGCAGCGACCAATACGGCATTTAGCCTGAATCAACTAAATTCTCATCCTACTTGACCGTCATATTTAAAACAGGTAAGAATACAAATAATAATAATAATAATCCTTACATTTGATACAGCACTTTTCACATCTTATCAACGTTTCAAAGCACTTCACAGAATATACTATATTACTATACTAAATGAATCGCAATTAAGGCGTTTTGTTCTATTTACCTGGCGTCCGCAGTTAACCGGCATCTGGCTGAAGCGGATTCCACTATACTACAAATTGCTCCTCAGTATCTCAGCACAAGTACTTTTGTGTTTTATGAATATATTAAAAGATGTTTCAAGGCTCTTAAATTTACAGGTACAAACTACCACTTGTCAACGATTTATCTTTAACTACTTTATTTGCAGCAATAAATTAATTGTAGCGATAGATAGATTAACTTAATAACTATTTCAACGCTTAAATATAGCTGTGCTATTAATAGGCCTCTGTTGCATCATTTAATGAAACAATTTTAAAACAGTAATAATCCTTACATTTGATATTGTACCTTATTTATTATTTATCTCACAATCTTTAGGATTATTGGCCAGGAGAATCACCCTTCTCATTCTTGAATTGTGGCATGGGATCTTTAACAACCATTTGGACAAGCAGATAAGACCTTAGATTAACATCTTATTCATCGGACTGAGCCAGTGACAATGCAGCACCCCCCACCCTAGCACTAAAGTGTCAACGTAGACAATAACAGTTCCAAATCACAATGTGGTCATAAATATATAGTATATGTCATCCACAAATATTCAGTCAATTCACTTTACAGTATAATCTGTGAAGTGCTTTGAGACGTCTAGAAGACATGAAAAGCGCTATATCAAAATGTAAGGATTATTATTAGACAACAAACCCCTGACTCAGAGGCGGGAAGTAGAGGCTACCAGTTTATGGATGTTTGAGAGGCTCATCTGTTTGCAAATTACATGCCTCCTGTGCAAGGAACACAACACACAGTCACTACATATAATTGCAATCAACCACAGAGCTTCGAGATGTTTCAATACTATAGATACAATATCAGATACAGATTGTTGTTGTATTATGCAGGCTGCTGGATTAAGTGTACCTGACCTGGCAGCAAGGTGCATTCTAAAGTAACAGATTTTCTTTCTGGCCTGTTACCAAAACATTTTTTCTAGTTATTTATAGCTTCTCATTGTATAGAAGCAACACAGGTCGCACTCTGAAGCAATCAAGCACAAGTTCATGATTCCTGCATTAAATCTACTGACCTCGGGTTAAGATCAATACAATCTATCAAGCCCCAATTTTTAGGTAAAATATACATTTTTTGGAAATGATGAAAGCAACTCTGATATCTAGTTTTGCCTCCAAGAAGGTCTGAGGGTGGGGGGGGGGGGGGGGAGGGGTGCTATACTACACATCTCCAACCCTACCTGGGCTGGAGATGTGTAGTATAGCACCAAGACATTCTGCTGAATTCCTACTGAAACTCACCTTCCACTAACATTCAAGTCACTTATTGCAGATAGTGGACTTGTCAGACAGAGATCATTTGTGTCAATACCCAGGGCTCAGTACAACTGTTCAATCTAATCAGCCCAAATCATTATTAAACATTCCAGGCAGGCAATAAATTGTTCACCCATAAAACACACAGTCACTACACTTTACAGTGTGTAAATTAGGTGCCGTGTCAAAATACGCAGTCACTACACTTTGCAGTATAAAGGTGCTATATCAAATGTGAATATTATTACAGGTATGGTATAATGCACAACCGATATGCCATGCTATCATTTAAACTCTAATGCTCATAGTTAATCACAAACAGACGGACAAACAAATAAATAAAGGAATAAATAATGTTTGCAACAACAACTTGTGCCTTCATGTAAGATAATATCTTGGAGCGGCGTCCAGGGATGTGGTTGGACTTGGGCAAGGAAGGGAGAAGGGGGAGTGGGAGGTGACCACAGACGCAGTCAAAGAGGTAGATCTTTGAGTGAGATTTGAATAAGCGAGGCAGCTCCAGAAACTTATACCTGAGTATTTTTCTAAGACGATTAAAATATTTGCTAATGAAAAAAATATTTTTGTGGGGAACGACTTTACAAAAATAAATGCTCATGTTCAAAACCACTTGTCTGGCCAACTCCAAAACTAACATAGCATGTGAAATAAATATAAGGAGTTGGCAGTCCTCATCTTACACTCAAACTGGAAATAATTTTCTTGTTTAACACAATTTTTCAATTTTAAACACACGACAGAAAGATTTCTGGGCTCTTTGAGTGTTTGTTGTTTCTTCATACTGTCCTGTCACTGGAAATCTTGCCAACTTCAAGTTCATCCTAAGTCGAGCTTTGATAAATGTCCCAGTCTGACCTGCTTTTAATAATTCAGCTCCAATCTTCTGTTTTCTATTGTTCAACAACATCCTTTCATTTAATTCACCATTCTTTTCAGCTTTTTAATGAATTATTTTATTTATTTTGATCCGCTGGAAACTCATCACATGCGGAAACTCATCACCACGCTTAAGAGTATTCAAACCAAACTGAGAATACCACAGAAATCCCAGAGATAAATCTTAGGAATGGAATGCGCAGTCTCTCTCTGGAGGGATGCATCCTGCTTACTTAATTCTGGAAAGTATTAAGGCTTGGGGGCCCAGAATGTGTGATGGGGTAACTGCTGGATTTTAACCAGCTAAAAATGCACAATTTGTCATTGATATCACTGTCTAGCAAGCTTTGCCACTACTTGTCCAACTTGGACCACCCTACCTGTTCATGCTTTGGCTTGTAGGGGTTAAATAAATATTAAGAACCAGGCATGAATTGGAGATGGAGTGAAATAACAGGGGAAATTTAGTTTGGTCAGCACATGAGGAAACCCATCACATGCTTAAGAGAATCCACATCAGACTGAGAGTTCCACATACATTTGCCACCTGCACATGGAAATTTCCCTGTGTATGGAATGGACGCTGGGCACTGCTTACTTAACTGTGGAGAGTATTAGGTACACATTGATCTGAGCCAAGGCTGCTGCAGTTTAATCAACTAAAAACGCATGATGTCCCAGCATAAATAAATTGATTGAGTTTTGGCTCTACTGTTGAATGTATGCTCACACTCTACCAGGGTTGTCCAAGCCTTTTGGCAAGATTAAATGGAGGATCAACGCTGGTTTTCCCCAATGGGCATTGACAGCACAATCTGGCAAACCTGTCCAGCTAGGACCACCCTAGTACTTAGGGTCTATAACTTCCACCTGAACAGGCACATGGGACCTCAGTTTAATGTATTATCTGAGGAAACGCACCTCTGACAATGCGCTATTGCCCTGCAGTTTCAGTCCAGGCCGTCAGCTCAAAGTCCTGACATAATAATGATTATAATGGATTGTAAATTGCAAAAAATTGGAGGTCAAACAAAACATGTCAGTGAAGTGATCCTGCCAATTAAACAACAGCCAATTAGTGGGAAGAAAAGGTATTACTTCAAATACAGTTTGGAAAATTAAAAGACTCTGCTGAACATGTCATCTAAACAGTGCGGTTGTATCCAAACCTTTAGCTCCACTGATCCCACATCATGTTTTGACAGGAGTAAAGCTGTGGCTCATTATTTTGAAACTTCTGGTTTAGATCCAGCCTCGCTGTAAATGACACCTCATGGTTTAGCCACATCCCAACAAATGAGTGTCCATCTTAAATTTGAAATATAATTTCAAAAGTCAATACACAATCCAAACCACTTTACAGTATATCCTGTGAAGCACTTTGAGACATCTTGGCAATGTGATAAGCTGCTATATTTGACCGTGCTTTCAATCAACCTTCCACCTGCCCTCTACCCTCCCCAATCCTACCCTCAGCTCAGATCCGGAATACTGTCTGTCCAACACCTTGGGACGTCCTCCCGATGTGAAAGGTGATATACAAAAGTAATTTGTTGTTGTTGTTGTTGTTGTGGAGCTCCTGTTGCTCAGTGGTTAGAATACTTGCCTTACAAGGATGAGACCTGTGTTCAAATCCAGGCAGATCAGGGCAAAACCTTAGGCAACTTTCCATACTCCACACGCCTAATAATAATCCCTCCCAAAAAAACCATAACAATAAAATTGGTCATTTCAATACACAATTGTTTGTAGAACACTGCTATGTGCATTTGGCTGCCGCGTTTCACCCACAAATATACAGTCAATTCATTTTACAGTATATGCTGTGAAGCGCTTTGAAACGTCAATAAGATGCAAAAGCGCTATATCAAATACAAGGATTATTATATTATTATTGTTGTAGATTTGCAAAGGGCAATTTCACCCAGCAAGGTTTTCTTTTACGCAGAGGATAATCAACAACTGGTAACAGATAGGCCAAGAAGGGTGGTTGAGACGAGGACATTGGGAATAATTTAAAAAGCAGTTCGAGACTTTGATGCGAGGGGGAGGGGGTGGACAGTAAGGTGGGAGTTCTGGAGGGAGGAGATCAAATGTACCAAAAGGCTTTCTTCATCCTAATCAACCTTATGATCTTCTTGAATCTACAGGAGCTTAATTTCATATCCTGTCTGCCTTCTGGAAGTTGAAAGCCTTCGGAGAAAACAATCTCACCCGTTTTCTTGTATTATGACTGACGCACAAAAACAACTGGTGTTATTGCCTCAGTCATGTGTTCTTTTGGATCCTGGAACAATCCCATCTATATTACATTCTCTGCCTAAAAAAAGGTGCTCTCTAATAAACTGCAGAACGATACTGGAAATATTGCCATAGCTGGAGCGCACGGAAAGTAATTCAAACAAGCTTAGATAGACACAGAAGCAACAGGCAAGAGGTACCTTCACTGCCTGGTTTATATTATAAATAATTCAGCCAGCAGAGATGCAGAGCAGAAATTGAATCTCAAGGTTCTGATGACACTGAAAGCTGCTCGAACTTTCCCAGTTTGCAGTGCTGTCAACTCCCCACTTCAAGTCAGCTTCTCCTTTGCTCTACAATGCTAACAAGAACAACAACAAAATTACATTTGTAGAATGCCTTTCCCATCGGAAGGACCTTCCAAGACGCTATAATAATAATCTAATAATCCTTGCAGTTGATATAGTGCTTTTCACATCTTATCGATGTCTCAAAGCACTTCACAGAATAATCTGTAAAGTGAATTGACTGTATATTTGTGGGCTATGAACAATATATGCAAGGGTCTTGATTTTTAGACAATCATGTCCCTAGAAAATTGCATGTTCTTGTGTCTTTAAGCGCAGGTTTGCTGTGTTAAAACTGTGAAGCTTCAGTTTCAGATGGTTGATGCCCTATTGAACTGTGTGACGCATCCCCATCCCTGCACTGGAGTGTCAGCCAAGAGTACATGAATTCCCAACACAGGGCTTGAACCCACAACCTTCTGACTCAGAGATGAGAGTGCTACCGACTGAGGCAGGCTAACCAAATAAATTTACAGCTGTGCTAAATCTATGAAGAACAATCCATCCAGTCCCATTCACATGCGTTATCCTCGTACTCCTGTAAATGATTACATTTTTAGGTACCTATCTAGTTTCCTCTTGAAAGCTAAGATGGATTGTACCTTGACCACTGCACTCGTCAGGGCTTTGATATTATAACAATTCCTGTGTGTGTGTGTGTGTGTGTGTATATATTTTTAAAAATCCTCCTAATCTCCCCTTACTCTACCTTGCTAACTATTTGAAATCAATGCCCTCTAGCTAACTGAACCACTGACCAGTGGAAATAATTTCTCCGCATCTACTCCAACAAAATCCTTCATCATTTTAAAGAACTCCTGTTGCCCAACAAAATGCCAATGTCTTATGAGGAAGAGTAAAATTTGGTGCACAATATTTTAATTTGAGAGTCACAAAGCGAAAGATAAAGACCCAGTGTTAACAACAACAACAAAATTACACTTGTATAGCATCTTTCACGTCAGGAGGATGTTAAATTCACACATTAGAAAAAGAAAATATGGGTAGATGTCAGCGAGGAGTCAGTGACTAGGGACGATAGTTATAGGAGTAAAGCAACAGGAAGATTTAGGAGAAATTCTTCACTCACAGAAATGCTTGAACATGGAATGCCCTGCCAAGTAAGATGGGTAGAAGCAGAGGCCATTGTGGGTTTCCAGAGGGAAGTGGTGTACTGTATAATGAAGTGTAGGGGTTTGAAGGAGTATGGGGATAGGACAGGGATGTGAGATTGAATTAACACATTGTTCCGAGAGCCAGTGCAAATTCGATGGCCCAAATGAACTCCTTCTGCACTGTAAATCTCTACGATTCAATCAGAAAACTTCATTCAAAACAGCAGATGGTGATGGAATAAATTATGGAGATATTATAGCCTAATAAGTTGGGATATTTTGCACTTGCAAAACCTCAAAACTACATGCCTATCTACGTTCAATCTGATCATTCATTATTTGCTTTTATTTACTTTGTTCTCCTGTTTCCCCAAAGGTCCCCCCCTCCCACCTCCACCACCTAGGATCTCCTATGCCATAAGTCCCTGGCAGGTAATTTATTCTCAGCCTCCTTCCATGATGGCCTGTAAATTGCGTTTGAAACAGGGCCCAACGCATCTCACTCACTGATTTTTCCTGCCTGCTGCTGAGGAAAGCTTCCAGCTTCCACCTGATGGCTCAGCCAAATTCAGGAATTCAGTGCGCAGTCGAAAACAGGGACCATCTGTTCCTCCACACTGTGTTCTTAACAAAGTGGCCGCAGACACTTACAAGGGAAATCATTAGGCTACAATAAAATAGCACAGGTTGCAGTTTGCACAGACTGAAATTCCTTTGGAACAGCCCTGCAGTGTGCTGGGGAAATTGGGGGATGTAAATTCAGAAAAAATCTAACAATAGTTTTTGCACTTGATATCGTGCATTTTCACGTCTTCGAGACGTCTCAAACTGCTTCACAGAATATACTGTAAAGTGGATTGACTGCATTTTGTGGGTGAAGGACAGTGTCCCCCAAACAGTTGCGGATTGAGTGACCAAATTGTTATTATTATTTTCTTAAAGGGATCCTTACCCACAGAAAACCGATCCGTCAATCAACTAGCAACCGGGTTCCTACTTGCTGCTAGATAAATAAAGCCATGTGAAATAAGGAAACTTACCTAACGTTTCCCTTGCACAGAATCAAACCCAGGTACTCTCACTTATGAGGCGAGTGCTTTAACCAATATGCCACAGGAATCCACAATCTGCAGAAACACTACTTCATTCAACGAGTGGTAAATGCATGAAGCAGACTCCCTGGGGAGAAGGTGGAAGCAGAAAGTGTTGATTCTTTCAAGAACAAATTAGACAGATTTCCAGTAGGAAATAATATCTTAGGATATAATATATAATAGCGATTACCAGGATGGTGGAAGGCAAACTGGATGGGCCTTGGTCTTTTTTCACCTAGCAAGTTATTCTGTTGAATTTGCAGATCATGAAAGTCTCCCGGACCTTCCTTTCATTAGAATGTGGCCCGCGTGACTTCATCACTCCATTCTATGGAAAATATAAGTAACAGCCTCACAGGTCAAATGCTGGTCTATTTGCTGGCAGTTTCTGCAGGAAGGCTTGGGCCAACCATGCATACAACCATGTGATGGATGGGAGGCTGGGAACAATGATCAGTACCTTGTAGGTTTACAAGTGTGTCATTAGGGATGAGTGGACAAAGCTATCAGGAGAGACTAAATACGTTACAGCTTTTCTCTCTGGAGTTGAGGCAATTGAGAGGGCACCTGATAGAGGGGTTTAAGATTATGAAGGGATTATGTGAATACTCTTTCATAATTAGCAGTTGTAAAATATAAAACAGACAAATCAACAAAACTAGATTTGTATAGCGCCTTTCACATAAGGACGTCCCAAGGAGAGTTCGAGAAGGACAAGGAGGCAGAGAGAGCCTTGGTCACAGATGTTAAGAATGTCGTTAGAGACTTTGACCAGGGCTGTCTTGGTGCTGTGGGCAGCATGGAAGCTAGATTGAAGGGGTTCAAGGAGGGAGTAGCGGGAGAGGAAGGAGCGAAGCAACAACTCTTTCCAGGGCCTTGGAGAGGAATGGGAGGCTGGAGATGAATCAAACAGGGAGATTAGGAGGAACATCTTCATGCAGAAGGTAATGAGAATGTGGAACCCACTACTGGAAACTGGTTGAAGCCAAAAGCATCAATGCATTTAAGAGAAAACTTGACACGTTTTACATGAGGGAGAAGGGAATAGAGGGATATTGGAGATGGGAATATGAGGTTGGATGCTTGTGTAGAGCATAAAGACTGCACGGACTGATTGGGCTAATTGGCTTGTTTCCATGCTATATCTGAGGCGGTACCCTGCATGGAGAGCATTATATCAGTGCAAGTTGTTGTTATTGTTGTATGCTCCAGTTCTGACAAAAGGGACCTGAAACATTGATTCACTTTCCTTTCTCCATAAGTGCTGCCTGACCAGCTGAGTGTGGAGTCCTGCAGCTCAGTGGTTAGAGCACTCACCTTACAAGCTTGAGACCTGTGTTCAAATCCAGGCAGGGCGAATCCTTGGGCAAGATTCTTTACTCCACACGCCTGATAATAATCCCTCAAATAAGACAATAATTAATTGGTCATTTCAATCCACAACTGCTTGTGGGACACTGCTGTGCACAATTGGCTGCCGCGTTTCGCCCACAAATATACAGTCAATTCACTTTACAGTATATCCTGTGAAGTGCTTTGAGATGTCTAGAAGATGAGAAATGAGCTTTGAGATGTCAATAAGATGTGAAAAGCACTATATCAAATGCAAGGATTATTATTATATATTGTTATTATAACTTCTGTTGCTGTTTGTGTTGTTGTTGCATCACTCTGTGCCATGACTTCTGGCTAGTAACTTCTGTCTTTAACATAATAATATAATCCTTGCATTTAATATAGAGCTTTTCACGTCTTATCGACATCTCAAAGCGCTTCACAGAATAAACTGTAAAGTGAATTAACTGTATATTTGTGGGAGAAATGTGGCAGCCAATTGCACACAGCAGTGTCCTACAGACAGTCGTGGTTTGAAATGACCAATTTTTTTTTTTTTTTGATGGATTAATATTATTATTATTAATTATTATTATTATTTGGAGTAAGGAAACTTGCCCAAGATTTCGCCCTGATCTGGCTGCATTCGAACACAGGTCTCATGCTTGTAAGGCGAGTGCTCTAACCACAGCTACAGGAGCTCCATATGTTGTGTCAGCCAAGTTCGCTGGTAACACTCTCACCTCTGAGTCAGAAGTTTGTGGGTTCAAAGACCATATCGGGACTTGGAATCACATGGTAAAGGCTAACGCACCAATAGCTTCCTGGGGGTGCACTGTATTGGCGAGATGCTATCTTTCAGATGAGACGTTAAACTGAGGTCCCATCTGCCTGTTCAGGTTAACGTTACAGATCCCATTAAATTATTCGAAAAGAGAAGGGATTTTCTCCTGGTGTCCTGGCCAACAATCCTTCAAATTAGTCAATGACTTAATGTTTCCTGTCTATGGGATATTACTGTGTGCAAATTGACTGCCACGTTCGCCCACAAAACACACCGTCACTTCAGTTCACAATATCCTGTCAAGCGCCTTGAGACGTCTTGACGGCTCATGAAAGCTCTGTATCGAATGAAATGATTTATTCAAAAATCAGCTACAGTGCGGTCCACTGTGGAGGGAATGTGACTGAAATGGTAACCTCTGTGATCAAGGGATGGAGAAACATAGGGACATCACTCCAAATGACTTTAACTTGCATGAGCCAACTGTCGGAAGAGCCCTCCAGAAGGTGCTGGGTGGCTTTCAAGGAAGGATTCAGCGAATCTTGTGGAAACCTTTCTCTGACCTTATGGAACTTCAGTGTTCCTCAATCTTCAGGCAGGTCGCTGGCAGCTATGAGCAGCTGCTGACCGCTAGTGCCTTGCAGAGGGTATTTCAGGGCAGGACCCTGGCATTCGTATCAGCATTCTGATCCTGCTAACAGGCACAGATGACCACATGTCTTTCAGAACCATCCCTTGAAGGTCTTGTAGGTTAATTATTGGTGGCACTCTCTGCCATGTGTCCAATCCTTCTATCAATCAAATGTCCCCAAATGGATAAGACCTTTCACTAGTGATGCTGCCACCAAGAGTCCACCAATGCATAATAACAAAAATGATTAATAACAGTTCCATTGCCTTTCAAATTGGGAGGACATCTCAAAGCACTATGCAGGTTTTACTGTAAAGTGTAGTGGCTGCGCATTTTGTTGGTGAACACAACAGCTAATTTTCGCATAACAATGACAACTTGCATTTATTTAGCAGCCTTTAGGTGGGATAGAGTCCTGGAGCACTTTATTATGAAGTGTAGACCAATTTTGTGAGGGGGATGATTGGTCAACCAGGACAGAAACTCCCTTCTCTTTTCAAATTGTGCCAAGAGATCTTTAATGTCCACTTGAACAGGCAAACAAGACCTTGGTTTGGGCAGCAGCTCTGACAACAGGAAGATGGTGTGTGTCCTGGCCAACAATCCCCCAGATAAAATTTATAATTTATTCCAAGGCTGTTTGTAGAACATTGTTGTGTGCAAATGGTTTGCTGCATTCGCCCACAAAATTCCTCCAGAGAGAGCGAGAGAGAGAGCACATTCCAATACCTAAGAATCCATCCCCATGTGTTCATGGGATGCATAGAGCATTGCAAGGGTTTCCACATGTGCCAGACACTTGGCTGACCATATGATCGCTCAGTTGGTAAAGCCACTGCCAGTGTGAATTTAATTCTATAGAACCTTAAGGTCTGGCCCTGTTCATCTCAGCGTGCAGGAATGGACTGGCTACACAGTATAAGAACATAAGTGGAGTCCTGCAGCTCAGTGGTTAGAGCACGCGCCTTACAAGCGAGAGTCCTGGGTTCGAATCTAGGGAGAAAGGTCAGGCGAAACCTTGGGTATATTTCCTTAATCCACACACCTGATAATAATCCGTACAATAAAAACTATAATAAATTGGTCATTGCAATCTATGACTGTTTGTGGGACACTGTTATGTGCAATTGGCTGCCGCGTTTCGCCCACAAACACACAGTCAATTCACTTTACAGTATATTCTGTGAAGTGATTTGAGATGTCGAGAAGATGTGAAAAACCCTATATCAAATGCAAGGATGATTATTATTATTAAGGCAATTTTCATCCAAACCCATCTTGTGACCTCTGGGCAACATACTGGAGGACAGCCAGCATATGTTGGAGTTAGTGCTTTCTAGAGACCTAGGATGGGAAGAACTGAAGGGTCTAAGCCATGGGATCGTTGAAAATCATCTGCCCTTCCTTATGACAACTGTTCAATTATCTTGCTTCCCCTACATTATTATGATCGATAATAATTGGAACGACCTTTATTGCATTAGAATGAATTATTATCAATCTAAGAGCCTCATATTTTCATTATAGAGAATAAAAGACAATGAGGAACAATGATAGTGCACTCATCTAATCCAGAAGATCTGATGATGCCAATAAACAATGAGAAAAAGCAAGAGTGATTTAGTCTCTGTTGTACATTGGAATCCTGAGATCTGAGATCCGCGAAGAAGGCCAAGAGGATATTGGAATATAATAACAATCCTTGGATTTGATATGGCACTTTTCACAGCTTCCAGATGCCTCAAAGCACTTCATGGAATATATCGCAAAGTCATTTGATTGTATATTTGTGGGCAAAACGTGGCAAGCAATTGCGCATCCCACAAACAGTCGTGGATTGAAGTGACCAATTTTTATTATTGGTTTTTTTTTCTTCAGGGATTATTATCAGGTGTGTGGAGTGAGGAAACTTGCCCAGGGTTTCAACCTGCCAGGAATCGAACCCAGGCCTCTTGTTTGCAAGGCAAGTGTTCTAATCACTGAGCTACAGAACTAACATGAACAATAACTTGCATTTATTTAGCAGCCTCCAAGCTGGGCGGCATCTCAGAACGCTGGGCAGAGCCCATGGCTGAGCCAGTGGGAGGAGGAAGATGATCAAAGAGAAAGGTCTTCAGGTGCAATCTGAAGATGGGGAAGGATGGGGTGAGGTGGAGAGGTTAAGGGAGACAGTTCCAAAGTTTCGGGGTGAAGTGGCTGAAAGCATGGCTGCTGATGGTGGAGAGGAGGATTCAGGGGACAAAGAGGAGGCTGGGCCCAGTAGAGCGGAGACAGCAGGTACTATTGTGAGGAGTTACTAGGTTAGAGAGGTAGGTTGGGTGCTGAGGAGTGGAGAGATTTAAACACAAAAGTGAGGATCTTAAATTCGATCTGCTCTGTGACAGGGAACCAGTGGAATTTGACAAGGACTGAGATGATCGGGGTTTAGAGAGTTTAAAGGACAGGTCGGATAAATTGAGGAGGTCAGAACCGATTAAATAGGCAGATGGGATCTCAGTTTAACATCTCAAAGAGGGTACCTCTGAAAATACAACACTCCCCCAGCAGTGTCACAGAATGTCAGCTTAGACCGTGAGCTCAACTGAGCTCAAGCTCAATGTGGGCACTTGAAACCCAAATCTTATGCCCACAAACCACAACATACAGTCAATTCTGTGACGTGCTTTGAGACGTCTAAAAGATGTGATTAGGAGATACATCAGAAAATGCAAGGATTATTATTGCACCAAATGAACAAAGTGCTATATCGAATGCAAGGATTATTATTATTAATATAAAAGAAAGGAAAACCTGCAACATTCATTAGACCTTATTTGGAGATTTTTATGATGTTAAGTGTTGAGCACAGGATGGTGTTCAAAATGATACTGCTCTTTAATAAGAAGGACCGGTTATATTTGCAATTATCTCCCGTGTTTTCATTCGCTCTTTGTTTATTCGAAGGGTCCATTACAAATATAGTAATAGCCTTCTCTGCCCGACCGTTAAAATGAATCATTATAACGGTGTGCATCCCATATTGTTTGGATTTTCAGTGATAATTTCAATAAACCTTCACATGGAGCACGATATCAAATGCAAGGATTATTATTGTTATTTACAGTTTTATCATAATTATGATTGTGACAACCTACTCCACATTATTATAATGATTTATCAAAAGCCAGAGGACCCGGGTTTGATTACTGGCCAGGGAGAAACGCTAGGCAAGTTTTCTTACTCCACAATCCTCTGTTTACCTAGCAGTGAGTAGGAATTTGGTTGTTAGTCAATTGGCAGATCACTTTTCTGGGTGTAATAGTCCCTTCAATTTTTAAACAAACATTGTCACTCAATCAACGACCATTTGTGGGACTCTGCTGTGTGCAATTGGTCGCCAAGTTTCACCCACAAAATATAGTCAATTCACTTTACAGTATATTTTAGGAGGCACTTTGAGACGTCTAGAAGACGTGATAAGGAAGTACAGTATTATGAAATGGAAGGATTATTATTATTAATACTTTACCCGCTCATTGGGTGCTGAGTCAGTGATTAACTCTGTCTTTGCCCATTCCCACTCTGACGTTTATAATAATCCTTATATTTGATATAGCGACTTACCACGTCAGGAGGACTTCTCAAAACTCTTCAAAAGATTTTACAATACAGTAACTATTATTTATTTTATGGGCCAATTCAGCAGCCAATTTGCGCACAGCAAAGTCCCCAAAACAGCCAACGAAGTGAGTGGCCAATATTGGTTTGGATGCACGTTGGCGAGGATATCCTGAGAAGCTGGGTCTTGTTGTTTTGCATAGTGCCACCGGATCTTTTAACATCCACCTGAACAGATGGATGGCGATTCTATTCAACAACAAAGAACAAAATTACATTTCTAGAGTGCCTTTCACGTCATTCAACATCTCATTCAAAAGATGTCCCTGACAATACAGCACGATTGTGCACAGCAGTGTCTCATACAGTCGTGGATTGAAATGACCAATATTACTACAGTAAAAGCATGTTTGTCCAGCACCCAATCAACTTCTGTATAACCGTCATCGCAAAAAAAAGGTCCGCATTCAATTAACCGGAATTTATCCAGAAAAATGCATTGAAAAAGGTTTTTTGGGGGGGCGTTCTCGGCTGAATATCCGGCAGGCGTTTTAATTGGCATTGGCCTGGTCCCGAGGATGCCAGATAAACGGACTTTTACTGTATTGTGTTTTTTTGGAGGTGGATTGATCAGGAATGAGCTGGCTGGATTCTGCTCTCGTAATCGTGCGTTGTGGTGCTCTGTAGCTCAGTGTTAGAGCACGTCGCCTCACAAGCTTTGTGTTTCAAATCCAGGCAGGTCAGGGCAAAACCTTAGGCAAGTTTCCTTTCTCCACATGTGTAATAATCCACCAAAAAAACCCTATAATAAATTGGGTCATTTCAATCCATGACTGTGGGACACTGCTGTGCGCAATCGGCTGCCGCATTCGCCCAAAATTGCAGTCAATTCACTTTACAGTGTATTCTGTGCAGCGCTTTGAGACGTGCAGGAGACGTGAAAAGTGGTATATCAAATGCAAGGATTATTATTATATTCTTTCTTCCCCTCCCTCCTCACTCTCTACCCCACTTTCCTCTTTCTCTCGCTCTTTCTCCCTTCCTCGCTCTCCCCCTTTCCTCCTTCTCTCCCCAGCCACCCCACTTTTCTCTCCCTTTGCTCACTCCTTCCAATTTTCTTTTTCTGCCTCCTCTCTTTACCCCTTGACCCTTTCCCTCTCTATCTTTTTTCTCTCTTCCCCCTTCTCCTCTCTCTCTCCTCATTCCCTTCTTTCTCTCCCACTTTTTCCCTCCTCCCTTCTTTCTCTCTTCCCCCCCCCCCCCCCCTCTCTCTCCCCCTCCCTCCCTACTCCTCTCCTCTCCCCTCTCTCTCTCTCTCTCTCCCTGTGCGCGTCCACGTCCCGCCACCGTGCACGAGCGCTGCAGGTGCTGGTGTGTATGTGTTTGTGGGACACAGAGTGAGACACACAGAGAGAGAGAGACAGCAGGGCTGCATCGCCTGCTCCACACACACACACACAACACACTGATACACACACACACTGAGACACACACACACACACACACAACACACTGATACACACACACACACACACACACACACAACACACGATACACTGACACTGACACACACACTGAGACACACACACACACACACACAACACACTGATACACACACACAGACACACTGATACACACACACACACACACACACACACTGATACACACACACACACACAGACACAACACACTGATACACACACACACACACACAGACAGACAGACACAACACACTGATACACACACAGACAGACAGACACACACACAGACACAACACACTGATACACACACACACACACACAGACACAACACACACACACACTGATACACACACACACACACAGACACAACACACTGATACACACACAGACACACAACACACTGATACACACACACACAGAGACAGACACACACACACACACTGAGACAACACACACACTGATACACACACACACCAGACACACAATACACAGAGACACACACACAGACACAACACACTGATACACACACTGATACACAGAGACACAGACACAACACACTGATACACACACACTGAGACACACACACACACTGAGACACACACACACACACACACTGAGACACACACTCTGAGACACAGAGCAGCATTCACACAGACAGACACACACCCACCAGCCTCATCAGCAGCATCATCACTCACAGCCCCCCCCCCCTCCCTCCCCATCACTCTCTCTCTCACTCACTCACTTCAGAGACACCAGCCACACAGCAGCTCCGGCACAAGAGAAGCGGCTGCACAACACACACGGGGAGACACACACAGAGACAGGGGGAGAGACACAACACGGGAGAGACACACACACAAAGACAGGGGGAGAGACACACACACACACACGGGAAGAGACACACACACAGAGACAGGGGAGAGACACACACACACACACGGGGAGAGACGGACACACACACACACACGGGGAGAGACACACACACACACACGGGGAGAGACACACACACACAGAGACAGGGGGAGAGACACACACACACACACAGGGGGAGAGACACACACACAGAGACAGGGGGAGAGACACACACACACACACAGGGGGAGAGACACACACACAGAGACAGGGGGAGAGACACACAGAGACCCCCCCCACACACACACCAGCCTCTCCCCCTCCCCACACTTCCGCGCTGATGGTCTCCCCTGGAGGGGCGGTGGGGCCGTTGGTCCTCACCCTGGTGCTGCTCTCACAGGTAAGTTACTGGGTCCTCTCCCCCACAGCCCCAGCTCACCTCCCTCGCCCACCTCCCCTCGTCTCTCTCTCCCACCTCCCTCCCCTCTCTCTCCCCACCTCCCTCCCCTCTCTCTCCCCCTCTCCCTCCCCTCTCTCTCCCCACCTACCCTCTCTCTCTCTCCCCTCTCCCTCCCTCTCTCACCCCACCTACCCTCTCTCTCTCTCCCTCTCCCTCCCCTCTCTCTCCCCTACCCACCCTCTCTCTCTCCCTCCCCTCTCTCTCCCCTCTCACTCCCCCTACCCCTCTCTCTCTCCCCCTCTCCCTCGCCCCTCTTCTCTCCCCACCTACCGCTCTCTCTCTCGTCCCCACCTACCCTCTCTCTCTCTCCCACCTACCCTCATCTCTCTCTCCCCCTCTCCCCCACCTCCCTCCCCTCTCTCTCTCCCCACCTACCCTCTCTCTCTCTCCCCCTCGTCCCCACCACGCTCCCCTCTCTCTCTCCCCACCTACCCTCTCTCTCTCTCTCCCCCTCTCCCCACCTCCCTCCCCTCTCTCTCTCCCCCTCTCCCCACCTCCCTCCCTCTCTCTCTCCCCACCTCCTCCCCTCTCTCTCCCCTCTCCCCACCCACCCTCCTCTCTCTCTCCCCCTCCTCTCCCCATCCTCCCTCTCCCCCTCCCTCTCCCCACCCTCCCTCTCCCCCTCCTCTCCCCCCCCTCCTCTCCCCCCCTCCTCTCCCCACCTCCTCTCTCCCCCCCACCCTCCTCTCCCCATCCTCCCTCTTCCCCCTCCTCTCCCCACCCTCCCTCTCCCCATCCTCCCTCTCCCCCCTCCTCTCCCCATCCTCCTCTCCCCATCCTCCCTCTCCTCTCCCCATTCCTCCCTCTCCCTCTCCCCCTCTCCCCACCCACCCTTTCCCTCTCCCCCTCTCCCCACCCACCCTCCTCTCTCTCTCCCCCTCTCCCCACTCCCCCTCTCCCCACCCTCCTCTCCCCCTCCTCCTCTCCCCCTCTCCCCACCCTCCCCCTCCTCCCTCTCCCCCTCTCCCCACCCTCCCCCTCCTCCCTCTCCCCACCTCCCTCTCCCCTCTCCCCACCCTCCCTCTCCCCACCCTCCCTCTCCCCCTCTCCCCCTCCTCCCTCTCCCCCTCTCCCCACCCTCCCTCTCCCCCTCTCCCCACCCTCCCTCTCCCCCTCTCCCCACCCTCCCTCTCCCCCTCTCCCCACCCTCCCTCTCCCCCTCTCCCCACCCTCCCCTCCCCCTCTCCCACCCTCCCTCTCCCCCTCTCCCCACCCTCCTCTCCCCCTCTCCCCACCCTCCTCTCCCCCTCTCCCCACCCTCCCTCTCCCCCTCTCCCCACCCTCCCTCTCCCCCTCTCCCCACCCTCCCTCTCCCCCTCTCCCCACCCTCCCTCTCCCCCTCTCCCCACCCTCCCTCTCCCCCTCTCCCCACCCTCCCTCTCCCCTCTCCCCCTCCTCCCTCTCCCCACCTCCCTCTCCCCACCCTCCCTCTCTCCACTTTCCCTCCTTACTCTCTCCCCAACTCCTCTCCCCTCCCTCTCCTCAACTCCTCTCCTCTCCCCAACTCCTCTCCCCTCCTCCCTCTCCCCAACTCCTCTCCCTCCCTCCCCACCTTTTCTCCCCACATTCCCTCTCTCTTTCCCGTCTCCCCCCAGTCTCCCCCTGTCTCCATCCCTCTCTCCCCGGTCTCTCCCTCATCCCCTGGAGTCGCTCCATCCCTGGACACAGCGCAGCCCTTTCCCGTCTCTTTGCGATCATTCAGAGAGAAAGAGAGGGAGGGGGAGTGGGGGGGGGGGGGAGCGGGGGGGGGGGAGAGAGGCGGGAATGTGTGGGGAGAGAGGGGAGAATGTGGGGAGAGGGGGGGGGAGAGAGGGGAGAATGTGTGGGGAGAGAGGGGGGAATGTGTGGGGAGAGGGGGGGGGGGAATGTGTGGGGAGAGGGGGGGAGAGAGGGGAGAATGTGTGGGGAGAGAGGGGGGGAATGTGTGGGGAGAGGGGGGGGGGAATGTGTGGGAGAGGGGGGGGGATGTGTGGGGAGAGGGGGGGGGGGAATGTGTGGGAGAGGGGGGGGGGAATGTGTGGGGAGAGGGGGGGGGGAATGTGTGGGGAGAGGGGGGGGGGAATGTGTGGGGAGAGGGGGAATGTGTGGGGAGAGGGGGGGGGATGTGTGGGGAGAGGGGGGGGGGAATGTGTGGGGAGAGGGGGGGGGAATGTGTGGGGAGAGGGGGGGGGGGGAATGTGTGGGAGAGGGGGGGGATGTGTGGGGAGAGGGGGGGGGGGAATGTGTGGGGAGAGGGGGGGGGAATGTGTGGGGAGAGGGGGGGGGGGAATGTGTGGGGAGAGGGGGGGAATGTGTGGGGAGAGGGGGGGGGGGAAATGTGTGGGGAGAGGGGGGGGGAGAGAGGGGGGGGGGAATGTGTGGGGGGGGTGCAGAAAGAAGCTTCTTATCCTGCCCTGAGTATCTATCTCGCTTTCTTTCCATCTCTCTTTCTCTATGTATGTATCTGTCTCTTTCTCTCCCCTTGTCTTTAAGTATCCTCTCCCTCCCTGTGTCCCTATATCTGTCTGTCTCTCTCTCTCTGTATCTGTCTTGTCTCTGTGTGTCTTTGAGTGTTTGTCTGTCTGTGTGTGTTCTTTTCAATATCTTTAAATATCCATAATTTCTATTGTGTCTCCTTTTCTGTCTGTCCTCTCTCTCTCTCTGCCCGTGTCTAGGTGTCTGGCTGTGTCTATACAGTGTAACACTCTCCCTGGCTATGAAGCCAGGAACAGACTCTCAGAATTGCAAAGTGCATTTAATTTCTTTGTGCGTCTTTTTCTTATTTAAAAGAAATTGGGATGTTTCTCTATCTCTGCCAAAAAAAATAAATCCTCTCTCTCTATATATATGTATATATATATACTGATATAGAGAGAAATATATAGAGAGATGGTAGGGTTGTAATTGTTATTTTTATTATACATTCTGTACAGAGGGAGAGAGATGTAGGGTTATAATATATTTATTATTTACTATATATATTATATATAGAGCGAGATAGGTGGTAGGGTTATTATATATTTTTTGTTATTGTTGTCTGGAGGGTTGTTGTGACAAGTTGCCAGGTAAAACAGTAACCAGTACCTTTAAGAGTTAATTTTATTGTCGGTTCAAATGCAAAGCTTTTTGATTTTTGTTAAGAAATGTTTACTTTCACAAAAAAAGCAAGGTGCAACTTGGATTGAATCAATCCTTTTGTTTTGCGTAGTTTCGATGGTCCATATTGGTCAAGTGAAATGGTCTCTTTCTTTCTCTCTCTCTGGGATGAGAGAAGACAACTTCTCTGTGTCTGCGAGTATTTTATCTCCCTCTGTGTGTGTATATCCCCCTCTCTCTCTGTCCTTAAGTGTCTCTGTCTATGTCTCCTTTTTTTGCCTTGAATGTTTGTCTTCATGTGTCTCTCTGTTGTCTTTGAGGCAGTTTCTCTTTCTCTCTCTCTCTCTCTCTCTGTCTGTCTGTCTGAGTGTCTTATGTCTCTTTTCCAATGCACTGGCTGCTCGCAATAATATATCCTCTGGTTTTAAGAAAATATATACAGTACACATTTTTAAAAAGCCAAACAACAAGAAGGAAAAGAGGCAGAAAGAAACATTGTGCTTGAGATCTAATCGGTTTTGTCGTTACAGAGTTTTTTGCTAATGTGTTTTTAAGGCTGGCAGAATAAATGTGTTTTTTTAATATAAAAGTGTGTTGTTCATTTGCAGCATATAAAACAGTAACACGGAGCAATGATATTATTGCCTGTAATGTCATTATTCCATCCCAAAAAAAGTATTGATGTGTAGCTCCATAGCTTTAAAAATCATGTTGGTGGGGGTGGGGATGCTCGATGTATGAAAGGTCTTTGAAACAAAAGACAAGAAAGAATGCCTGCATTTAATATTGATTATTCTGCACTTATCTGCCTTTCTTTCTTTCTTCTTTCTTTCTTTCTTCTTCTTCTTCTTCTTTCTTCTTCTTTCTTTCTTCTTTCTTTCTTTCTTTCTTTCTTTCTTTCTTTCTTCTTCTTTCTTTCTTTCTTTCTTCTTTCTTTCTTTCTTTCTTTTTCTTCTTTCTTTCTTTCTTTCTTTCTTTCTTTCTTTCTTCTTTCTTCTTTCTTCTCTCTCTCTCTCCCCTCCCTCCTCCACACCCACCCCACCCTCTCTCTCACTCTGGGTTTTTAAATCACAATAGATTGAGGATTTCCATGGGTTGGGCAGAGCTGGGAATACAACTCCCGTTATTTCCAAGGCTTTTCGTGAATGCGCTTCAAACGCTTGGTGTTTGAGGAGGGGGTTGGGTTGCTATCTGACTAGCAGATCTGGAAAATGTCCAGGAGCGGTCTGTTTAATATTAGGAGAAATGTTAACACTGTATAATGTGGGATGCACTTATCTCTCACTCACTCACTTACTCACTCTTCTCCTTTTCCACCACCCCCCCCACTCCACCCAATTGGACAAGTTGTGCTGTATTTTGTCTGGAAGTCAACTTGTGTTCTGAAAACAACAAAAATTATTCAGTACAGTAACTGCCTTATCAGTTATCACTTACGCAGTGCTCTCGAGATATTGCCGTCCCCTGCATGAAGGGCACTATTGTTATCACCATATTGTGCACCTTACTCTCACTTTGCTGTTGTTCTGAACAAAGATGGGCAGCAACTCAAGTGCACATATATTTATTTACAATATATATCTACTGTATATAAAACACATTGGTTATAGAGTTTTGATTATGCACAAGAGTATATATTTCAACTTGTGGTTAATGAAGGAAGGGAGTGGGGTGAAGCTAAGCTATTGATATTCTCCTAAATGTTTCCCCTTGATTGGAATTACCTTTCAATGGTATACATTTATAATCTGTAGAAAGGCCACATAATGTACCATTGCATTTAGGATTTAGTTCTGGTAGTTCACTCCATCTCCGTCGGTATATGTGAGGCGATTGAAGGTTGAGCAGGGATGTTTTATGTTTTAGCTCTTGGCTTTGGGTGCATTTTGCTAAGGTTTTGGCTAAATACTGTAGTAATATACAATGAGCCATGTTCCAAAGTAGTGCTAAATTGCCCACTCTTAGGGTAATTTGGCCTTTTGTTCCCACTGCATCTCTCCACTGCCTATCTGATAAAAGAATTGTTTGAAGTATAGTAATTAAAATAGTTTGGCACTAAATCAGTTAAATGTTCTGTACGATTCAAATTACACGATCTGAGGTGCATCATACTTGCATATAATTGAATTGTTTCCAGTCTGTGACTTGTCTACAGTGAGGCCCAGAGCAGTTCAATTCAGCAGCCATTTGCTGAATTTCCAGTCCCATTGTGTAGTAATGTCATTAACTCTAATGGCCAAACATTTGAGCAAAGTTTGAAAGTGTCCCTCTATTCTCCATCCCGTCTATGTCTGCACAAAGGTACTTTTATTCACTGCAAAGATAGCCATCTTCAAGTAGGATTCACAGCTCAAAGGGTTAACGACGTGTGGTTGATTGATTTGCATCTATGTAGTGTAATACATTCAGCTGTTTTTAAGCCAGGCAATGGATTTGCAAAGAAGAAATTTGCAATGAGCAGGTTACAGCACAACCATGTGTGCTTTTTTTTGCATCAGAATTACTTTCAGACTTTTTAATTGTGCGTTTTATCTTCCTTTTATTGTACAGACGCCAGTAAAGGCAGCTGGACACGCCACATGCACAACTGGATTTTCAGAAGACATTTACGACACAGTTGTTTCCAGGAACGTTCGTGAAGGGCAGCCACTTTTAAATGGTAATCCACCACCTCAGTGTCGCTCTTTTCAAAGTCTCGTTGGATGATGTTTGTGTTAAATTAGAGAAGTGGATCAGACATGGTGCACAGTAGCTTGAATCTCCCAGATTGTTTTTAAAAAGAACATAAGAATGTAAATATTTCGAATGGGGAGGAGGGGGGAAATCGTCATTTTCTACTGGTGGGATTTGGTAGAGAGCCAGCTGAGACAAGTGTATTTTGAGGGATTTGAAAAAAAAGGATGTGCTGAATTTTAACCTCTTCGCTCAGCAGGCTCTTGCCTGCTCCATATCCCTCGCCTGCTCGTCCCACGGTGATTTGGGGCGAGAAGGCGAGGGATATGGAGCAGGCAAGAGCCTGCTGAGCGAAGAGGTTAAAATTCAGCACATCCTTTTTTTCAAATCCTCAAGATACACTTGTCACAGCTGCCTTCGCTCTCTGCCCCACACCCTTTGCCACTCCATGCAACATGAAATCAATACAACAACAACATTTACATTTGTAATCAATAGCACTCTTTCACATCGAGAGATGCC